>OX101791.1:27733848-27748848 GCA_944452715.1 Ophion slaviceki
AAAAAAAGTGAGAAGAGTCCCAACTTAGAAACGAGTCTTTTGAAGGGGCGGGCAAACGGTCGCGCGTGTGCATGTACTCGGGAGTAAGAAAAAGAAGGACGAAGGGAGAGAGAGAGAGAGAGAGAGAAAGAGTGGTCCTGAGGTGAATAAGGTCCTTGAATAAGGTTGCTCAGGCTCGTCGCCCAGATTTTCGCATGCTTCTTTAAACGCACGCGAGCACCGATCGCACCCTTAAGGGCAAGGGCTCGCGCGACTCATTGTCTCGCTCCATCGTTACGCCCTTCTGACTCGCCCCGCCTCGTCTCTCCTCGCTTCGTTGTTTTCCATTGGTTTGTATTTTTGTGCGTACGCGTCTCGCTCGCGGGACAACACTCCGCTTCACGGTAGTCCATTCTCCGGTCTCTTTTTGTCCGAGTGTGGATGAGTTGGTGTCCGACCAGTGGAAGAAGAGAGAGACTTTATTCGAAAGAACAAAGCTGAAGGGAGAGAGGCGAGTAGCGCGAGTTAGGACGAGACCGAAAATGGAGCAGGAACAATGGGGGGGTAGTAAGGCGAGAGAAAGGGATGAAGAAATTGAGAATCGATCCTGTGGAGCGAGACGAAATCTGGTAAGGAATCGTTTAAACGGATTCTTCCCTGGGGGGGATCTTCCTCTTTTTTTTATTCGACCTCGTATCATTTTTCTACCAAACTCGAATCTTGGCGACGAACTTTTTGCACCCTCTCGCGTCTCGTGGCTTTCCGTACGCGTAAAACGGGAAAGGGGAGGCAGTTGGGAGCGAGAGGGGTGGGGGATGAAAGATATTTCGGTTCGCGCTAAAGTATCGAAGGACGAGTTTGTATAGGATCTGGATTCTTCTCACCGAGCTCGCCAACTTCTTTTTGTGTACTTTTCTTCCATTTCACTCTGACGCTGAGTCTGGACTCTTTCGGGCAGATGCATTCGTGCTCTCTTTCTCGCTTGCTGTCCTCCGTTCTTCCGCTTCCACTTTGGCTTGCCGGTTTGTCTCCGGGCCCTTGTGTGCCCTTAAGCCCGCACGACCCTTCGCATACGGGGGTTGTGCTCCAAAAAATTTTCTCGACGTCTTCGAAAATAACGTCCCACTTCCCCCTCCCCTCGCCGACGTTTTTGCGCGGCCCTTCTTTCGTTCGGAACGCGCGTCTGACACTTGTTCGTTTCTTTCCTGTTCTGCGGGGAACACGCGCTCGCGACAGGCCCAACGTCCGGCCGAATAGCCCCCGTGAGTTGGGCCGAAAGTCGTTAAACTTTTACGAGACGATTCGCGCAATTCGCGCGGCAACCGAGTGCCCAACGCGCTTCTTTCTTGTTTCCCTTTTTTTTTTACTACCGGCGCTCTCGGGGAACACGTGGTTACACGTGTTCCACCTAAGGCCCGGTCTCGATTGTATCTGACCGTTGAGGGGGTAACTCTCTCGGGAAACTTCAAAAAATCGGTTTTTGGCGTATTGTTAGAGTGTGAATTTTCGAGACTATTTTAATAGGCCACAGTAGAATTTTCAAAAAAATCGATTTTTTTTCTCGGTAAAAAGGTGCTTCATCATCGCAAGAACAAGTTACTATGCGATTTATAGCAAGAACATTTTTTTTTCAACGTCTTTGAGCGTATAACGTAAGCCCACCTCTGGCACGGCCATAGAGTACCTAAAACTGTAAGGGAGACTTTGTCCTTGACATTTTCAAAAAATCAATTTGAGCTCAACATGAGCAGATAGAAGAAGAGGAGGGATGTCTCTATGGACCAGGCATTGCCGATTAGCGGTAATTATAAACACATTTGTGTAAACACATTGCAAAACTTTAAACGCGTTTTTCTCGAAAACACGTTTTTAAAAATGGCTGACATTCTCCTGACCGCTGTAATTAACATATCGACCTGAAATTTGGAGAGCATACTCGGAAAATATGTCTTCACGGAATGACGGATCGATTTTTCGATAGATACATTTTTGTATTTATTATTTATCTTTTTATGCGAAAAAAACGCGAAAATTCGATTTTTTTTAAATTGCCGCCATTTTCCGAAATTTGTACTCAACGAAAAACCCATCCGTCATTCCATGACCAAAGGGTCACAGATTGATAATATGCTTTGAATTTGTGTTTCAGATCAACAAAGAGGGGGCAGTGATGTCAACCGTTTACCTCCCGCGATTTGTGGACCTGTTTTCGCGGAGCTGCAACGGCCGCCATTTTGGTTTTTTTTCAAAAAAAAAATTTTGTAACGTTCTGTATATCATGAATAAAAGCAAGAAAAAAACCGCACTCAAAAAGCTTTACTCGTTTCCTTTAAAAAAAAATAAAATGTAAACACCTGAAATATGGCACTCCAAGGACAAAGTCTCCGTTAAACGCGTTTTTCTCGAAACAGCTTTTTCCAATTGGCGTGACAAATAACTTCAACAATTTTCACTCGATTTACTTCAAATTAAAAAGTTATGTTCCTAATCGCATTTCGCAGAGAAGTACGTACGGAATTTCTGATTAATCGAAAACTGTTCATTTTATGAGCAGTTTTGTACGAAATTTTTCACTGAAAATTCATTCAAATACCTACAACTCAATTCAAATACCTACCACTTTTGAATAAAACAATATTTTTTAATTCCGTACGTGCTTCTCTAGGTATTCTCATGTAGATGGACGAGAAATTTTGTTTTTTGTTCTAGGCAAAAAATTGTGGATGCTAAATGTCACGCCGCAGAGCGCCTAAAAAAAGATATCAAAACAAAATATTAGTAGTCGGCCATTTTGTACATCGAAAAAAAAAATTTCTAACAGCTTGATATTCATACTAAATAGATGTGTACTCAATTCTATGAGTGAATCACATTTTCCTACGAAAAAAATGGTTAAATTCGCACATTATTTTATGCCCGCTACTGTGGCCTAATGCCTTAATTTATTCCAACCAATGTGTTACTAGAAAAAAAAATCATCATTCTGACCCTTTGAATTGGGCCTTCAGAGAGGCATATCCCGTTAAGGTTCGGGGAAAAGGGTAAGGCCCTCATTGCTGTCACCCTGCTCGTTTTCGTCTTTTTCCCGCATTTCTTTTTGCAATTCGCCCGACGCAGGCCGAAGGAGTCATTTCTCGGTGACGTACGAATGACGCTCGAGCCCTTTTTTTCCTGGGCCCGCGACAAGCTGTCAGTCATAATTTGGGACCGAGCAGCCTCGCAGTCAATCGGACGACGATTTTTCACGTTTTTTCTCTCGAACTCGTCACTCAGCCCTTTTCTCAAGTGCACAACCAGGCGTCTCATTCGATCATGCCCCTTTTGCATCTCATGGCTTGCATATACTTTTTCCAATATAGCAAAAAAAAAAAATTAACTGGTGCTCGCTGAAGAGTCTATTTCTACGCCTCTCTTTTTAATTCCGAACGATTATCGACGAGAGCAAAATTCATTGACGAGCAGTGACTCGGTCGTTTCTGTCACAAACGTTCGTATTCGCTGTAAGCGTCGTCCTCGAAAGGGCTCAAGATTTCTTCACGGCTCGAAGTAACTCATCGATTTCACGATTCCGAGACCTCACGATCCTCAGATCGATTGTGTGACGACGGCTCGGAGGATACGATCCAGTGGGAAAGTGCGTGGAATCGTTCGAGTGTCAGAGATTAATCGATTTTTTACTAGTCTCTGTTGCCTCGTGAAGACTCGTTTTTTTTTTATGGTGCGCTTTTTTTTAACTCGGTCATGGGAATTGCGATTTTTTTAACGATAAATCTGTACACATACATACGCACATGTATGTGTAAATGTGTGTGTGTGTGTGTGTGTGTGTGTGTGTGTGTGTGTGTGTGTGTGTGTGTGTGTGTGTGTGTGTGTGTGTGTGTGTGTGTGTGTGTGTGTGTGTGTGTGTGTGTGTAAATATATATATACACACACACACACACACACACACACACACACACACACACACACACACATATACATATACATATACATTTATATATACATATACATATACATGTGTGTGTGTGTGTGTGTGTGTGTGTGTGTGTGCGCGTATGTACGTGTACAGATATATCGTTAAAAAAATCGCAATTCCCATGACCACGTGAAAAAAATGCGCACCATAAAAAAATGAGATACGAAAATACACGATAATAATTTTTTTTCAATTTTAAGGATCAATAAACACGTGCAAAAAGTTCAGAAAGAAAAATCCGACAGTTGAAGGGTAATGACATGCTAAAAATCACCTCCAAAACAGCGCCCTAGACATCAATACTGCCTTGAAGGGGGAGATACCTTTGGGAGAGGGAAAAAATTGCTGATTTTCGTTATTTTTTTTAAGAAAAGATTTCTTCGCCCTTTTTGAGATTTAGGATACGTTTTAATCCTACTTGTGACTGTTGCATGGCATTTTTATTAATCTTTAAAAATGGCCGAGGTATGGCACGGTCTTCTCAACTGCATTTTCAAAAATGGCCTGACGGATAGCTAAACAACCAATCGACCGATTCTGATGACATTTGGTATGGATCTTTCTAACCTTATTGTCTAAAACATGACCTTAAATATTTTTGAAAATAAAATAAAAAGAATTTTTTATTGCAAAATGTAGCATTTTAAAAAAATCATTCTCTTTGTTTCGAAGCGTGACATTTAGTCGATTATTGACATTTCTCACTTTTTCTCGGTTCGTATTCTGTGTATGAGTGTTAATAAAAGAAAAATCTTCGCAGAAAAATCCGTCGCAACCCGTTTAGAAGACCGTGCCATACATCCGCCATTTTTATAGACTAACATATTAAAAAATACCATGTGACAGTGAAAAGTATAAATAAAATATACCCTAAGTCTCAAAATTGACAAGGAAGTCTCAACGTAAAAAACAATTCTGAAAATCAGCAATGTTTTCCTCGCCTAAAGGTATCTCTCCCCTAAAGGTACCCTATACCGCATCTGCCGTGGGTACGGGGAAACTGTGAAAAACCCGTACCGGTATAGGCGGCCCCATATTTTTCTGATTCTTTGGTACACAGACGTTTTACTCAATTATCTATACCAAGGTCCCAGAAGTATTCGCCTTCGCTCACTGGCTGATGCGCTAGCCGGTGCACGGCTAACCGGTCACCCCTCCGAGTATTGGTCATGCACACTGCTGCTTAACGGGTCTTCTCACTTTAGAAGCTAAAAAAGGCTATTTTCATGCATTTTTTTGATATGCTTACATTATAGATATTGATATAAAAGTTATTACACTTAATAAACGCACTTTCCAAATACATTTAAAATTTTCCGAAAGTTATTTCACTCACTATTTATTAACGAAAATGTTAGTTAAAAAAATGTCCTAAAAAAATTGTAGGTCTGCGCTGTTGATGCAATCTCGGAGATTCATCATCCAAAACAAAAAATCAAAGGGTTTTAGATTCAGTATGTTAATGGCTATAGCGCATATCATACGATTTTTAAGATGTGCAAAAATAACAAAATGGCGGACATTTTTCGAAAAAAAAACAAACAAAAAACGTGTTTTTACCTTTTTTGGCGAAAAAGTAAGTATCAAAATTAAGGGGTAACCCCTACTTGCGACTTTGAAAAAATCGATTTTTTTTATTGCATTTTTTTGAAGTATAAGTATCTGAGAATATGTCCTGAAAATTTCAAGTCGATCCGAACAAAATTGACTGAGATACGAGCGTTGAAAGAGAAGAATCCGTTGTGAAATTGAAACTTTAAACGCGTTTTTCTCAAAATGGCATTTCTGAAGTCGGTGACCGAGATTACTCGAACACTAATGAACCGATCTTCTTGAAATTTTGCAGGCTTATTTAATACATAAAAATGTAGTCTTTAATCGTTCGATTTTTTTTCGAAAAAATGGCCGTTTTATAGCCAAAAAACGGCCGTTTTTTTTCGTTAAAATCGAACCATTAACTTTGACTGTGCGCCATTTTGTGAAAAATGAATATTTTTTAAAATCCTTCGATTAAAGACTAGTTTATACTTATATTTGACTAAATCCATCCGCATTTTTTTTTTCAGATGATCCACTTCGCCGCAATGTTGATCACCGCAAACCGTGTATATAAAAACATTATTTCATTGACGGCCATTTGCCACTAAACAATGTAATATTTTTCAATAAAAAAATTACTGAAAGTTCTTCAAGATGTGTTCTTTAAGATGGTATATTGATCGATTAAAAAAGTTTTGTAGTTTTCTGTAAAAAAATTCATGAGAAAGGCCTTTTTTTGCGCTGCAAGTGGGGGTAACGCCTTAAAGAAAATCCTTGATATGCGCTATAGGTATAGTTATAATGAATATGTGGTTAACATTTCATAAGGATCGAAACAAGCCGTCGAAAAACGTTGTTTCGAGAAAAACGCGTTTAAAGTTTGTTTGGGTTACATGAAAACATAACAAAAAAATGTTTAATGTATTTTGAAAGTGTATTTATTAAGTATAACGAGTTTTATATCAACATCTATAATATAAACCAATTTGAAAAATTCATGAAAATAGCCTTTTTTACCGTCTAAAGTGAGAAGACCCCTTAACTTGAACCCCGACTACTCATACACCAGTGTCGGTTACGGTGAAAAAAATACACGCGGCACAAAAATTAAATTCTTCTCGAGGTACATACACACATACATATATATGCATATAATTGGTCGTGGTTCGAAGAGCATTTGCATGAGAAACATATTTGCGAAGAAGGTATAATAAGGACCGGTGATTGAGGCCTTTGCATTTACCATACTATTGTACAAAATATAACACACACACACACATATATAAATATAAATATAAATATAAATATAAATATATATATATATATATATATATATATATATATATATATATATATATATATATATATATATATATATATATATATAAAGGTTGTGAAATCCAGATCAAAATCCGATTAGCATAGTGCGGTTGTGGCGAAGACGAATAAGAATGAAAAGATGAAGGAAACCTAACGAGAGAGTGTAAAGAAATGTTGAGAGAATGGCAGAGGCAGAGAAGGCAAATCGCGCAACCCCTCTCAGCCATGCATGATAGAAGGCCTCAATGTGCAGGTAAAACGCACACGCTTGGAACATATCGACCATGAGTTGGCCGTACTGCCAAAGAGTGTAATGTGTACCGTCTATAGGTACGTTTTAAAAAAGACCTGACTACCCCCGTTCGGAGCTTTAAAATACCGTGACGTTAGGCCCTTAAGGTTCTCAAATGACGCTCGCAATGCACTTTGCAGCGCTGCTAATCGGTGCAACGGTCTCGCGAATTGTTCGAGGGTGAGAAATCGTACGCAATGATTTTCGTTCGTTAATTCTGCGCGGCAAAAAAGTGTAATTGCCCTTAGAGGAAACATACGTCCTTCGTTGCGAATGGTTACGAAAATAAGTGAATTTTCGTGGGAAATCGTACGAAGATTATTTCTCTTTCAATTATTCGTTCAATTCCAATCAATTTTGAGAAAAAAAGGGTTTTGAAAAAGTTGGATACATATCGATCGAACTTCCGGTCCGTTGAATCACGTCGCAAATCTCAGTATCCGGCAAAAATGGAAAAGAAGCTTTCACATGCTGAAGTTTGTATCGCTGGAACGCAACGAAAACTCTTCTTGATTTTCTTCATTTCTTTAGTTTTGTTATTATCTGAATTTTTATTCCAGCTTTTGGTTGTACATTTTTTAAAATGTATTTCGAACGTGTATTTATTAAGTATAACAACTTTTATATCAATATCTGTAATATAAACGTGTCACAAAATTCATGAAAATGGCCTTTTTAGCTCCTAAAGTGAGAAGACCCCTTAAGGGGTTACCCCCACTTGCGATTTTGAGAAAAATCGATTTTTTTATTGCATTTTTTTGAAGTGCAATTTGAAGTGTACTTCACAAGTTTTTGATGCCCGGAATAGATGACTCTATGTAAGTTTACAAAAAAAAATATTTTCTTCGTGTAAACTGAAATTGAAACTTTAAACGCGTTTTTCTCAAAATGGCATTTCTGAAGTCGGTGACCAAGATTACTCGAACACTAATGAACCGATCTTCTTGAAATTTTGCAGGCTTATTTAATACATAAAAATGTAGTCTTTAATCGTTCGATTTTTTTTTCGAAAAAAATGGCCGTTTTATAGCCAAAAAACGGCCGTTTTTTTTTCGTTAAAATCGAACCATTAACTTTGACTGTCCGCCATTTTGTGAAAAATGAATATTTCTTAAAATCCTTCGATTAAAGACTAGTTTATACTTATATTTGACTAAATCCATCCGCATTTTTTTTTCAGATGATCCACTTCGCCGCAATGTTGGTCACCGCAAACCGTGTATATAAAAACATTATTTCATTGACGGCCATTTGCCACTAAACAATGTAATATTTTTCAATAAAAAAATTACTGAAAGTTCTTCAAGATGTGTTCTTTAAGATGGTATATTGATCGATTAAAAAAGCTTTGTAGTTTTCTTTAAAAAAATTCATGAAAAAGGCCTTTTTTTGCGCTACAAGTGGGGGTAACGCCTTAATAAGGATCCTCGAAAAATGTTCCAGTAATTCTCGTACTCACTGTGTGTTCGGTGGATTCACTGATAGAGTACATCCAGAACTGATCGATGCGAAAAATCCTCACGTATCACGGTGTAGCACACACAGGCTCTTCGCGCCTTTACAATTTTACAACTCGTACAAACAAAACAACTTTCTTCTTTATCGATATAAAAAAGACGAGGAAAAAAACAATAATAATATTAATATTAATAATAATAAAAAAAACTATATCGGGCACTCCACGAACGGACGAAGTAGAGTGGACTAGAAAAGTGGAGGTGGCATGGCAACCTCACGAGCGCGAATCGTCGATACGTCACGTCGCGGCAACGGCTAGTACTTGACTGACGTGGTGGGGATTCCGTTCGGGGCCTTATGTAGCCTTTGTTCGGGGTGGGGGAGCGAGGTAGAGAGAGAGAGAGAGAGAGAGAGAGAGAGAGAGAGAGAGAGAGAGAGAGAGAGAGAGAGAGAGAGAGAGAGAGAGAGAGAGAGAGAGAGAGAGAGAGAGAGAGAGAGAGAGAGAGAGAGAGAGAGAGAGAGAGAGAGAGAAAGAGAGAGCGCCAGCACAGGTAAGGGTGGCTTTTTGCCAATGGGCCCTTTCGGTGATCCTCGCGGTAAGGCGCGCCACCTACCTTCGCATTTCCCTCTTCCCTGCCCTCGCCGCAGTCACTCGGACCCGACCTGTCCACTCCAGAAATTCGATTAGCCCAGTCGACCGCTCTCCCTCGATGATACTCACAATGACACGCTCCCAGATGGAAAGTGGACAGGAAGATTGCGACAATGATACTCCGGAGTGGATCATTGAACGGTTGTTATTTTTTCCGATTCGAATTTTTATTTTTTTTGTCCACCGTGGGCGCAAGGACGGAAATTGGGACGGACGGAAATAAAATGAATCAAGCATCCCCTGTGTCGAAAGGTCCCTGTGGGTGGATTGACCAGAAATATTTTCTTATTTTCGCTTCGGTCTCTCTCTCTCTCTCTCTCTCTCTCTCTCTCTCTCTCTCTCTCTCTTTTTCGCTTGCACAAAATATTTTTCGCCACCCCACCCACCTCATGGCAATCCGCTGCAATTATTTTCATCTCCAGCCATTTGCTTTTGGCCATGACTTTTTTTGGAGTTGTATCGTTGCTGTTATTTTTATTCCCAATAAAAGTTATTTTTATTTTGAAGTTATTTATTTCCAATAAAAGTTATTTTTATTCCCAATAAAAATAACAGAATAAAAATAACGTGTGCAAACTACTATTGTCTGCACATTTTTCGTCATCTTCGTTGTTGCTATTGCAGACACTATTTTCAATGCCACTGCCATTGTAACTATTGTTATTATGATTATTATTATTACTAGCAGTTCTGGTATTGTTAATAGTAATGACAATGATAATAATGATAATTTTCAAAAAATCCTTCTATTATTAGTGATATAATTGCTGTTATTATTATTGTATCAATTGTTATTACGATTTTTTTTCTTCATTTTATGACATTTGCTCTTTATAATTGTATTATGCCTGGCTGGCGATTCCACCAAGCATAATATATAGCATAACGACGAATCAATATCGAGAGTGGCAAAAAACTGGATCGAGAGACATGGGTAGAGAGAGGAAGAAAGAGATTGATTCGTTGCTAGTTGCGTTATGTTTGCTTCAAGGATTCACCAAAACTAAAAATAAAAACTAAACTAAACAAAAATAGAATGAAAAAATAAAAATTTGTTTTTATGTTTTAAGTATAATACTTTCAATAATTATAATTCAACCTTAAAGAATAATAATTAAAATGAAGTATAATTGAAATATAAAGTATTATCACTAAAATAAAGTATAATTAAAATTAAAAGAATTATAACTACAATAAGGCATAATAAAAAATTTGAAGAATAATCATTAAATTGAAGTATAATTGAAATTTAAAGAATAATAATTAAATTAAAGCATAGGTGAAATGTTAAGAATTATAATTAAATTAAAGTATAATTAAAAATTAAAGCATTATAATTCAAATAGAGTATCATTGAAATTTGAGGAATCGTTTATAATTTAAGGAATTGATTAATCAATCTCTCTCTCGGTTTACTTTTTTCAAGAAGAGCATTCGGACGAATATTTTTGCAAAAAGTCCAGATGCTTCCGGAAAATTATTCTGCGGATCAGAGGGTGGAGACACGATGTTCGTGGATAATTTTTCATCTATTATTGGATAGGCTGGAGGCAATTATGCTGAGCTACCGTATAGAAAGGTTTGCTTGATCTTTTTTTGGACGCTCTGGGCCATCCCGAAGATCCGATTTACCGGTCGACCCAAAATCGTAACCCGATATATGTATACATGTATACGTTGTTCCTTACAAGTCCGGGAGCACACGCCAGAAAAGTTCGGGCGCGCGCCTCGGCGGATCCTGAGGAGTGTTAGAATCGACGATGCTCGTCCTCTTTCCGTGAACGATCGATCTCGAGCCTGTCACCACCGAAGAGAATCCTTCGAGGGTACAGAGAAAAAAAATCCGGCTCTTCCTTAGCTCCATTCAAGACTATCCAGGTATAGTCGTCGATCCGCAGCTTTTCGGCCTTGCGCAGGAGCTTCGAGGTAAATAGCACACCCTCGACTCCCCCGCACGCGACCAAAACTTTTTTTTTACCTCTCGAAAGTAAATAAAAACGGGACGGAAAATCATCTTCTCGCTTCGCGCAGCTGAAGTCGTTTTTTAAAATGAAATCGTGGGAGATAACGGAAAAAAAGCAAGATTGAAAACGTTTGAAGGAACTTTTTAAATTTTCGAAAATACGATTATTTCATCGCACAGTTTTGCAGAGTAGGATCTTGCAGCAAAGATTGCGTAAAAATAAACATTGACTGAGTTATGACAATTTTTGTGAAGGGACAGAAAGCCCGCTGCGATTAATCCTTTTTTCTTCAGCGTTTTCTTCGAAACTATGTTTTTTTTAAACCGTGTAAGCCGTGTCTCAAAATCGATTTGTCCAATTCACTTCAAGCTCGGACGGAGCATACTTTATAACAATTTCTATCGTATAGAGGAACGATTTTTCGATATACTTACCCGGCTGGAAATTCAGTTATGGCGCTAATCACGCTCGGATCAGGTTGCCTGACTGCCGTTATATGATGCTAGTATGGCAACCTGATCAGGGCGTGAACAAAAATGTAACGCTGTTCCGGATAACGGCGGGATCTGGCAGCCTGATTGGGCCGCTATCCTGGCGCCTTATGATGGCGTGTATACGGCTGCCTGATCGGATGTATTATAGAAAATATGCAGAACGAATAACATTAAACTTTTTTGTTTATTGAATATTTAACACCAAGTTACATCTGAACAGTTTGACAACAAAACATATTTCTGAACATGGGGATGGGGATGGGGAGACATGGAGATATTCTTCGCTGCCATTAGAACCCTCTCCGCTGACATAGAGATCTTCTTCGCTGGGGTTGAGATTCTCTCCGCTGGCATGGGGATCTTCTTCGCTGCCATTAGAACCCTCTCCGCTGGCATTAGGAATTTGTTTGCTGGTAGCTTTATCAAGACTTTCCTGATCTTGAATTTTATCATTCGGGCCTCTTTCTGTAAATATTCAAATTTTTCGTAGACAAAACAACGTATTTCATTCTTATTTTTTAAATTATATTTTATATTGATATTTTTCTATTATTTAATTTTTTAATTTAATTTTCACATTTTTTAATTTTTTCACTTAATTTTCATATTTTTTAAATTATATTTTATATTGATATTATTCTATACCCAAGGTGTATAAAAATTCACAAAGTTTGTAAAAGTTGAAAAAAGTAAGATTATAAGATACCTGGTACTTGTACCGATGATCGGGACTCGTCAACTTTTTTCTCCGAATGACATCTCCTAACACGTGGCCGTGTCAAATACCGCTTCCTCCCTTTGCGATTCATAACGTTTTCACTTTATGTGCTCCTTTTTATATATCGTGAAAACTTTCAAGTTTTAACCCAAACACCATGTATACAATGACACACGTGCAAGCAATGTTGAAGAATCATTAAACTTGTTTCCTTTTTGGTCGATAATCGTACTTCTTTTCTACAGTCTGCCATTTTCGTTATTTCAAAAATAAAAATAAAACGTATGCGTTCATACGAAAGTTTCCATATTATACCAAGAGCACGATTCTTTACTTTTAATTTCAGATCATCCTAGTTGCCAGAACTACTTACACCGATTGGCAATGCAGCAGCAGCGGTTTTTTTTTTTCAAATAATAAAAACTTCACTGTTCATCGATATCTTCCAATTAAAAAAACTCATACCCAGCAAGACTCTGTCTCAATCATTTTCCGAAATCCCGGCCTCGTCATGACAATACTTTCGCAAGAAAAAATGATTGAAAATCGACCTGTCTTTCGGGCCCCAAACTTACGCAGGCCCCATTAGTTCCTGAAAAGTTTGCTAATTTTGAAGACCATAACAAAAAGGGAGGTAGTAAAAACATCTGTAAGTGTCACAACCATAGGCACAAATTTAGATTTGTCTCTTGCAATAAACAATTCCCAAAAAATTATACAAATCTAGCTAATCTGAACAGAGTACAGAAATAAATTATGTTTCTGTCAAATAAATTCGTACAAGATTCTTCTATATGCTGCTAGAAAATAAATGTCGAAAGCCCTTGTATCGGGGCAATTAAATGACTGCTGGAACTTGTGAAACGATTTTTTTCACGTCTTTTTCGTCCCTTCTCAAGTTCTTTTAAGGGCCCGTGGCTTCGCAACTCCCGGCTAAATCAAAAGATCCGTTGTGTGTCACGAGCATTTAGTTAAAATGAAAGCGTGCAAAGAAAGACCGGAAGTGCGAATTGTCCTTGTATTCTGAGCTTCTCTCGTTCTTGCTTCCGTTTCTCTGTCCTCGACCGAGCGTGCGAGCAGTACAAAAACTCGTCGCGTTACGTTGTCTCGTTTTCCATTCACGGCTACGAATGTCTGGGGCGAGAGGGAGCGGGAGAGAGAGAGAGAGAGAGAGAGAGAGAGAGAGAGAGAGAGAGAGATTTCGGGCAATCTTACGGCCGTTAAACTCAGCAAAGAAACGCTAATGTTTGATTGTGCGGACCAACCTTCCTCTTCCTTATTGAACTTCTTAGAGTTGTCCCGGAAAAATCGGACCTAGTAATAAATCGCGCAGGACTGCACCCGCGCACGAGCTCCTTCACTTTTTTCCATTGCGGAATCGCCCCTTTTCTTTCACCTCCCTTTCTCTGGTCCCTCCGCACGAGTCACACAATTCTCCTCGTCGGGTCGAAAGGTCCGATTACTCAAACACGATTCCGAAATGTAGTTCACAATGCTCGGACCCCTAGAAGGATCGGTACGAAAGGAGGGAAAGAGAGAACGAGAGAGAGAGAGAGAAAGAGAGGGAGAGAGAGATAGAAAGGAGATAGGAGCTTCAAGAAAAACCACACTGGAGCATCAGTCTACTGGAGCAGCAAAAGCACCCTCACATCTCACAGCGGTTCATCTCCCGATCGATCCAAGACAGAAGGTGTCCTCTTGACAGATCGATCTTCTGACCGCGATCCAGGTCGCTCCAGTTTTTTCTCCAACGTCCAGTACTCGTCTATACATGTATATAAAAAGAATTGCATAAAAAAATAATACACATACATACGTATCTGTATATCTGAAAAGAAATGAAAAGAATAAAAGCTCGAGCCTCGTTCTGACAGATGGTTTCGAATGTCCTCTTGAAAATCGATATTCATACCCATTCTTCCCACAAATACGGTGGACTAATCTTTTTTCCATCTCCCTTTTGATACACTTTTGTCCATCTTTCAATTTTGGCATTCTCGTTCTCCCTCACACTTGAACTCGCGTATAGGTCTAATAAAATTACAAACCTGACTGGCTTACCACAATGTCCAGGAGGAAATCTGGGATGTACGTAAATTGTGGACAGTGTGTTTAGCTGTACGCGTATTATTGCAATTTTTTCCAATAACTGCGGCCCATGTGTCGCGTACATGTACTCAATGCATAAACTTTTCTCTCTCTCTCTCTCTCTCTCTCTCTCTCTCTCTCTCTCTCTCGCTCTCTCTCTCTCTCTCTCTCTCTCTCTCTCTCTCTCTCTCTCTCTCTCTCTCTCTCTCTCTCTCTCTCTCTCTCTCTCTCTCTCTCTCTCTCTCTCTCTCTCTCTCTCTCCCTCTCTCTCTCTCCCTCTCTATTTATCTCTCCGTCCATATAACCTTTTCGCCGCAAAAACGTGACGTACGTTGGCGTTACCGCCTCGACGCATTGACGCGCCGTCGAAAACGATTTGTACTCGTCATTCGTAACTCGGTCACGTGCCCGCTCGCCAACGACCATACGTTGTACCTACATATGTGTATGCGCGTGTAAATGTATTCCAAAGGCCGCAAAGCTCACGACGAGCCAAGTTAAGGGCGAAGGGCCGTTTTCC
>OX101791.1:27751348-27758848 GCA_944452715.1 Ophion slaviceki
TGAATATATCTCGGAAACTAGAAGTAACTGAAAAAAATGTCTGTACATAAAAGTTGTAGTTTTGTGTTAGCTTTCGAGCGGACGACTTGAAATAATTTTTAAGTTCCGGTAACGCTGATTTTTTACCACAAAAGGGGGAAATTATTTTTTTTTATTAAAAAACGGCCATTTTTTTGGCTGAAAAAATTACAGAGTCTTCCAGTGTGTCTGACGATATCGCAAAAAAATCGCCAGAGTGGCACGGATCGAGGTTCTAGGGTAAAAGAAATGAAACCACACAAATTAATTTTTTTATACCGGAACCTCGCTCCGTGCGACTCTGGCGATTCTTTTGCGATATCGACAGACATACTGGAAAACTCTGTAATTTTTTCAGCCCAAAAAATGGCCATTTTTGAATAAAAATAATAATGTCCCGCTTTTTTGGTAAAAAATCAGCGTTACCGGAACGTAAAAATTATTTCAAGTCGTCCGCTCGAAAGCTAACACAAAACTACAACTTTTATGTACAGACATTTTTTTTCATTTACTTCTAGCTTCCGAGATATATTCATTTGGAAAAAAACGGCATTTTCTATAATGTTGAATTAAAAAATCTGAAAAAATTCACATAGAATGCCTTTTAGTAGTACTTTGATGTAACCAATTATGGGGCAGATCTGAGATGGTCGAAAAAAGTGGCTGAATTGACGGAGAATCCCTCATGTGTGGACATACAGGGCGACAATTATAAGGTGAACATATGTTTTTATAGCATCTGGCGCGGAGATTTTACGACCGAGGAAAATGTAATTTTTAATGCTTTTTCAAGTCCTCTTGGAAAAAAATATAGCGTATTTTTTCGATGAGTAATATTTGATGAAAAAAACTGATCATTCTGGGGAAAAAATCTAAATTTCCTTTTGAGTTTAGCATAACATTTTTTAAAAGAAACTAAATTCGATTTATCCACTTTAAAATACTTTGTTGATAATTTTTTTTTCTCGATAACGGGGTGCGATAAAAAAGTTTATCGGAGTGTTTCCTATTAGGAATTTGAGGGCTTACGCCTAGTTGAAGTTCTTGAAAATATCGATTTTTGGTTTTCGACGGATTCTCAAAATATAATATTTTACAAATATTGCCTGGAAATTTCAAGTTGATTCGTTCAAAATTGAAGAAGTAAAGGGCGTATAAATCCGAGGAAGTTATTTACGTATAAACCCGACCTCAAACTTCACACGCGTTTTTTTGTAATGACTTTTTCGGAATTGGTGACCACGATATCGCTAAAATCGTTGCACCGATCAACTTTAAATTTTACAAGCTTCTTTTGCATTTCAAAAAGCAGTGCTTCAACGAGGGAATTTTTAAAAACCATAGTTCTTTTTATCAACGAAAATTGAGCGTTTTTTCAGTAAAAATTGATACTTTCACTTTGGACCGCGGCCATTTTTTCAGGAATAAATATTTTATTAAATTCTTCGTCCGAGCACTAGATAATTTGGTGCAAAAACTAAATGTGTTTAATTCTTTTTAGGATAATTTTTGTCCGAGAAGCAGTGGTCATCGCGAAAGACGTTTTTCAAACATTGCTCTGCACATACAGAAAAATTGTAAAAGAAACTCAAAATCATGTTCTTTAACGTAAAAAAAATATTTGAAAACCTGCACACGTTATCTCGAAAAAAATCACGAAGATTTCTCTTTTTTTCCGGCCACGAGCTATCGTTATTGAGGTGTACTCAAAATGAAATTCTTGTTTTTTTGCCCTGGGTGCTCAATATTTTCTGGAGAATACTGTGTATCACAAAAATATGCAATTTTTTATTTGGAAGAGGACTTGAAAAACCATTGAAGATTACATTTTTTGCGGTCGCAACATTTTCGGTCAAAGCCCTTAAACAAGACATGGACACCTTATAATTATAACCCTATATATATATATATAAATATATATATATTTTTCAAAGAAGATGGATGGTGAAAAGAAGGAAAAAAATAGAGCTTAAATTAGGGCCACCCTAATATATATATATATATATTCTCAACAACAAAAAATATTTTTTTTTATCGCGCCAAATCAGCCAAAATAAAAAAATCAGCCAAAAAAAATTAATATATTCAATATATATATATATATATATATATATTCTTAACAACAAAAAATTTATATACATACTAAATATGACGCGACGGTTAGGCGCGTGGGGTACCTTGATATAATTTGCCCGCGATCATAAAAATAGTAAGCTCATACGGCCTCGCATACATTTATACCCATATGCAGCAAGCTCACAGAAAATTGTCGTAAAAAAATACGGATTACCGGTCATGCGTCGTCGAGCAAATGGCGAGCAGGGGGGAAAAAAAGGGAAAGTAGATGTCTCATGCGCGGTGTCAGGCACGCGTGCCGATACGTAACATTGACATATGTCATCGCGGTAAGAACAATTACGGCCACGTGTCACGTATTACCGGTAATTGCCCAAAAGTATATACAATAATTACCAATACTCGTACGACGGACGAAAAAATAAAAAATAAGGCCCGGGCAATTGCGACGGGGGGTATGAAAAGTAAGGGTGAAAAAAGTCAAGGGTGAAAGTGTCGCAAACGTACAATTTATTTTTATCTACACTCCCAATCCGCCGTGTGCCATTATTTTCTCATTTATTATCTGTATTTACCGATCGCCCGGCCGATCGAATTTTCGACAACACTTTTCCGAAAAATGGAAAGCTACTTGGTGGGTGAAATAAAATGGGAGGGTTGACGAAAATCTACGGAGAGTAAACACGGCTCGGATAAACGGGATTTCGAAGTGGCGGGGGGGGGGGGGGGGGCGAAAAACGAAACAAAGCGAAGAAAGACAAATGGAATGTTAGCATTTAAACGGGGAAAGAAGAGAAAGGATGTCGAAGGGTGAATCGCGAGAAAATTGCGTTTTATCGCCGAACCGGAACTAACGCGAGGCCACTTTTTTTTACCATTCTCGATGACCCCGTCGTCATCGATCAAAATCAGAGCTAATGGACCGCGCGGGCCAGCAGATTCGTGCGCCGAGACGTATATCGTTTTCTAAAAAAAGGAAAAAAAAGAACCGTCCTCCCCTCAACTCGCTCCGAAGGGCGAAAATGTAACCAACGCGAGGCTCTCCTTCCTCCCTTCCACCCTTGCGACCGACGGAAATTCGCCGATTTCGACGAAACCAGCGACTTTTCTGCTTCTCGAATCCACCGCTTCATTTTTCATCCCCCACCACGAACGAACGCGGCGGACATTTTTGATCAACGCCAAACGAGAAAAAAAGGATCGAGACCGTAAAGGGGGTAGTAAAAGTGTAAAACACGAGGAGAAAAAACGACGAACCGCAAACGCCACGCTGACGGATTACCTTTCTTTTTACGTGAATTTTTTTTTCGCGACGGAAAAATGTTTTTTTTTTTCTTTTCGTTTGCTCCATCGTGCTGACGAGCGCTGCCAAATTGGGGCATCGAATTTTGCGTCCAACTACGCGTCGAGAGATTCTCGAATAACACATGGTTCGTGCGCGAATTGTTCGCGCTCGTAGCGGTGGAATTGATTTGGGGTAGCGTGACGAAAAAAATCATCAAAAAAAAATTACGAATCAGCCAAAAAAAAAACATATCGGACGCGTTTCTCTATCTATTTAGTCCCGTTATATCAGTACGGAGAAGTTTTTTTTGCTTTCTTCACCCTCCGTGCCTCGACCGACGTGTGTCTCAATTCGAACGGCACGCACAGCTGCCAATCATCAAGATCGCTTCAGGTTGAGTCTCGAGTCGATACGTGTGGAATTTCGGATTTGTGTGGAATTTCAATCAGCGGATTATATTATTTCAATGCGCTTGAGAATTGTAGCGAATCGTTTGAGAACTTGAACAAATGCCTCGAAGGCTTTTTCCAACGTCCAAACATTTTATCCGAAATCTAGTTGCCAAATGAAAGTCACTAGGACCTACATTGTATTGGGTGTACAACTTAATTCGGTCCGTTTTTTTGCTTAAAATACGCATTTATTTGAATGATAAAATGAATTAATACATTAACGGGGTCCTCTAGTTTCTCGGCTGTTTTTTTACGGTTTTTTCAATAATTTTTTACGGGCAAAGCATCGAAATAATCAATCTCATTGTTTTTGCATAATCTTTATTAACATTTAAATAAGCTTTACAAATTTTTTGAAGTCAAAATATATAATAGAATAAACGTTATAGTGGCCGACAGGAAGACATTAAGTAAAAGAGGTGCTTGACGGTGACCAAGATTGCGGCTGTTCTGCTTATCTGAAATAAAAAAACCAAACGGCATTTTAATCTTCATATTTAAGACTAGCGATTGAACTAGAGTGAATTCTAAATTACAAAAATTGACTTTTTTATACACTTTTGAAAATTACATTCTATTTTTTACTCATTTTTTCTTAAGTTTTTCGCTCGTACAAAAAAAAAACTATCGAAGCAATCATGATAATCCTAGTTCAATCGCTGGCTTATAACATATTAAAGATGCTGTATAAATTTGAACAAGATCGGTGCAGTAGTTTCTGAAATATCGTGGTCACCGTCTCGAAAAATGGTGTTTCGAGAAAAACGCGTTTGAAAGTTCGCGCATGTGATTTATACTTGTGAACCACTTCGAATATCGAAAAATCCTTTGGCACACATTTTCTACACATGTTGTAGATGTGATTTATGAAAAAAAATCGATTTTTTCGACCCGAGAAACTAGAGGACCCCGTTAATCAAAATATTGTCCATTGCTAGCCACTACTTTTCCCCATCTTTCTGGTAATTTATGAATTCCGTCGCGGAAGAAGCGTTCATCTTTTGAAGCCAAGAATGAATCGAGCCAATTTTTGACACCCTGTTGTGACGTGAAGCGTATTCCAGTCAAAGCGTTCTGCATCGATCGAAACAAATGGTAGTAGGAAGGGGCAAGGTGTGGGCTATAAGGTGGGTGAGCCAGAATTTCCCACCCGCTATTTTCCAAATAGTTTTTAACCACAATAGCAACGTGAGGCCGAGCGTTGTCATGTTGAAAGATTATGGACTCGTGTCTGGTCGCATATTCTGGACGTTTTTCGGCTATAGCTCGCTTTAAACGGATCAATTGTTGCCTGTAGAAGTCTCCCGTGATGGTCCCACAAGCATTCGGTGGGCTTCAGCTGTACTTTTCTTCCAATTAAAACAGAAAATCAACACCTCCCGCAAATGGTGCTTATTTGGGACGAAATTCGACATTTTCACCACAGTAAAAATTAGACTTGATGCGCAAAACTCAAAGGTCTGTAAACGATATTTGGTTAAGAGATGTTGATACTTCACGATACAGCAAAAATCAGCTGTTGCCGTCGACCATTTATAGCACCTAGAGCTATCTTTTGAAAACGGACCCAACTAAGTTGTACACCCAATATTTCTAGTGACTTATGCTCGTCGAGACTTAGAACTCGGACCAAATCATCCAAAGGGTCCAAACGACAAATTCCTTCAACTTTGAATGGCTCAATTCCATTCTACTGCTGTGTCTCCAAAATTGAATGGCTTATGCCTACTTGTAACAGTCGAAAACAGATTTTTGGGATTTTTTAAAGAAAATCGTAATGATATTGGGATGTTGAATAAGTTCTCGCTGCTTTTTCGTGAAACTTAATGCTTTATCAACCCTTCGACACTTCCGCCACGAACCTCAGACGTTTTTCAGATCGTTGTATTTCGGTATATATGCATTTCTTTTGTAGAGACGTTCTTTGTAGTCAATGTCCCTTATTTTATGGACCAGATTTTATTTGTCAAGAAAAAGAAGGATTAAGTTCCCAAACATTCGTTCAAAGTGGGTGGAAATAATTGCGGTGGAAAATAATTTCACGAGGAAGAAAGTGGCGTCAAAACGACCCAGTGTGCAGTCGAAGGGTTAAAAAAATCATTCCCAATGCTTTCAAACGTTTCGAAACTTCTGTGCGATCAACTCCTAATGATTCTGCAAGTTCAGCTAGCGGAATAGCAGAGCATGGTTGCCTCAAGTCTCAACAAGAATTCTGTATTTCAGCTGCAGATTTTTAACAAATAAAGTGTTGCAGTAAAATTCCCCGCAAATACACTTTTTTGACACGAAATTTGACATGTTTAACACTATGAAAAAAAAAGTTGTCCACACTTCGGCGAAATGATATACACTGAAGTTCAAGCTTGCTTGTGGTACTTTTTCATAGATACGTTACCGTCTTAAACTAAACGCACGTAGTTCTGGTAAGGCCCTCTGTTGGAAAACATCGAAAACTTGTTCAACGTCCTACAAATTTCTACAAAATTTCTACAATTAGGTATTTGAAAAAATATCATTTGTAGAACACTCTGTAATTTTGTGGTATAAAAATATTTATTTATAATCCATTTATAGCCGATGTCCGGGAAGCACCTCTCGAAAACGTCCTTTACGGTGAGCAATGCCCTTCTGAACCAGGTTACTTACAAGGAAAGGTTGCGAGGTCGATCTCTCCGATTTCAATTAAATTTGGCATGCTTGTAGGATGGGTAAAAATAGGCGACAGATATTTTTTTATGTCCGCGGAACCCGATTTTTAAGGGTTGAAACGCACCCTCGAAAATTGGGGTGTTTTTCGTTTTTCATCGATAACATTTTAACGATACGAGATATGAAAAAAATAAAATTGCAACAATGTTTATTATTTCGTGTACTATACATTGGAGATGAGAATGATAACGTTATCGACGAAAAATGAAAAACACCCCTAATTTTGAGGGTGCGTTTCACCCCTTAAAAATCAGGTTCCGCAGATGTAAAAAAAATACGTGTCGCCTATTTTTACCTATTCTACAAACATGCCAAATTTCATCGAAATCAGAGAGATCGTCCTCGCACCCTTTTCTTCTTAATGACAAAAAATCAAACAGATTTCGTTGGTATATTAGTTTTATCCCATGATTAACGGAGACTTTGTCCTTGGAGTGCCATATTTCAGGTGTTTACATTTTTTGTTAAAGGAAACGAGTAAAGCTTTTTGAGTGCGGTTTTTTTCTTGCTTTTATTCATGATATACAGAACGTTAAAAAAATTTTTTTTTTTTGAAAAAAAAAAAACCAAAATGGCGGCCGTTGCAGCTCCGCGAAAACAGGTCCTCAAATCGCGGGAGGTAAACGGCTGACATCACTGCCCCCTCTTTGTTGATCTGAAACACAAATTCAAAGCATATTATCAATCTGTGACCCTTTGGTCATGGAATGACGGATGGGTTTTTCGTTTAGTACAAATTTCGGAAAACGGCGGCAATTTAAAAAAAATCGAATTTTCGCGTTTTTTTTCGTATAAAAAGATAAATAATAAATGCAAAAATGTATCTATCGAAAAAACGATCCGTCATTCCGTGAAGACATATTTTGTGAGTATGCTCTCCAAATTTCAGGTCGATATGTTAATTACAGCGGTCAGGAGAATGTCAGCCATTTTTAAAAACGTGTTTTCGAGAAAAACGCG
>OX101791.1:27763848-27768848 GCA_944452715.1 Ophion slaviceki
TGGACAAAACGGAGAGCGCGATAACATTTACAGGGTGTCTCAGAACTGAATGCGTTCCCTGAAATGGGGGGTTGGGGGTGAAATTCTGAGTCGATTGATATAAGCATGTGTGGGTCTCAGATCAACCCCTGAATTATTATTAATTTTTAAAGGCGGGCCAATCAGGTGCGCCCGATGAGCCGCGATGCGTGGCGGTGCGGTGCTCCCTCTAGGCACCAGGCGTGACCACCGGCCGCACCTGATTGGCCCGCCTTTAAAAATTAATAATAATTCAGCGGTTGATCTGAGACCCACACATGCTTATATAAATCGACTCAGAATTTTACCCCCAACCCCCCATTTCAAAGAACGCATTCAGTTCTGGCACACCCTGTATACGTATGAACGGAGACGTAGCAGATATATACAGGGTGGGACACATAAAGTGTTACAGAGCAATAACACTCAAACTATTGATCATATCCAAAAATGTTTCACACAAAAGTTTCAGTGTTCGAGAAGGCCGTCATACTGGACCGCCCTATTTTTTCATCAGTGGAGGCGCTGAAGGTACGTTAAGGTCAACCCCACTTTTTAACATCGAATGTTACATTTTTTTCAACCATCTTGTGGAGCACCTCAAGCCGCATAAAAAACATCTGGGGGTCAAAGTCGTTCAAGGTCATTCAAGGTCAGTATCGATGATAGAAATCTAAATATCTCAGATCACTAACAAATATTTGGTAGTTATCCGAGATATTTATGTTTTTATTTCATTTTAACAGGTGACCTTGAATGACTTTGAACGCCTAATGTTTTTTATGCGGCTTGAGGTGCTCCACAAGATGGTTGAAAAAAATGTACCATTCCATTAAAAAAAAAGTGGAGTTGACCTTGACGTAGTCCAGTATGACGGCCTTCTCGAACACTGAGACTTTTGTCTGAAACATTTTTGGATATGATGAACAGTTTGAGTGCTATTGCTCTGTAACACTTTATGTACCTCACCATGTATATAGCTGGCGCACGTTAAAAAAAAACATTCATATTTCATATCTCGAAAACTATTGCGAGTGGCAAAAAATCCCTTTAGGGGTTGCCTTAAAATATTAGAAGGAAGGTTTGTGCAACATTCAAGCCCGATCGGAGGGTGGTGGTTTTCGAAATCGTACCCTTTAAAAAAAAACTTTAAAATGCAATATCTCGAAAACTATTGCGAGTAGCCAAAAATCCCTTTAAGGGCTGTTTTTAAATATTAAAAGGAAGATTCGTGCCAAATTTCAGCTCAATCGGAGTTTGGTGGTTTTCGGAACCTCACCCAAAAAATCCTTCGGTCTATCCTTGATATAAATTTACGACAATCGTGCTTCCTCCTCGATGTAGCGACAATAAAATAATTGAGTGCGTAGCGGATAAAAGTAGACGGCGCGTACGGCCAATAAAGTATTATTTTAGTTTCGGAGAAACTGCACCCCTCTCCCGGCAATCAACCCCTTCCGGGACTCTCTTAAAACTCCTTTCGCCCTAGAGTGAGTAAAAAAAAAAGGAAAACGAGCTTCGAGAGAGTCGCGTCGTCGTGCTGTGTACGAAGATAAATATGTCAGTGGCTAAATACGAGGGAAGTGAAAAGGAAAAAAACGGGAGAGAGGGCGCGATGGAAAAATATAATATTTATCGAGGATGGTCCCGAAATCTCGCTGGCTTTCTTCGTTCTTCCCCTCGATCGCTTTGCCATTCTGCCGGTTCTCTCGGTCCGCAGGATCGCCCTTGGCGCCCTTTCGTACACGTTTATACGTACGTGCATACACACACGAGCCTCGGTTCACTCTCCGCATCCCTTGATACGCATTGTTGCGTTATTTCTGAGCCGTTAAGCCCAAACTGTAAAGAGAGAAAAGAGGAGACGGGGAAAGGAGATCCCGGAGAAATTGCTTTCTCTCTGATCGTGAACTCGCGGAAAGATTCACCGGAAGCGTTGCACGTTTCTACCTACGTACTATCGAAAAATCTGTGTGCTCTTCCGCACTTTTTCAACCTTCCCTTCGGGTCCTCGGCATCCACCTTTTCTCTCTCATTGTCTCCCTGCGCCATTGCACCTTCTTCCGCATTGAAGCCTTTTCGGCGCTCCTCTGCTTGCTCGGCAGGCCTAATGAGGCGTGCGAGTCTCGAAAAAAAGTGGAAGAAAAAAACACGAACACCCTGTGTTTTCACCCCTCGAAAATTTTTACCGCAGCGAGTCGAGGAACGGAAGAGGCGAAAAAAAATGTTTGGTTCGTACCCGGAGTGAAAGACACAACGTACCGTAATTCCATATTTGCATGCAAATGTTGGCTCAGCTTTGCTCCGACAAAAAAAAACACCTCGTTTGCACGCCTAATTTATGTTTTAAAGTGCATCAACCAATGTAGGATATAATTCAGATTATTCTGATGTTTATGACCTGACGAGATTATCGTGGCTCGTCGGGAATTCCTTTCGCATCGGGGGATGGAAGGGGGGATCTGTTCGTCATATTCAAAAAAAGTATTGTAATAATAATAAATAAAAAATAACAAATCGTAAATAATCGCGAATAATAATAAATAATAGCATGGTCTAGTAAATAACAGTAATAGTTCTAGTAATAATAATAAATAATAGCATTTTCTAGTAAATAATAGCTTGATTATTTCTGACAAAATAAAACTTGTTCTCTCTGGCAGTTCGTTCCTGAACAATATTTCTTTTTTAAGGGGGAGATACGTTTAGGCGAGGAAAAAATTTGCTGATTTTCAAGATTTCTTCACCATTTTTGGAACTTGGGGTATGTTTTATTACTACTTTTGGCTGTTGTATGGTATTTTTTGTATTAATCTTTGAAAATGGCGGAGGTATGACACGGTCTTCTAAACTACATTTTCAAAACTGGCGTGACGTATAGCTAATAAACTAATCGACCGATTCTGATGAAACTTGGTACGAATCTTTCTAACCTTATTGTCTAAAACATGACCCTAAATGTTCTTGAAAAATAAAAAAAAGAATTTTTTATTTCAAAATGTAGCCATTTTTTTCAGAAAGTTCCATATTTTTGTTTCAAAGCGTACTATTTCATCGATTTTCAACATTTCTCACTTTTTCTGCGTTCATATTCTGCGTATGAGTGTTAATGAACGAAAAATCTTCGTTGTTTTTTTTTTCAGATTAATCCCGCTGACGCTACGTGTCACGCAGTCTGACAACATCAGCTGCAACCCGTTCAGAAGACCGTGCCATACCGCCGCCATTTTTTAAGATCAATAAAAAAAAACAAAAAATACCATGTAACAGCCAAAAGTAGTAATGAAACGTACCCTGAGTCTCAAAAATGAAGAATAAATCTTTCCTTTAAAAAAAAATTATGAAAATCAGCAATTTTTTCCCTGCCCGAAGTGTCTCCCCCCTTAAGGGGTACCTCTAACCCATAGAATTAGAAAAAGTTTAAAAACTCGAAACCACACTTCAAGATCACCACAATTCAAGAAAAAAAGTGCACAATGTTTATACTTTTTATCCTAAACTTTCACTGTTGAACTCAAAATAATATCTCCCGATCAACGTCACCTTTCGACAGCTGGAAAATAATATTACTTAGCCCGAAATGAACTCAACTCATCGTCGCGAAACTTGCGTTGAAAAAACACACCCCGGGCTAATTAAATCCCTCAATAGGGAATACCAACGAACGATTTATCCATAAAATTAAATATCATTTTATTTCACGAATTATTTATTCCATTGAGCCAACAAGTGCTCTCAAAAATAAAATATTTTCGTGTCTTATCTTAACATTTCATTGGCCACCTCTGAATGGAAAACTTCGTCAATCGAAGTGCTTTTTTCCATGTGCAAAATCTCTACTCGACGGTTGGAGTAAACTTTAAAAAACTGAATACCAATCGACGCACCGGTACTACTCAATATATTAAAACTTTTGTTTCCAGCTTCTGGAGCGTAACGCCCTGCTGGGGATATAAATGCAAAGTGGCTGTTGGTATTTACCGGGTATGGCGTACATTATGCAAGGCGAATACATATGCATCTAGCGGGAGAATATGGTCGCTGACTCCCGCGCAGACTGGCCGTTAAACAATATTGCATATTCATGTCGTATCTCATTACTTTTCGTTTCGGGCAATCCTTCGCGCGCGCGCGCGCGCGCGTGTGTGTGTGTGTGCGTGTATATATATATATGTATATATATATATATATATATATATATATATATATATATATATATATATATATATATATATATATATATAGCTGTATACGCGTCTGCAGGGGGGCAGGTGCGATTCCGGGGGCAGGTGCGATTCCTGATTCACAAAATCGCCCTGCACGCATTTCCCCGTTATATCGCCCACTGTGGCCTTTCGAACAATGATGTACAGGGATTTTCGTGCCGAATCAATCAATGTCTCAGTCTGGTTATCTGTAGGATTTATCCCCATGTTGCCAATACCGCAAATGGTCACGAAATATTCTTTGATACAATAGGACATTCATTTTTATGGGAATATTTCATTCGCATTCAGTGGCTCAAAGTTTGGATCACCAAACGAGGGGTCGTGGGCCACTTTGTCTTGATGATATTGCAAGTCGTTGAAAACTGAATTCTTCTCGTTGTTCCCAGTGTTTCGATCTTACTCCATTAACGGAGTATTCTCATCTAGATACCTAAATTTCGGACGATTTTTCGGGCTTGATAGACAAAAAATGTTTACTTTTATCATCTATTTTTTAGTATTTTTATTGGCGTATCAAATATAAAAAATATATAAATTAAACAGTGAAAAGATTGCAAGCTGCCATTTAGGTGAAACAGAAATAAAACCAATTTTCTCGATCACTAAGAATGTCATTATGGCAGGGACGAGAGAAAACAACATTTAAGGCCTTAGGCCACAGTAACGGTTATAAAATCATGTGCGAGTTTGACAATTTTTTTTCGTAAAAGTGATTCACTCATCAAATTAATTACACATCGATTGAGTATGAAT
>OX101791.1:27773848-27796164 GCA_944452715.1 Ophion slaviceki
GAGGTGACAAAAGTTTTATTTTTAATACTGCTGCAAAAAGATTTAGAATACATTTTTTCTCACCTTTTGACACGATGTTGAATAAAAGTTTTAGACAAATGTAAAAATTTGTGTAAATTTTATATTTACATTTACACACACACGCACACATACACTGCCAGCCAAAAGTTTTCGTACACTTCAGATAATTGCAAAACTTTCGATCACTTTGGATAACTGCAAAATTACATTAGAATTATATAATTAATTATATAGAACTATACAGTATCTTCGTAAAATAATAAATTAAATTAACTATATTTTCGTAACATTATTTGGCAATTCTCCAGTGATCGAAAGTTTTGCAGTTATCTGAAGTGTCCAAAAACTTTTGACCGGTAGTGTACAGGGGGTAAAAAAAATATTTATACATCTCACACAAAACTGTTAATTTGGCTTTATTTGTTTGTTCGTATTTTCGTAAAATTTTTGTAAACAGACACCAGTAGTAGTATGTATTTATTTCCGTGTATACCCTTTCAGGGTGTTTACATAGTTTCCCTTCGCGTCGCTTCCATACAAAGTTTTTATAAAGACACTTACATCTAGAGGAGTAACTATAGACTTGAAACTTAAACTTAACCTAATTTTCACTTTCCGGTATTTCCAGTCGTTCGAATTGCCTAAAAAAGTCGCATATTTGCTTGCTCGGTTTCAATTTCAACTGCGCCTCTATTTTCTCTTGGATTTCCAGTCCCCTAGCGTTTCCTAACCACTCCTCCAATTCGCTTACAATTGTCTGATTGACCTTCCTCCTTACCTCTGGGCATACGCTTATGTGTCCCAAGCTCTCAGTTTCCATTTTGCACATTCTGCACTTATTATCCGCAAAACCCTTTTTCCTATTCCTCACCACGCTGCCGCATCTTAGCCTTGCCCACATTTCCTTCCTGTCCCCCCCAATATCTTCCGCTTCCCAGTATTTTTCCATCTAGTACCCTTCTTTTCTATTTTTGTATTCCTTACAGTATGTTGAAACGTCGATCTTACTCCAATCTTGCTGTATTTCTTGCTCCGTTTTGATTTTCATACCATTTTTTATTTTTTTCTCCACTTCCCTTATATTGCCGTCTCTTATGTCCTGCCAAATTCCACCCTCTCCTACACTTTCCATTGCCTTTTTGAGCTCCTTGCCCCATTTCGACGGATTCCCATTGCCGATTGCTCTCACCTCCTCCTTGAGGCATACTTTGGGCCACCTTCCGTCTTCCATTTTTACCACCTCAATAAGGTATCGGGCGGCTCTCTTCCAGGTCTCCACTTCCATCCCCCTGCAACCTGCTTCCATCCTCCAGATATACCCTGGGGTATTTTTGTTTACACCCATGGCCATTTTCACATACCTTCCCTGGAATTTCTCCATCTGTTCCCGCTTCTTCCATCCCCAGATTTCACATCCATATAGCATTCCGCTCCTAACAATCGCTTCCATTAAGTACAGACGTCTTTTGAGATTGTTAATCTTGGCTCGCTTAAAAATTCCCCATGTCATGTTTATCACTTTGTTGATTTTTCCTACCAAAATTTTCGTGTGTTTTTCAAAGGTGTTTCCCGTAGAGAACCAAATACCTAAATATTTGTATTCCTTGGCTAATGACAGCTGCTGGCCATTATATTCCCATTTTTTTCCTTTTTTTGTTCTTCCTCCATTTTGAAAGATCATTATTTTCGTCTTGCCTATGTTGACCGTTAGTTTGTTTTTTTCCACAAATTTCTCTAATCCAGCTATCATCTGTCTGAGTCCATACTCTTCGTCCGCTACCAGTATAATGTCATCGGCGAATTTTAACCCAAATATCTTCTCGCCCCCCACTACTGTTCCCCCCTCGTTCCTTTTCTTCCACAAGTCGTCCAAATCCTCGATGAATATATTAAAAAGCAGCGGGCTCAGAGGGCATCCTTGCCGGACTCCCCTTACCGTATGAAAGCGTTCAGAGTACCCCTCTTCCGTTATTATCTCATTCACTGTTTTCTCATAGATTTTTTCGATCATATCCAACAGTTTACCTCTCAAGCCTAGCTTTTCCAATTTCTTGAGCATCAGCTCTCTATCTACAGTGTCAAAGGCCGCTTTAAAATCGACGAAGGCTGCGAATAATTTACCTCCCTTGTTTTTCAGGTTTTTATTTATTATGGCATTCAGTACGAAGGCATGATCTCTTGTCCCCCTTTTGCTTCTAAAACCTGCTTGACCCTCTCCCAGGATGTTTTTACCTTCAATCCAACACCTAAGCCTTCCTACTAAGATGTTTGCTAGTAGTTTGTACCCCGAATTGAGTAACGTTATTCCTCTGTAGTTCTGTGCCTTGTCTATTTCGCCCGACTTGTAGATTGGAAATATTTGCCCGACTTCCCATCCCCTTCCTAGGTCCGTTTCCTCCCAGAAGATGTTCAAGATTTCGTGCAGTTCCTTCAGTCCCTCTTTTGGCATGCCTCTCAGGAATTCAACGGTTACACCGTCCTCACCCGGTGCCTTTCCTTTTCTCATTTTTTTCAGCGCTTTCAGCATTTCAATCCAACCAATTACTCTGTTTGCCCTTATTATGTCATTGTCCCCGCCAGAGTCTTCTCTCTCTCTTCCTACCCTTTCTCTAGCCCTTCCATTCCTCTGCGTTTCTTTTTCTCCCCCTAGCAACTCCTGAAAGTATGCTACCCACTCCTCGGCACTGATCCGTTTTCCTAAGTTGACTCTTTTTTGCCTAAATGGTTTGATTGCCTTCCACATTTCCCCTAGATTCTTACTATTTTCTACTTCAGCCCATTTCTCTTCCCAGAATTCCGTTTTTTCCTTCTTCTTAATTTCCTTCAGCTTTCTCCTCTCCTCCCTCAGAAGTTGTTTATCTTCCATCGTGGCTGTTGCTATAAATTTTTTCAGGCATTTCCAAACCACTTTTCTCTGATTTATCACGCCTTCACTTAGGGGGCTAACCTCTTTTCTTTTTGAACCTATCTTCTTGTACATACCAATGTCCTCTGCTGCTTTTTTAATGGTTCTTATTAGCCTGTCCCATCTGTCCTTGCCTCCCCCCGCGTCTTCTTTCCCTTGCCAGTGTAACTTGAAGTTCTCCTCAAATTCCCTCGCCAGTTCCTCTTTCCACAACAGTTTCTTCCCCGGGGATACTTCCACGTTTCTTCCCTTCTCTTCCTCCCGATTAATTCTTTCCCCTTCCCCTTGCCGGATGTTGAGGGCTATGGGAAGGTGGTCTGACTCAGTTCTTGCCCATATCCCCATATTTTCGATTAAGAAGTCTTTGCTCTCACTTACTATTAGGTAGTCGATTACCGATCCTACCTCCCCCCCTTCACCAACAAATGTATATTGCCCTTTCCAGTCTCCCTCGCATCTACCATTCAGGATTATGAGCCCATTATCATCGCAGAAGTCAATCAACTTTTTACCCTCAGCATTTTGTTTTTTGTCCTTCGAATTTCTTTGCCCTCTTTCCTCTTCGCAATCTCGTAATTTACCTGGCTCCTCCCCCACCCTCGCATTTAAGTCCCCCATTATCAGCACACATTCGTCTCTTTCGTGCACCTGATTAACTACATTTTGTAGTTCCGCTTTCAGATTTTTGAAACCGCAGTTGTTGTAGATTGTTATTATCGCTATTTTTTCACCGTTTTTCCCCGTTTGGATATTCCTAATTATCAGACCTTCTTTCCATTTTTCCACTTTTATGTTCACATCCAACCCTTTCCTAATTCCGACTAACTGCCCCCCTATGGCTCTACCCTTCTTGTTTTTGCGCATCGCACTTTTCGTGAACCAGTTAAAGTCTTTACTGAGTTTTCCGAGTAGCAAGGGTTCGTCTTTCTCTTCCGTCCAAGTCTCTTGCAGCGCGATGATATCGTTTCCTTTTAGCCAATCCCAGGCCTCCATGATCTTCCAGGCTCCAGCTATGTTCCAAGTCACCACTCGTAGCTGTCTCTTTGCGTTCGGCCCCAGATATTGTTGCGACTGTGCCGAAACCCCCATTGCCTTCTGTGCTCCGTCCTCGGCCGATGGTTGCCTCTGTCAGGCTCCAGCATCCCCTCGATCTCGTTCCATTTTTTCCATTTGCCATTGACCATCATTTTCAGATAGCCTGTTCTCGTGTTTTCGCCGTCGTCTCTCATTTTCCTCGCCTCTCCCTCGATCCAGTTTTGCACCAAGGTTTCTCTCGGCGTCCAATCGTCTCTAATTTCCAATCTGCCTCCTCTGCCTCTGAAGTTATTCTTCATTATGTCTGCCTTATTTGCCTTCGTTCCGAGTTTGACTAACAGGCCCTCCCTGACCCATTTCCACTCCTTGATGTATGGCCGTATTCCTGTTTGGGCCTGTATTTCCTCTCGAAGCTTTTCACCAACCCGTCTACTCGCTCGATCAATTCCTCTTACTATGATGTTTGTTTTCCTGCCCCTTCTTTCCTCCTGCTCTCTTTCCCATTCTCCTCTCGACAATTTTTCAGGTCTTGTACCGTCTTCTCTTATCTGTCGTTTCATTCTCGTGTTCTCTATCCTATTTGCTATGTGCTTCCTTTGGTCCCTTTCCTGTTCCTTTGGGCGTTCCTCGTTTGCCTGGTGCAGGTCGATTAGATCTTCCATGTGCTTATTATTATTAAGATCTTGCAGATTCCACACTTCCTGCCTTGCCATTGTGGCTTCTTCCTGGACTTTGTCATCTTGTCTTGGAATTTGCCGCATACGCTCGGAGATCGACAGTTCCCTCCTAAGGTGTTCTATTTGACTTTCCAGCGCGCTTATTCTGAGGTCCCGATTCACGCACTGAACCTCCCACTTCGACTGCTCGAGCCACAGTTTTGCTTGCATCTGAACCAGTTCCTCTTCTAACTCATTCTTTCGCGTTTCGTTTTCCTTCACAATTCCTCTAACTTCCTCTACTACTTTTCCTACTTCTTTTATCATAATTTTCTCCCACCTTTCCATACTTTTAATTGACCACTCTGCCATCAGTTTTTGTACATTTTCCCAGCTTATCATGCTATCGCCGTTGACATTTATGGGTGGACTGACACCGACGTCTTCGTTTGTCGGTGTATCGCGTTCTCTCAGCTGATCCGCAACGCTTCCGCCATCTACCTCTCCCTTCCATTCCGCCTCGTTCCTTCGTTCCTCGGTGTCCAACCGGTACTGCACCTCTTCGTTCCGTGCCGCCGCAGAGCGCTCTCCGCCACTAGCGCTTCCTTGGATGCACGGTGACGCCACCAATTTACATTTCGTCGCGAACACACCTTCCCCTTCTACCTCTCCCAGCTCATCCAAGTCCCCATCCGGGTCCTCGTCAGTCTTTTCCACCCCGCCGCTATTTCGGTTTCTGTTCGACTTACTTGGTCTTAGGAATTTGTCCAAGCTGTTGATGTTGGCTGTGTTGCGCTTTTTGTTACCGACCGAGCCGGGGGGTCTGCCTCGTCGCTTCTTCACCACCGAGTCTTCTGCTGTTGTTGCGTCTTCTTCTTCGCGCCGCCCGTCGTCCGTGGCGCTGCGATCCTCTCGTCTTTGATCTTCCATCTTTTTCTATCCCAACCACCGCCCTAACCTCTCTTTGTTCCCACGTTTCCAAATTTCCAGTTTTTCCACTGAATTTCGCGTTTCCCAGTCAAGTTTTTTATCTGCACTCGATCATCACCACTAAAACTCTCCTTCTCACTCCCCTCCTTCTGCCTCTTGCCACTCTGCACTTCGCTTTCCTTCGACAAACCGTCACACGCACACAGCACGTCCGTTCCACGTCACGCGTAGCCCCCCATCTCCAGACACCAGTATATTCAGGATAAGCTATCGACCACAGAAACTTAATAAAGCATTTAATTTTTTTCGTAGGATAATTTGAAAAAGACGACGTCTAGAAATACTTTTTTTACCCACTGTATGTGTGTGTGTGTGTGTGTGTGTGTGTATGTGTATATATATATATATATATATATATATATATATATATATATATATATATATATATATATATATATATATATATATATATAGAACCCGCCTATTTTCTGCTTGTATTATTTGTACTATTTTAGATTTATATTATATTACTTTTGCATTGTTTTTATTTTATATTGGTAAAGTAAAAATCGGCGAGTTTTTATATTTTTAATTTATATATATATCTTGAGATCCAACGTATAGACTTGCAGGTTTTTATGTATTACCCTTGCCAATTGAACCCTTTTCTATCACTCCCTATCAACCCCGTCCGCCCATTCACCAGTGTCGGTTTTATATATATATGCGCAACCCGCCTATTTTTATTTTCTTCGATACATTCTTTACACAATTCTTTCGATTTATTGGGAAATATTTTTGACTTCTTTATTCCTCGTCACTCAAGATTTCAGCGACTCGAGACACATGTTTACTCGTTTGATTTTTCATACCTGCTCGATTCTTTCATGCTGCGATTGTCCCGGGAGAAATCAGTCGGAAGTGCTTTTTATTGCTACGATGAGGTGACAATCTGAGAGTTAGGACGAGAGAGAGGAGGAGAGAGAAACAGAGAGAAATTCCATCGCAGTATCTCAAACGACGTAACTAATGAAGCGAAAGAGTTGCGCGCTGCAGTAAGAAAAAAAAGGACAAGAAAAAACGCTTTTTTTCAAGGACCGTAGGTTGTCACCCCTTGGTACCACTTTTTTACCTCCGCACTTTTCTCCCGACTTTTTTCCGGATATAATTTCGATTGCGGTAGAGTTCACACGACGGGTCACCCCTTTCGCACTTCCATTCCATCTTTTTTTTTTCGTTTTTCTCGTGCGCGTACGAGTGCGCGATCTGAGAAAATCTTTCGAGTGTCCGTGATGTTTTTTCAAGCGTTTTTTTTCTTACCTACACCCTTTGATTCCACCACTCATCGAGGCGGCGAAAAAAAAGGTTCAAGTTCGAGGCACACGGCAGAACGGTTCTCCGCAGAAATATTCCCGCGGCGGTTTTCTTGAATGACGTCATCACTTTGGTAGGCAAAGAAACGCGGAAAATGAAAAAAATACATAAACAAGAGAGCACCGAGAGAACGAATTTAAAAAAACGAGAGTTCGAATAAAAAACGGAAAAGAGAAAATCACCGACTCACGACCACCCAATAAGAGGACGGTGCGGACGTCGATACGCATCGTGTACGTCGAAATCCCTTTTTCGAATGTGTGAAAATTCACAACCCTCGCACATCGACCCTTGCGCGTGAGGGTGCAGATTTTCTTTTTCCGGCAAAAAAGGGTTTGAGAGACGTTGCCCCCGTGGTCTACTTTTTTTTCACGTCTCCTTTGAGCCTGTCACATACCACCTCTTTGTCACAGCTACAATAGAGGCACGACGTTCGAGAATTTTTGTTGATGCCAGTTTTCGTAACACGTAGCACAAGAGGGAAATTATTGTCGCTCGCTTACAATCCGATACACCGATATATAAAAGTATGTGTGCGTGTGTACGTCTGAATTTAACCTGTACGTCATATTGTGCGAATGGACGCGATGGAGGTTCGATCCATTTTCGAAAATAGTCTCGTCATCGCAACGATCTCGATTCCACATGTACACCCTTCAATTTATTTGACGTTTCTTCGGTATGGGCCAGGGAAAAAGGGGTCGGGCGAAGTCTACAAGCGAGAGAGGGAGACAGAAATACTGAGAGCGATAAATACGCCTAGTCATCAGGTATAGACGATTTTAGACTCAATAAATCGAGATTTGATCTCTCCATTCCATTTTATTTGCCGTTTCTCTAAAAACTCGCTTTTCCAAAATATTTATATTGGCGCTGTTCACATTGAAAATCATCACAAAATTGCAATTTTATGGTCGTCACAAATTTTTAATTTTACGCCGAACGTCACTGTGACGGGTAAAAAAGTTAATTTTTTTTTGCTTTTTCTCAATGTAGACATAGTCAAGATTATGTGAAACAAATTTCAGGTCGACATATTCAAAACTAGCTTTAACCCGCGCCTTTGCCCGCGTCAAAATTTGGCAACTACCATTTTTGTTTTAAAACCTCATGCAAAAAAGTAGAATATGTCATGGAATAGAGAATTGCGTAGAGTACAGCAAGGAAAGAGTAGCGTAGAGTATGCCATGGAATAACAGCTATGAATGTATCCTTAGAGCTACTATTTTATATTATAAAATAAAAATAAATCAAAACCATAAATAAAAAATGTCATACCCATGTAGAGGTTGCCATGAGTTGCCCAATGTTACGATCAGGCCAATATTGGGACCATCGTATTAGCCAACAAAAGAGAAATAATATTGGCCCATTACTGTTCCGCTCTAAACTGAAAACTGGCACAATATCGGCTATCATATTACTAAAGACTATCCTGGCCCATCTTTAAAAACTAATAAACAGCCGTGATAGTTAAACTAAACTTGCCAATCCTAAAGCTGGCAATCCTAAAATACTGGCTATTACATTGGCTCATTATTGTCGCGTTCTAAATTGAAAACCGACACAATATCGGCCCATAGTTAAAACCTATCATGGCCCATATTTTAAATTCATTAAACAGTCATGATACATAAACAATATTTGCCAATTTTTAAACTGGTGATGCTGAAGTACTGCCAATTACATTGGCCCATTATTGTTGCGTTATAAATTGAGAACTGGCACAATATCAGCCCATTATTAAATCCTATCCGGGCCCATCTGTTAAAACCAATAAACAGTCGTGAAAGTTCATCGAAATTTGCCAATTTTAAAACTGGCAATGCTAAAATACTGGAAATTACATTTAATTAATCTAAGCCCTTTATTGGCTAAGTAGGTCAGACCATACCTGCTTTTATTTTATTTAAGCCTTCGGTTATTCATTATCTGTATATTGTGCCAGAATAAGCAAATAACTGGCACGTCATATATTAATCGTCTATATTTTGTAGTTCAGCTTTTGTAATCAAGTCTTGGCCTATTATTGGCATTTGTAAATAACCAACGTAAGTAAGTAAAATATGCCAATTTTGAAACCTGTCATATACGCAAATCCCTATTCATTTCAAAGTTATTCCATGAAATATGTATCCATAAGGACCAATCTCGGGCCAATCTCGGCCCGATATAGGTTGAATATTTATCACGCACCCAAACAAACCCACGCCCAATATTCTAGATAGACTAACTTCTAGATAAACCAACTGTGAAGGCCCATCACAGGTCAGTGGTCAATTTCTACATAGGCCCTTTAAGAGGGCCCACATAGGGCCAAGTGCAATCACCAACATTGGCGCTACAAGGAATTAAATCATTGGCCGAATAATTGTTGGCTCTGTTGGCCGATATCGGGCCGTTCTTATCATTTCTACAAAGGCACCTCATTGGTAAATACTTACGGCCCAATATTCTAGAAAGGCTAACTGTGAAGGCCCGTCCCAGGCCCAACGGTCAATCTCTACATGGGTATCTTCGATTCTATTAAACAAGAATAATATTAACTATTTTTTATTATATTTAATTAGCTCGCTATAAGAATATCAATTTCATCGTTACATTATGTTTGAGTATAATATTATAATTCGAAAAATATCAGATATTACAATGAAAAGTATCCTATGTGTTAATCCAGGCCATAGACTATCTACATGTTAAATTTTATTGAAATTGGTCAAGCCGTTTTGGCGTGGTCGAGTAACAAACAGACAGACTTTCAGATTTATAATCTTTGTTAGGATTGACCAACAAGGAACATCCCTTAATTGTTCACCGTCGATTTTGCTGACACTCATATAAGTGATAAAGCAGTGAAAACTGTTAGAAATGGATTTTTTGTTCTGCGGAACGGTTTCAAGGGGGGAAACCACCCCTCAAGGAGAGGCGTGTCGAGGGCTGGTTTAGCAGTTTCACCCACAAGCAGTCCACCGATCTGAAGGAAGCCAAAACCAAAATTTTTCCAATGTAAAGCGATGAAAAATCCACTATAGAATGATTGAAAAAAATTAAGGCGTGACGCGTCTTTCTTTAAGGAGTCGTTTTCCCCCTTAAAACGTTTTTCCGGAGATATTAAAAAATACATGTCTAATAGTTTTCAATGCTTTATAACATATTTGAGTTTCAGCAAATAGAAATCACATAGCGCAACGATTTACCTATACTTAATGTATGTATACTATACTTTCAATCTCGTTGTTCCCAAAACGATTTTTCTGGACCTGGCTGGTATCTCTAGCCTAGCTCTACGTATGATTTTTTTTATATTCCATACTTCATTTGTTATTAATAATTATCTGTCAATTTTTTAGGCAAATTTTTCGCTTTCCAAAAGTTTGTCTAAAAAATCGTCAGATAATTGTTAATAACAAATGAACTATGCAATATAAAAAAAAAATCCTACGTACTTCCATAAACAATGTATTTTTCAAGATATATTCAACATTTCAAGTGAATCGGTTGAAAATTGTCTGAGTTATGTTTCCGGCCAACTTAAAAAATGCAGTTTTGAGATAAACGCTGCACAGCCGCCATTTTGAAATCAATCGCTTTAAAAAAATTATTGTACACAGTCACTGATATTTATGATAAACCCCCTTTTTGTAATCTCGATTTACTTTGTAGTTTTTATGAAAAAAAAAAATACCCAAAAAGCCTATTTTTTCGGCCTCTAGAGTGACCTAACCCCTTAATAGTCAATTGAAACTTCCCACCACGGTAACCAATGGAGGCACTACAATCGTGTACGATTTGTAATTAGTTTCAATTGTACGGGTAAACTTCGATTGGGCATCTTGAATTTCATCGGGATCCGGTGCTCGAGGATTCGTGAAAGGGTTGAGAAAAATTCCGACATCAGCGAGAAAGAGTCCACGTAAAAAATAATCGCCATCGCAGCCCCGTCTCGCTCGTTCTCCCCGACTTGCTCCACGTGGAGCATTCGAGAGGACTTTTGTACGGTTCGCAAGATTTTTATCGCTCGTCGTACAAAAAAGAGTGCGGAGAGCGAAAGGGTGATTCGAAAAGGAAAAAAAAAAGAATCGAGAGCGAGAGACGTATCCCTTTCTCTACCCGTACAAATTCGAGAGAGTTGGCAAGCCGTTCCGGATCTTTGCGGCGACCCTGCGCCAGTAACAAGTTTCTCGGTGGCTCGAGTGGCTAATTATTCTTTTTTTTTTCCGGCCGAAAAAAGGGTTGGCGAGGAGGGCTCCAAGGGACATGCTCGTCAAAAGAACGATCCGTCCAGGTACAAAACCGACCTCCGATACCTCATTCGCAGAGAATGATCGAGATCTCCGTAGCGTTTGTTTCCAAACACTGACTACATTGCTCGATAGTGTCTCTCCCTCTTTCGTCTCTCCTACCCCTTTGACGCGTGAACTTTTCACCCCTTTTATGGAGAGCGATCCCCGCGCCTCAATCTCACGCTGAGAAATCGACCCATTTATTGTCTACCCTGATCTTCATCGGTTTTACGACCGCGACAAAATTCGTCTCCCTTATTTATCGGGATGTTGAATAAGTTCCCGCTGTTTTTTTTCGGGAAAATTAATGCTTTATTTGAAAAAAATTATCCCTAATGCTTGAAAAACCTAGACCAAGGCCTTATTTTTGACCCCATTTGACACCTCCATAAAGCTAGCAGAGCAAACTCCCGAAAATGGATTTAATTGATTTCAAATTTTTGTGCTTTTTATGTGCTAATTTTGTGCTCCATTAAACATTTTTGTGCTCTTACCGTTTAGCGGATAATTAGAAATCAAAAGTGCTCTGTTGGCTTGCCATCAAGCTAGCAGAGCACTTAATGATATTTCGCTTATCTAAGAATGAAACTACGTGATATTTATGTGCTTTGCGAATATCGAACAGCCAAACCCCTATTTTTTTTCGCCCGATATAGACCCTCAAAAAACCCCCAAATAAGAGAATTTACCATTTTTTGGATGTACTGACATGAAAATACATAATATTTATGTGCTTTTTATGTGCTCTACGAATATTCAAGAGCCAAACCGCTAAAACGAGAATTTCTCCCAAAACCACGCCCACAAGACCCAAGCTACCCGCCGATACTCGTATTGGCGGGTAGCTTGGGTCTTGTAGGGGTGGTTTTGGGAGAAATTTGCGTTTTAGCGGTTTGGCTCTTGGATATTCATAGAGCACATAAAAAGCACATAAATGTGGACTACTTTGATTTTGCGATATCGAAAAAATAACCATTACTCGTATTTGCGGATAATTTGGGTCTTGTGGGGGTGGTTTTGGGAGACATTTGCGTTTTAGCCGTCTGGCTCTTGAATATTCGTAGAGCACATAAAAAGCACATAAATATTATGTATTTTCATGTCAGTATATCCAAAAAATGGTAAATTCTCTTATTTGGGGGTTTTGTGAGGGTTTATATCGGGCGAAAAAAATAGGAATTTGGCTGTTCGATATTCGCAAAGCACATAAAAAGCACATAAATATCACGTAGTTTAATTCTTAGATAAGCCAAATATCATTAAGTGCTCTGCTAGCTTGATGGCAAGCCAGCAGAGCACTTTTGATTTCTATTTTCCCGCTAAACGGTAAGAGCACAAAAATTTTCAATGGAGCACAAAATTAGCACATAAAAAGCACAAAATTTTGATATCAATTAAATCCATTTTCGGGAGTTTGCTCTGCTAGCTTTATGGAGGTCCATTTGACGGTGCACGTAGGGAGTCCACATTTGAATCCAAGTGGATTCCGCGCTATTTCCCGATTGCCGGCTCTGAGAATTTTTTATTTGAAATTCTCAGGCGGACTTTATTGGATCTCTCAAAAAAGATATCTTTTCGAAGATGCACCCACATCTCTATAAGGATTGGTAAGGGACACCGCATATAGGGAGTCCTCATTGGCATCCAGTTGCATTCTGCACTGATCACCGATGATCCACACTTTTTAAAGATAAAAGTATACTTTTTTTAATCCACTTAATTCGTATGTCAAGACATTTGGTTGGGAATCCTCAACGTACAAAATCCAATGCGATCCATCAAGATTCGTACAGGATTCGGTTCGATAACGTGGCAATCCTTTAGGATTCGAATTGGATTTATACAGTTGATGCCAATGTGGAATTCCGATTGGAATCCAATGTACGAGCGGGACGTTTCAGTATAGTATGCCTACCAGGAAGTGGGGACAGGTATGGGAATCCAATTGGATCCCCATGACAATTTCTGCACGGGTCCTAATAATTCTGCAAGTTTAGCTCGCGTCTGACATAAGCCTTCATGAAGTAATGCCTCCAATTCAACACATCAAAATCATTATTGTTGAAGCGTCTAAACCAATCTATGCATGTTGTTTCCGACAGAGCATGGTCGCCGTAAGTCTCAACATGAATTCTGTATGCTTCAGCTGCAGATTTAAAAAAATAAAGTAGTTCAGTAAAACGCCCCGCAAATACTCTTTTTTGGCACGAAATTTGTCATGTTTAACAACTATGACAATAAAGTTCTTTACACTTCGGCGAAATGACATAAACTGAATTTCAAGCTTTCTTATAGTACTTCTTTATAAAGGGTGTATCAAAATGCCCTGACGTTTTGTATTGCGCGCCATTTTTTGTGGCGAACATAGAGTACTAATCATTGACAACGGGCATCAGAAAGTGTTGAGGTCAAGTCGTGGAGAACTACACGATCGAGCAACGCACAGATATTGCTTCTTTCAACAAGATGGCGCAACATATTCTTCCAACAAGATGGCGCGCCATGTTCTTTCCACAAGATGGCGCAACATATTCTTTCAACAAGATGGCGCAACATATTCTTTCAACAAGACGGCCGCAACATATTCTTTCAGCAAGATGGCGCACCACATTCTTTCCACAAGATGGCGTACCATATTCTTTCCACAAGATGGCGCAACACATTCTTTCAACAAGATGGCGCAACATATTCTTTCAACAAGATGGCCGCAACATATTCTTTCAGCAAGATGACGCACCACATTCTTTCCACAAGATGGCGTACCATATTCTTTCCACAAGATGGCGCAACATATTCTTTCCACAAGGTGGCGCAACATGTTCTTTCATCAAGATGGCGCAACAAATTCTTTCCACAAGGTGGCGCAATATATTGTTTCAACAAGATGGCGCAACATATTCTTTCAACAAGATGGCGCAACATTTTTTTTTCAACAAGATGGCGCAACATATTCTTTCAACAAGATGGCGCAACATATATTTTCAACAAAATGGCGCAACATATCCTTTCAACAAGATGGCGTAACCTGCCACACTGCGGATGAAACAATGCAGTTATTACAGACGAAGTCTCATGGTCGAGTTATCATGCGTCGCAGCGACATGAATTGGCCACCAAGATCATGCGATTTGACGCCATTCGACTTCTTTTTTCGGGGTTTTGTAAAAGGAAAAGTGCATGACAATGATCCACAGACCGTTCGGAGCTCAAGGAAGCAATTGGACGCACCGCTAATGAAATTAGTCCGCAATTGTGTCAAAATGTTATTGAAAAATTTCGTCAAAAGAGTAGACGTTTGCAAACAGGGACGAGGCGGCCATTCATCGGATATTGTGTTTCACACATAACCTCCATGTTGCTACCTTATATCAAAATTACAATGTTCGTACTTTTCAAATAAATAATACGTTTTATTTAAATAAAAATGTCAGTTCATTTTGAGACACGCTTTAGATGCGTTACCATCTTAAACTACACGTACGCAGTTCCGGTAATGTCATCTGTTGGAAAACAGCGGTAACTTATTCAACGTCCTAATACCTCGTGCAATTTCCCTTGGGCGCCTTTGCGCCGCTTATCTCCGTCTTCTCAACCCAACCCGTAGGAACGATGATTACAAAAGCCTTATTGATTTACAACCGCTGCGCTTTGGCGACCCCGGGCGCGTGTCGGTTGACTCAACATGTCGGTCAATTTGTCGATCGTAATCACGCGAGGGGCAGTGATTAATGAACCACAAGTCTCACCACGAGCTTGACCGGAAGTTCAATCCTCGGGGAGGCAAAAAACGTACCGAGGGCGTGGGTGCAAGTTCACCAATGGCTTGCCTGTATGCATGTGTATACGTATGTAATAAGAACCGTTCATTTTACGCTGAGGCCACAAAGAACGGCGTCCGCAATATTAACTCCCCCTATTCGTGCATCGTAGGGTAATATTTCCATTATGTAGATTAAATCAGAGCCCTCTGACGACCGTATACCTATATATTTGTGTGCATGTATGCAGGGCACACGAGCTCGGGTCGTTCGTCGTTGAACCCCGAGACCTTTGCCCTCTGCGCGTTGCGTACTTGGGTATATTTTCGTAACGATTACGAGCGAGGAGAACGCCCTACACGGACCCTAATTTCGAGGGAAAAAAGGGTTCTGCGCCGTGCGCAGCTGATTTTTTTTTCCCTCAAGAACAGAAACCGCACGTGCCCCCCGCGTGACGTGTGCGTCGAAGGATCGACTCAAAGTGAATGTGAATCGCGTGCGGACGGCCTTCAAAAGGTACCAAGGGATTTTTCACTTGCGTTTCCGTTGCACCGGGAATAATATGTCTACAAAGTGTTAAGAAGGTCGATGCAAAGCCTTAAGGGGGTTACAGGTCACCTCGTTGGGAACATATTTCAGTGATGCCAACTCCTACAGAATGTTCCCCTAGGACCAACTTCAAATCCCCCTAGATTGCGATGAAAAACCCCTAAAGTTTTCATTGTACACCCGGTTCGAGTACTTGACTTACTTTGCAATTCAGTAAACCTCGCGAGCAGACAACCCACTAACGGACACAACCTCAACGTTACAACTGACAACGTGAAAACGTTACACCATAAAAGTAAAAACAGAATTCTCTTGATCAGCAAGTTGTTGGTCGTAATTCGAAATTTGAAATAAAATACGCAATGAGACAATAAACTAACGGACACAACCTCAACGTGACAGCGTGAAAACGTCGAACAGTAAAAGCAGTAAAAGTGAAAACGGAATTCGTTGGTCTTGACCTGCAAGTTGTTGTTCGTCGTAGTGCGAAATTCAGCTATCAACGCCACTTGTGTTGCTAGTACAAGGCATGAAGTATGGCATTGGTGTAAAACATTTTGAAAGGCAATCGATTATAATTGAGCCAAAAGAAAAGTAATCCTTAAATTTAACGTTTAGTTTATAAGAAATATTTATTGCGAATGGAAGATTCTTCGCAGGAATATGTATTTCGAATATATAAAATACATTATCGCGCACATAATTTCGACGATCGAATGAATTGACCTATTTCAATTTCTGATCAAATTAATTGAAGATACATTGTTTTGTTTTTTTTCCCTTTTTTTCAAGATATACACTTTACTTTCACGCCCTCAAAAAAGTTTCTTAAATAATGTACCCGCTAAAAAATCCCCTTAAAGAATACCCCTAAATAAATTTACCCCCTAAAAAAACCCTTCACATTTTGTTTTCCCCTAAATTTGGGGGAAAAAACCCCCAAGTTGGCATCACTGACATATTTAACCTATGTTATCTTAGTCCAAAGTCTAAGCATTTCGAGTTATCATGGTAAGTATGATTTTGGAACATTTTCCACAATTAGGTTCTAACTCGTTCATAATGTTGAAACAGACAATAATTGGTAACCAAAAACTTACTTGCGTTTTAGCTTATTGTGTATTCAATCGACAAACACCAATACAATCATCTGTATCCACACAACTAACGAAATGGGACATGTTGGGTAATTAAAAACTTGTCAAAAAATAAACATTTCCCTTATGTTAAGGGGCTATACCAGTGTGACGCTTAAAAAAAATCGATTTTTTTGCCTTTTTGACAGTTTGTATTTTCAAGAATATCCTGTAAAGATTTCAAGGCCGTATCTCTAATCATTTTATCTTGCAAAAATCGATCGTTAAATCTTTAAGGGGAAGGTAGCGGTATCAGCGTGAAAAAAAAAATTGCTAATTTTTCATCTATATGGAAAGAGTAAATTTATTGAAACCTTTTGTACATTGCTAGGTGTCGTTTGTAGAACATTCCGGGAAATTTTTACGCGAAAATATCCACAGACAAGCCGGTGTCGCGTTTTTCTCGAAATCACTTTTTCAAAGTCCGTGTTCACTACCATCACAAAACTACATGACCGATTTATTTCAAACTTGGTACACACTTTCTATATATAAAATACCTCCCCCCAACGGCTAGGTTGAGATTTTTTTTACATTGAGGGGGTTTTCCACCCCCAAAATGGCGGAATTTTTCGTGAAAAATAGCACTTTTCACTTTACATGACCACCAAAAATTTAGAAACGAAAAAAAAAATTATCAAAGACCGTTGGGGGGAGGATTTGATGATACTTTGACTAAATTTTAATGGTACTTGATTTCAGATAATTTCTAGCTGAGATACAGTGAACACCGCAAATCGTGTTTTTCCAAAGGCGTTCTTGGAGAAGCTTTGTCACCGGCTTGTTTGTGGATATTTTCGCGTACAAATTTCACGGAATGTTCTTGAAATGACACTTAACAATGTACAAAAGGTTTTAATAAATTTACTGTATCCATATAGATGAAAAAAATTCGCAAAAAAGTGTTTTTTTTTTCACGCTGAAACCCCTACCCTCCCGTTAAACGCGTTTTTCTCGAAATGAGATTTTTCAAATTTGCTGACATTGCAACTCAAAGAGCAATTATCCGATTGACTTAAAATTTGAACTGAGTACTCTTGAATATATTTACTCTACAATGACGTAGGATATTATTGATCGGATGAACATTGACGATTTGCCATTGAAAAAACGACCATTTTATAGGCAAGAAAACAGACTTTTTTTCATAACCACGCCATTTTGTTAGATTTTGATATTTTTCGAAAATCCTAGGTCATTGTACGGGAAATACCTTCCAGTTTAACGATTTTTTTTCCTTTTTCGGTTTCAGCTACTCAATCGGCCGGAATCATGTCAGCAGTGGAGGAACTTTTTTTTGGCGCCTCCGAAGGCAGCGCATAAGTCGCTTGGATCTTAATATTTTTCTATGAAAAAATTATGTAATATAGGTCAAATATAGCCAAATATATTCTTAATTTTCCGAAACATTTAATTGAGTACTTTTCTTCCAAAAAATTCCCGAAAATCACCCAAATCTTCAGCGTTCACACTGGTATAGCCCCTTAATGCTTTTTTTTTAAATAGCATTAACATAAGAGGTAAACAAGTTAGTACCTATTATTGGGAAATTTTCCAAAAATCATACTTACCATGATAACTCGAAATCCTTAGTCTTTGGACTAAGGTGACCTATATGTTCCTCACGAGGTGACCTACCACCCCCTTAAGGCTTTGCATCGACCTTTCTAACACCCTGTATACCCGAGCCGGATTCGTCAATCGAGACTGATTCACCCTGCACCGAAATATATGTTGCCGATGCGAATTTTCTTAAACTACTTTTCCAAAGGGACAATGGGATTTCTTCTTATAGCCGTGATTTTTCATTGCGGACGCTGATTTATCTTCGATTCAGGAATGAGAAACTGGATATTAATTTTCTTTATGCTCGGACGAAGAAAATCCACCCCCGATGGTCAAGGACAGCTAGCTCGTAAATCCGTGACCACGGGAGGCCTAAGAAAGTGACCGGAGGGTGGCCCGTGCGACGTCTTCCATTTCCGTCAGTGAAAGACCGACAGTTTGACAGCTATTAGGGTACTATTATACCCGGTTGAACAGTGGGAGACGTCGATGAAAAACCCATCGCTCTAGTGTGCCACGTTCTTTTCGCACACACGGGTACGTGTACCGTGAGCTCTCGGTGAACAATTGCACCGACTAATGTAACCCATCGCGCTCCACTAGTGAGGGGAGCGTGTGAAAATGGTAGGACGAAACTTGCAAGGCGAACAAGTCCTGGACGATGTATCGGCGCGGTGTTTCTGACTCCAGATGCTGCAAATAAACTCCGCCTACGACACCTGAGACGTAAATACGAGAACGAGGGTGGTCCTGATGGAAAATGCCACCCTTGATCCAACACGATAGTGCCAAACTTTTCGGGGGGGTCTCGCGTATTGGAATCCTATATGTTAGTCGGCGTAGAAAGATCGGACGATCTTTGTGGATGATCATTTGAAAATGAAGTAAACTTGCTCGATGAACTTTTTTTCGCTGCATCGAAATGAAAAATTAATATTCGTCGAATTGATTTTATTTATTTCGTTAATTCTCGTCGACGATGATCCCGGGGTATTAAGGCGTTACCCCCACTTGTAGCGCAAAAAAGGCCTTTTTCATGAATTTTTTAAAAGAAAACTACAAAACTTTTTTAATCGATCAATATACCATCTTCAAGAACACATCTTGAAGAACTTTCAGTAATTTTTTTATTGAAAAATATTACATTGTTTAGTGGCAAATGGCCGTCAATGAAATAATGTTTTTATATACACGGTTTGCGGTGACCAACATTGCGGCGAAGTGGATCATCTGAAAAAAAATGCGGATGGATTTAGTCAAATATAAGTATAAACTAGTCTTTAATCGAAGGATTTTAAAAAATATTCATTTTTCACAAAATGGCGGACAGTCAAAGTTAATGGTTCGATTTTAACGAAAAAAACGGCCGTTTTTTGGCTATAAAACGGCCATTTTTTTCGAAAAAAAAATCGAACGATTAAAGACTACATTTTGATGTATTAAATAAGCCTGCAAAATTTCAAGAAGATCGGTTCATTAGGGTTCGAGTAATCTTGGTCACCGAATTCAGAAATGCCACTTTGAGAAAAACGCGTTTAAAGTTTCAATTTCAGTTTACACGAAGAAAATATTTTTTTTTGTAAACTTACATAGAGTCTTCTATTCCGGGCCCATACAGAAGTATGGGCCCGGATACTTATACTTCAAAAAAATGCAATAAAAAAAATCGATTTTTTCAAAATCGCAGGTGGAGGTAACCCCTTAAGACGAATTTAATTTTAACGAATTCGGTGTTTATTAAAATGAAAAATGAATATTCGTCGAATTGATTTTTTTTGTTTCGTTAATTCTCGTCGACGATGACCCAGGGGGATCAAGACTAATTTAATGCAAACGAGTTTTGTGTTTACCAAAATAAGAGTGGATGTTGAAGAATCTCAAGGCGTTACATCTATGTGGCTCACCGAAAAATGAGAATTTTTGGGATTTACTTTAGTATACTGAAAAAGCAATCAAAATTAGGTTTGGAGGGTTTATTCTACATGTGGTGACGTATACAAAAAAAATGTTGTATGAAAAAAAACCAAAATGACGGCACAGTCGTAGTCTACACTAACAAGGGAAGGTTGCGACGTCGATCTCTCCGATTTCGATTAAATTTGGCATGCTTGTAGAATGGGTAAAAATAAGCGATACGGATTTTTTTTATATCTGCGGAACCCGATTTTTAACGTTTGAAACGCACCCTCGAAAAATGAGGTGTTTTTTGTCGATAAAGTTTTAACGGTACGAAATATGAAAAAAAATCAAATTGCAACAATGTTTATTTTTTCGTGTACATTGGAGATGAGAACGATAACGTTATCGACGAAAAACGAAAAACACCCCCATTTTTGAGGGTGCGTTTCACCCCTTAAAAATCGGGTTCCGCGGATATAACAAAAATACGTGTCGCCTATTTTTACCCATTCTACAAGCATGCCAAATTTCATCGAAATCGGAGAGATCGACCTCGCAACCTTTCCTGATAAGAGCGTTTTTTTAACTGCTCTGCGGGAGGATGATGCACTAAACTTTTATGGCGTAGCACCTGGAACGAAAAAATGTTTGTCATTTACATAAGCTGGAGAAGCACACCCGGTTATTAAAAAATATGGTTTTTTTCGTAAAATCGCATCATTTTTTATTGTAAAAAAAATTTGCTAAAAAATCGGCCTTTAGTCGGAACACCAAAAATGGACTTTTTCGCATTTTTTTTTGTATACATATTCAGGAACATGCGAGAATTTTTTTATAAAGTTGAAATATTTAAAATTGATGAAATTACAGACGATTTAGTGAAAGGAAGTAGCACAAAAATTTACGTGTACTAAAACTTCCCAACGCGATATTCTCGAGACGACTTTTTTTTATCTGGCCGGACTCATAACTGTCGCTATAATTGTCCAATTGTCAATGTAAAAAAAAATTCCACAATTGGAGTAACTATGGTTGTACGTAGCTGTTTTTTTAATTTAGTATTTTGGGAGCCCCCAATACAAGTAAAAATTTCGCCATAATTACACTTTTTTTTAAACACCCGCCATTTTGCCATTTTTCTCGAAAAACAGCTTCGTAGAACGAGAATTACATTTATATAGATTATGAAAGTCTTTTATTTTTATTTTTCAGACGAACCATTGTCAAGTTATCGATCCGACCGTTGGACAACAATTTTTCTACAGCGGCTCTAATATACCTCAATAACGTTAACTTTTTATTTTTTTTTAATCAAAATTTACACGAAATAAGTTTAATGTATGCTTAATAAAATACCTTTTTTCCAAATCCCAAATGAATAATCTAGTAGACAAGAAAATCGGTAAAAACTACCTTTAGTCGGCCCGTCACAGTGGTGTCCTCCATTAATTTGTTTATAAAAACGAGAATTGTTGATGAATCGTAGAAATCGTGTATATTTCTTCAGAGAATCTATCTAAGAAGCTAGAGCTCAATCGGATGAAAACTGCCCGAATTATGCACCCATTAAAAAAATTTGGTTTCCAGAAGAACGTGTTTGAAGTTTCAAAACTGATTCAGGAGCTATCCTCTACACGACGGAATTTGAACCTCTCATTTGAGTTCTGCATGTACCCGCCGAGAAATTTTGATAGTAGGTCTTCAGTTGTCAGGTCCTATATTTTCGATACAACGACTGGACTAAACGACTCCAAATTGTTACTTCCGCCGTCCAGGGCGCTTCGGAAAATGAGCCTCAAACATTTTTTTTTCTCGAACACTTCCTTTTATTATCATTCTTGCGACGTTGATACATCATTTGAGCCAATAACAAAAAGGTAAAACATTTTTTCTACTTCGACATAACTCCTCAATGCGAAGTTTCCATAAATTTGATAGAAAAATGTTTCTCGATTAGCGAAGCATTTATTTTCAGCGCCTTTCTCCACATATACAATTTACAACAATACGTGCAATTCGTTCACGGTTTTTTTCTTACCATTCGCACCACTTTGTTCAGCCTCGGACGAATGCTCGAAAGCGGAGTATTTTCGTGAAAACAAGGAGCTTCCCCTAAGAGGAAGCAAAAACGTGTAAACACGAGAAGACGGAAAGTATCCGTCGTAAACGTACCCTCCAATTATCCAAGACGGAGCCTCTAATCC
>OX101791.1:27796364-27899565 GCA_944452715.1 Ophion slaviceki
TCAAATTTCAAGTCAATCGGATAATTGCTGTTTGAGTTACAATGTCAGCAAATTTGAAAAATCTCATTTCGAGAAAAACTCGTTTAAAGATTTAACTATCGATTTTTGCAAGATAAAATGATATTCATATGAATTATATAAATGATAATGATATTCTTGAAATGCCATGAGAGGCCATCAGACGGACATGAGAGAAATGGCACCTCGAAATGTACCTGCAATCAATGCAATAATAAATCGGAACGTCTCGAATTTTTGCAATACAGAGAGAGAGAGAGAGAGAGAGAGAGAGAGAGAGAGAGAGAGAGAGAGATGCTCTATAGCTCGGAGCCAAGTTACAGGCTCGAGGGTTGGAAGGAAGAAAAACGGAAGTTGTGTATACGTAACCACGTGAGCGTCGATACAAGCAGGGTGAACGATGAATAGGGACCATTTTTTCGGTACCGCGCGTTTCGTTATTCTCTAAGACTGGCAGCCCGGAAGGAAGAAATATAATACTCCATATTGCGGTCTGTATGCCAAAATCCATCGCGTAGCACGGCTATACGTGACAGATATTACGCACGTGTGTTACGTATAGGAGAATTTTCGTACCCGAACGTCAAATAAGCTTCGGATTACGATTTTTGGGACTGGCCGAAAAGTTCAAGGGATACGACGTACTTGTTGTCAATATGAATTACGCGAGGGAATTTTTTGAATCGATCCGTCGGACTGTCTGGTGAGGAATATTGAATAGGGCGAGTGTGGGGCTCTTTCGGATTAGTCCAGTAAAAGAGACGAAAACCCAGCACTTTCCGCGTGGAATTAGAATTTTTTACTGAAGCTAGATGGTTGCATACTGAAAATAATCCCAATGAAATTTTGCCCCTCAACTCGCTCCAACCCTGAGAAATAGGGGTTGAAAACTTAAAAATCGCCGTATCTCGATAATTAATAGCCCGATGAAAAAATGTTTCAAACAAAAGTTGTTTGGAATAATAAAATTCGTATAAAGTTATCTAATCTTCAACCCCGTATCTTTGAAAATAGCGGCACAAAAACGATTCGAAAATTCGGGGTTGATGTGCTCTCGTGTTTTTGTGCCGCTATTTTCAAAGATAGGAGATTGGACGTCAGATAACTTTATACGTATTTTATTATTTCAAACAACTTTTGTTCGACATATTTTATGATCCGGCTATTAATTATCGAGATACGGCGATTTTTAAGTTTTCAACCCCTATTTCTTAGGGTTGGGGCGAGTTGAGGGGCGAAATTTCGTTGAGGATACTTTCAGTATGCAACCATCCAACTTCAGTCAAAAATTCTAATTCTACGCTAAAAGTGCTGGGTTTTCGTCTCTTACTGGACTATATGGGATTTCCGAGTTGGCGCCTCTTGGTCGCTGAAAAAAGGATCACAGGTACAGCTGAAAGTGGATGGGAGGGAGAAAGAATTAGAGGATGAAAAAAAGAGAGGGAGAGAGAGAGAGAGAGAGAGAGAGAGAGAGAGAGAGAGAGAGAGAGAGAGAGAGAGAGAGAGAGAGAGATGGTTGCTCTCACCTGCCCTCCCCTTCTTCCCCCACACCCTCGCAAAGTTCCCTCAACCGCCTCGCGAGTCCCGAAACTGGCTGGTATGGCCCCGCAGGAGGTTCAAGGCTTCTCACTTTTGGCTCTCTCGCATGTGCCAACCGAGAATTGCCTTTTCTCTCTCTTTTGCTCTCAGGCGAAAAAAAACTCGTTCGAACATAACCGGAGGATCTTGTCCTCGACTGAGCTGAGAAGAGGATTCTACCTTCTTTTTTTTATCGCTCTATCTCTCTCTCTCTCTCTCGGTCTCTGATTCTGGTCCAGGAGACCTTGAAGTTCTTGGGATGCCTCGCTCAGACTCATCTTTTTTCTCCTGAGACTCTTTGCCTTTTTCACTCTCCAGGTATTCCGCTCCTCTCGTTCCTAATACCGCCATTTTTCTTTTGCTTCCCCCCCCCCCCCTCTCTCTCGTACTCTTACTCTTTTACTCTTGCCTACCTGCACAACAGATTCTCTCTCTGCTGGTTAGCACGACCACCAAATCTTTTTTTGTACTCCATGAATGTAACGTAATGTATTTTTCTGACCAGGAGAGCCGTCAACGAAAAATATGAGAATCGAGACTTCTTATTTTTTCGGCGAGGCGAATCGTCCTCACAATTTAGCCGAGCCAAAATCTGCTCTCTCAAAGTCACGCAACCGCGAGCTGTTAACAGGTTACACCTAGCTGGTGGTCGAAAAAAAAGGAATTCTCGTGATTTTTTTCGGGGTAAACGTGTGCAGATTTTCAATTTTTTTTCTTCTGAATTAAAAAGCATGGTTTTGAGTATATTTTACAATTTTTTATTGAAAAATATTTATAAATATGGTGGAAACGTCCTTTACGTTGACCACTGGTTGGAAACAAATAATCGGAAACTAAAAAATCAAGCGCATTTAGTTTTTGCATGAACTGATCTAGCGCTTGAACGAAGGGTTTCATGAAATATTGATTTTTGAAAAAATGACCGCCGTCCAAAGTGGAAGTATCGATTTACGGTGAAAAAAAAAACGATCTATTTTGGTTGATAAAAAAAGCTATGCATCGAAAAAAAATGTCTTCTTTCGAGCACTGCTTTCTGATATGTAAAGGAAGCTTATGAAATTTAAAGTTGATCGGTGCAGTGATATTTGAGATTTCGTGATCACCCATTTTGAAAAAGTTATTTTGAGAAAAATGCGGTTAAATCGCTGGTTCGCGGAACCTACCTATAAACGCCCATAACTTCCAAAATTTTGAGAGAATCGACTTGAAATTCCTAGCAAATATTTTTGAAACGTTATTCTTGGTGAATCCCGCAAAAACCAAAAATCGAAATTTTCAAAAATTTCATAGGTTTGCCCTTACAAGCCCTTACGATTTGAAAAAAAGAGATTTCTAGAGGGGCGTTACCACCGCTCGTGGATAACTTTCAATAGTCACGACGATTACTTTTCTCTCTCTCTCTCTCTCTCTCTCTGTCTCTCTCTCTCATTCTCTCTTTCTCTCACTGTCTCCCCCTCCCTCTCTCTATCTGACCTCACACTTCAACCCGCTCCGCCGACACTCGCGCATCTCCCACGGTCTACCTAATCGCGTGAGGGTAATTACGCTCCTCCAGAGCGGCAGGAAGAACAAAAGTGGAGAAAAAAGAAACAGGGGTGTCTCGAGGGTGTGTACGCGATAAATGCCTACGTGTCAACGAAGGACAATGCGTCGATAAATGACAGTGTAACAGCTTAAATTATAGATATATCTATACAACAGGAGGAACAGCACCAAAGCTCAACAACCTGCTTTTCTTCCAACTGTCGTCGAAACTTCTCAATTCCCACTCTTTCACCCTAAGACTGTTACTATTGCTTTTATTCTTTCTCCCTACTTCCTCGTAGCTCCTCATTAATTGCCCTGTCGGAAACACGATTTGTTTTCGAGGAAGTATATTTCGAATCCCTTATATCCACTTAATGATGGCTTTCAGCATACTTGGCTCGTTGAAAAAGATCTTTGAAGTTTCTTCAAAGTTAGGTCGTCGCATGTTCTTGTATATATCAAAAATTGCGTCATTAAAAATTAGATAAAGTACATTTTTTATAATTAAGTCCATCTAAAAAAATTGAATAAAAAAATGTCTGAAAATTAATTAATTTAATTTAATGAAATATAAATTAATTTTTTTAGACATTTTTCTTCTTTTTAAAAGTAGAAAAATGTCTTAAAAAATTCTTTTATATATTTATAATTTTTTTTTATATATTAAATATAATATTTATATGTAGTATTTATTTATTCCAGGTATACCCCTCAGGGGTTTTTACACAGTAGTACATTTGATATAATATTTAAAAAAAAATGTTTTTCTCATTATTAGTGTTACCATTCCGCGAATTTTGATATCGCGATATTTTCCAAGTGGGTTCTCATAGGAAATATGATACTTTACAATAAAGTTCGTTGAGCCATATCTGTAAATTCAACCGTTTCAGCGGTATCATTATTTCAAGTGAATATTGTATGAAAATATCTGTTCAAACGGCTGTAACGCCTAAGCTATTAGATATATCGAAAAAAATTCAAATGAGAACTATGTAGAGAAAGTAATTTGCTACAAAAAAGTCGTATAAGTCGAGCCCGTAAATTCAACTCTTTCTCAGCTATAGGTGGATGAAGTAAAATAAATAGATTTGTTTTTGTTTAAAAAAAATCTATTTATTTTACTTCATCCACCTATAGCTGAGAAAGAGTTGAATTTTCGGGCTCGGCTTATAAGACTTTTTTGTAGAAAATTACTTTCTCTACAAAGTTCTCATCTGAATTTTTTTGATATATCTAATAGCTTAGGCGTTACAGCCGTTTGAATAGATATTTTGCACAGTATTCACTTGAAATAATAATGCCGCTGAAACGGTTGAATTTACAGCCATGGCTCAATGAACTTTATTGTGAAGTATCATATTTCCTATGAGAACCCACTTGGAAAATATCGCGATATCAAAATTTGCGGAATGGTAACGCTAATAATGAGAAAAACATTTTTTTCAATGTTAATGAAATGGAAAACCTTCAATTTTGATTCGCGACCTCTAAATATTTTTTGACAACACTCCCCTTTCACGAAACTTCGTTTTTGGGTACCAAGTAAAGATTTTCGGGCACGATGGGTCAAAAAAAAGGTTGCCCTGAAACGAATCACCCTAATGTATATGTATAATAAATATAAATGTAATAAATAAATATATATGGGTAAGAATATATCATCCTCAAAAGCGAATGTCAAAAATTTCTTTATTAAAAATTATGTAAAATAATTTTTAAATAAATCTTAAGAAAATTAAATGAAAAAATGTATTGAAGAAAAATAATTAAAAGTGGATAAATTAATCAAAAAGTAGAAAAAATGTTCTACTTTTAAATTAATTTATTCACCTTTACTTCTCTTACTGCAATATCATATTTTTTATTTCATTTTCTTAAGATTTATTTAAAAATTACTTTACATAATTTTTAATGAAGCAATTTTTGACATTCGCCTTTGAGAACGATATATTTTTATCCACATACATTTATTTACTCACCCATATATGTGTAAGTGTTTTCATGTCTATGTATGTGTGTGAGTGTGGACGCGAAATAGTTATATCGCTTTCGAATCAAACGCAGGGACCTCATCGTCAGTTGTTCTTTTTGTCATTTTCGAGACCGCGAACGTATCCAGACGTGTCCTGCTTTTGGCATGGTCGTTCGGGGAATCCCTTAACCTCGCGTGAGCACCATCATGACCCTGCGTTGTCCATCCGTCGACGGATAAAACTTGAGTATTATATCGCATGCTGGGTCTCGCTCTGCTCTATTATAGAATTGTGCGTACATGCTGGCATATATATATATATATATATATATATATATATATATATATATATATATATATTGGTGGGCACAAAGCTGTTTCGAAAAGAAACACCAGCCGGAAGAAAGAACCAACGGTCGTTCCTCATACGCTGACACACATGTCTGTGTACCAACACGAATTTTATATCCTTTTATTTCTCCGTCTCGCTCTTCTCTCTCTCTCTCTCTCTCTCTCTCTCTCTCTCTCTCTCTCTCTCTCTCTCTCTCTCTCTCGCTCTTTCTCTCCGATCCGCGATGTATACCTGGCCGCGAATCCCGCTCCCAAGGAATTAAAGAGAAAAGAAAAAAAGAAGAACATTTCGCAACGTACCGCGCCCGAAGAGGGTCGCAAAATCAGTAAGCGCGATTCGGTAACGCGCTAGTACAGGACGAAACCCGTTTTTTTCTCTCCATCTGGATTTGAAATGCATAGTAGGGAACTCGATACAGGATCGAAGGTCCTATTTTTTTCGGACGCGAACCACTCTCGAATAAGAGGGCAGCTCCGAGGGGTCGTTTGATTTCTCGTCCGAGAAAGAATCTCGCCGGTGACTGGAGAAATAAAAAAAAACAGTGGATTAAAAAAAATAAAAATTTAAAAATTTAAAATTAAAAAAGAAAAAACAGAAAAACAGTTATGTGGAAGGACATTTTGCCGAAGGATTCTGATAAGATTCGGTCAAAAATTGACAAATCGTTCGAAATTCAAACGGTCCTCGAACGGGTTTGCTAATTCGAAATAAATGCATTTTTAATTACTCGAGATTGGATCGGAGATTAAAAAAGAAACAGCTGAAAAAGTTCGTGCTGTAAAATAGATGTTGTTTTTTTTTCTATTCGTAGTTTCGTGACCGTTAGACGTGAGAAGTGCGATTAATTATGTTTTGTACGCGCGACAGGTGTACGCAGTTGAGGAACGAAAAATCCACAGGTCCGAGGGAGCCCGAGAGCACGCGATTTATCGTCGGTATCGCAATTATGCAAATCTCCACTATTAGGGCTTATCCACGCGGTGTGTAAGTTTCACCGTAGTGGTATATAATACGCCTGAGGGGTTCCCCTTTCACCCCCCCCCCCCATCCCTCTACCCCTACCCCCACGTACACCTCGTGGTTTACGATACGACTATGTGTGATTATTTAGGAAGTATACGTGCATATGTACGCCACATTGGCTAATAAACCCCCGGGGACAACCTGTTGTCTAATTCTCTCCCATTTTATAGACACACAATGCAGATCGGCAGATACGTTCTCAAGAGGGCAACGAGGGCGATTGAGCGCTTCAGATTCGAGCGAGACTCGAATATGCCTTTGAGAAAGTTAGCCTCTTCGATATCATATCTACACATATATATCGCGCTGAAGAAACGAACTTTGTATATGTAACGGTATGAGGCTCGATGCCAAAAAAAAGGATAAGAAACAATCAGGAAAAATGCATTTATTCGAACTAATTTCAATACTACAATTAGATAAGTTTTACGAAACAAAAAAAAATATAATATTGTTCAGAAAATCTGCAAAGTATTCAAGATCATTGCATGTTGGTGTAATTATCTGGGGTACTTGAATTTTGGTTTCCTCTATGGTAATAATTGAATTTTCAATTCGTTGGAAGTAATTTTTTTCAGACCGGTTTAATTTGTTACAAAATGGATTTAGAATTCAAATAAATCTTCTTGGTTAATTAAAATTGGTTTTTTTAAAGACTGCTTTAATAGGGGGAAAGATGTATTCATTTTAATTAATCTTTCTCATTCGTTGGAATACATTGTTTTAGATTGATTTGATCTGCACAAAAATGTATTTATTGGAATCAATCTTTTTAATTTATTGGAGTCCATTTTTCAGATGGATTTTATTTGTAAGAAATTGATTTATTAGAACGAATCTTTTTGATTTATTGGAGTTGCTTTTTTGTACATTGATGTAATTAGTTAAAAGTGTATTCACTAAGACTAATCTTTTTAACTCGTGAGGATCCATATTTCAGATTGATTTAATTTGTAAAAAAGTATGCATTAGAATAAATCGTTTCAATTCATTGGAATTAGTTTTTCTAAATTAATTTTATTTGTAAACAAATATAAACTCATTAGAATTAATCTCTTTAATTCCGGAAATTAATTGTTTTTAAATTGATTTGCTTTGTAAAGAAATATATCTACCAGAATTAACGGAGACTTTGTCCTTGGAGTGCCATATTTCAGGTGCTTACATTTTATTTTTTTTTAAGGAAACGAGTAAAGCTTTTTGAGTGCAGTTTTTTTCTTGCTTTTATTCATGATATACAGAACGTTATAAAATAAAAAATAAAAAAACCAAAATGGCGGCCGTTGCAGCTCCGCGAAAACAGGTCCTCAAATCGCGGGAGGTAAACGGCTGACATCACTGCCCCCTCTTTGTTGATCTGAAACACAAATTCAAAGCATATTATCAATCTGTGACCCTTTGGTCATGGAATGACGGATGGGTTTTTCGTTTAGTACAAATTTCGGAAAATGGCGGCAATTAAAAAAAATCGAATTTTCGCGATTTTTCGCATAAAAAGATAAATAATAAATGCAAAAATGTATCTATCGAAAAAACGATCCGTCATTCCGTGAAGACATATTTTCTGAGTATGCTCTCCAAATTTCAGGTCGATATGTTAATTACAGCGGTCAGGAGAATGTCAGCCATTTTTAAAAACGTGTTTTCGAGAAAAACGCGTTTAAAGTTTTGTAATGTGTTTATACAAATGTGTTTATAATTACCGCTAATCGGCAATGCCTGGTCCATGGAGGCATCCCTCCTCTTCTTCTAGCTGCTCATTTTTGAGCTCAAATTGATTTTTTGAAAATTTCAAGGACAAAGTCTCCCTTAATCTTTTTACGAGTAAAACAAAAATAAGAACAAAATGAAATACATTGAAACGATTCAATGAAATTTTCCACACGACCGACTAACGTAATTACAGAAAAATAAGAGATACAACAGAAACTCTCTTGTCACGCTTCAAGCTCTCACCCCCTCAAAACTCCCCCCACGCAAAGCACCACCCGCCCAATTAGCATATACATTAAAGACCGTTTTTCGTATCGTCGCATAGTCAACTCCGTAAAATATTGCTTTTTCTCGTTTTCACCGCGCATCACCGAGGACGCCTGCCGGCGACGTCCGTCGAGACTGTCAATTGTCCCAAAAAGTTACGACGACAATTTGTGGTTATTCGTTAAGTATGCAAAAGGGGTTCGTGCTCCGGCAGCGTGCGGTAGTTTCGATAAATAAAACATTTCGAGGACGCGTCTCGTGAGTCGAATGGAGGACGAAGGTGCGGACAGGTGCCCCGCGTATGATAACAGACGAGAATTTTTAAGCGGGTCTTTAAAGTCCTCCAAGGAAAAAAGAGCGACTGACACTGAGCAGCCCTCAGAAGTACTTGGTTCGACCCTTTTCTTTCTGAAAATAAAAAGGTTCATGAGCAACGATAGAGGGTGGCATATCATGGCCCTTTCCGAGTACGATACTTTCGGTCAAGTTGAACACGTTTCCACGAGCCAGATGGGCCCTTCGTGCCCTTTTCACTCGACATTTTTCGCTCCTCTGTCTGTTCCACCCTCTCTCTCTCTCTCTCTCTCTCTCTCTCTCTCTCTCTCTCTCTCTCTCTCTTGCTATACGGGCAGGTGCACCACCACGTTTCGAGCAGGCGACACAGCGCGCCGATTACTTCGACAAACAAAAGGACGTCACTCGCATCTTTCTATTCTCACCCAATCACGTCACTTACGCCCCTCTACTCGACATAACTCAATTTATCGTCGTTGACCCTTGCAAGGGCACGGCCCTTGCCTCCCTTCCATCCAAAATCTCTCCACTTACGCCCTTCTCTTCCTTAGATCTCCATTCACGAGTAAATAGATCTGTCCGTGAAAAAAAAACAAAACAGAAAAAGCCGAAGAGCAACGCTCGATTCTCGGGTAAAAAGGGCCAAGAGCTCGTATATAGACGAGTGCATGGCAACGGCCTGGTATGCAAATGAATGCATTCTTTAGGCCCACACTATTCTCACAATGCGACGAGCCTCGGACCTTTCTTTTAACTTTTCGTGCGAGTGAGAACTCCCGAGTGCCCCCCCTTTGAGAGGAACCGTTAAAAGTTAAAACCTGCTGGTCTAAGGCGATGGGGTAGCGCGAGTGTGCGAAACAAATATGGGCATATATATATATATACACACACACACATACATATATATATATGTACAGTGGATAAAAAAGTATCTATACTTTTTAAAAATATACTTCAAAAACTTATTTAATTACATATACTTAAAAATTATAACTATATATATATATATATATATATATATATATATATATTCCGGGCGTGGAATTTCCCATATATAATATATATGGGACATTCCACGCCATTTCACCTAGCCCGTGATTTTTTTTACGAAAGTATGCTTCAGAATGAAAAAAAATGATATAGTGACATTTGACGTTATCTCAATTACTTCAGGAATTATCAGCGTTTAAACGTTTCCAAAACTTTCAAAATCGACATTTTTTTTCAAATTATAACTCCTAAAAGAGAAGAGATAAAAAACTAAAAATTGGTGCGGATATTACTTTCAAGGGGTACAATTTTACACAAAAAAATCAGAAAATCCAAAAATCGTTGGGGTCACGGCATAGGTGAAATGGCGTGGATAAATATCTTCCCATATATATTTACATCCACATGCATGTATATCGTATGAATTGGTTTGACAGTTGACATTCGATGGTAATTGTGAGAATTTTACTTTCTCTCTCTCTCCCTCTATATATGCATACAGTGGGTAAAAAAAGTATTTGTACACGTCGTTTTTTTTCTCCAACTTACCTAGAAAATTACCTACGAAATTACAAATTACCTACGAAAAAAATTAAATGCTTGATTAAGATTCTGTGTTCGATAGCTTATCCTAAATACATATGTTGTTTGTTTACAAAAATCTTAGGACAACACGAACAAACAAATAAAGCCAAGTTAACAACAGTTTCGTGTGAAATGTACAAATACTTTTTTTTACCCATTTCATATAGATATATATATATATATATATATATATATATATATATATATATATATTTACAGTGGATAAAAAAGTATTTATACTTTTTTACCCAATATATATATATATATAGTGGGAAAAAAAGTATTTGTACATCTCACACAAAATTAACGTTGTTAATTTGGCTTTATTTGTTTGTTCGTGTTGTCCTAAGATTTTTATAATAAAAACACCATATGTATTTAGGATATATATATATATATATATATATATATATATATATATATCACTCTTACCATTTTAGTTTTTAACCACAGCCAAAACTCATAGACTGAGAACCAAACAAAAATGTTAACTCTTTCCGAGTCCGCATGGAAATTAATCTCGACGCGTTTTCACGCTGCGCTATTCGGGATGAAATCGACACGAGAATCGCGAGAAGCGACGGAGTGCACAGGGGGGCGAGTGGAAATGGGGGGGGGGAAGGGTTAATATCGAGTGACGATGCAATATTTACCTGACAGGTTAAATTGGAGGAGCGTGAAAATCACGCGAGTGATTTTTGTTTCTCCCTCGCCTCGCGTTTCAACGAGCCATTGAATTATCTTATTCGCGGTGGGGTTCGCGGGAATGCTCGTGCCCTGAATAAGCTGCATTATTCAACGCAACGCAGTAAATTGCAGGGCGTATATCTCATCGCGAACGCATTCACTTTTTTTTCGCACTCTTATCGCGTATTAAAGATTCAAAGAACAGATCGCTAAGTGGAGGAACGAGTTTTCTCGTGGGAATATCCATCGTTGTGCGCGAAACTGCAGGTCTATATTTCTCGAATGATTTCTTGAGTATTGATTCTTCTGATTCACTTTTTTTTACATTTTGCTCACTACTGTATGCAAAAAAGCAGATAAAGATTATTCTTTATTTTTTAGGGTGAACATTCGGAGAAAAAAACCTTCTAAATATTGAATTATGTTTTTACATTCCAGTAAGTGCTCACGATTTTTTTTTCGGGCTCTGCGATCCTCGTACACCTTCCTCCTGTTTTTCCCTCGGGTTTCCCTTCCACCCTTTTCCTTTTTCAATTTGAGAGGGTTACTCAGAATACTGTTGTTTTCTTTGATTTTTCCGGTCTCGCTCAACGAGAAAGATACGCCGGTTTTTTTTGTCTATACATATATATATACATATATATATATATATATATATATATATATATATATATATATATATATATATATATAATGAAAATGCGCTACGTCACAAATAGTGCTAACTCATAAAATCGACAAACCCAGGTGTATAATTGTTATAAGGCGAAGGAGAAGACATTGAGACTATCACCTGTTTCACTATACGTTCCGCATGCTACGACAGGTGCGTACCATTGTGGCTTCTATGCCTATACTTATGTGCGTATATATACCCGAGGTCGTCTCATCCCGTTAACGTTTTAGACCAATATATATATATATATATGTCTGTCGACATCAAAATACCCCGCTATGTTATTATTATTTTTATTACTGTTATTACTGCAGCAATTCGAAGAGTGAGCGGGCAGTATTCCCTAGGACCAATAAAAATGAAAAAGGATGTCAGTTCGAGACTTAGAGCTTTTGGTAGACCATGGTATGGATATACCATCGAATATATATATATATATATATATATATATATATATATATATATATATATATGCGTGAGTGTGTATCAGGAGAAATAGCACCAAGAAACTTGTCCACTTGCTTTTCCTCCAACTGTCGTCGAGTTTCTCGACACTTGCTCGTTCCACCCAAGACATGTATTATCTCCTACCACTCTCATTTTTTCCGTTCTCCGTCTTGGTCTGTTTATGACTATGCTGCAAGGAACACGAGTATTGTCCCGAATGTAGTTACATGTGTGTGTGTGTGTGTGTGTGTGTGTGTGTTAATGTTTATGAGTGTATATGTGGATGTACATATGTATATATGTGAATGTATACATGTATATATGTGAATGTACATATGTATATATGCGAATCTACATAGGTATGTATGTGAATGTGTATCGGTATGTATGTATATGTTTGACAGCACACGTGTTCTACGAAAGCACGATTATAATTAAGCTTCCGTGTATCAAAGACGAGGGCAACTACGAAGTCTGTTACGAAAATTTGTTTCACCCAGCCCGATACCTGTCTCGTAACGACGTCAGTCTTCTACGAAGGCACGCTCAACAACCTGCTGCTACACGTATATCGCATAAGTGGTAGTTCCACTTAATTGAGCATGTCGTTCATGTCGTAGATTAAGTGTACAGGTATATGCATATAGGTTACGGTGTATCCACGTAGAAAATTTAAATTGACTATACACACTAGTGGAATTAGTTCTGGAGACTTTTCAAATTCTTTGAAATTTCGCATTTATTGATCATATTTACGTGACAATCACTGATATTTTATATTCTTATTAAAGTAGGTTAAGGCAAATATTGAGTAGAAACATTTTAGATTTAAATAAAAACATTGTAGCAGAGTATACATTTACTGTGTAAATATTTTTTTAACTTATTTTTATTAAAAGTGTCCAGAATTAATTGCACCGGTGTGTATGTGTAGATGTATAGTATTCGGTAAAGGCTTTAAGGCGTAACCCCCACTTGTAGCGCAAAAAAGGCCTTTTTCATGAATTTTTTTAAAGAAAACTACAAAACTTTTTTAATCGATCAATATACCATCTTAAAGAACACATCTTGAAGAACTTTTAGTAATTTTTTTATTGAAAAATATTTCATTGTTTAGTGGCAAATGACCGTCAATAAAATAATGTTTTTATATACACGGTTTGCGGTGACCAACATTGCGGCAAAGTGGATCATCTGAAAAAAAATGCGGATGGATTTAGTCAAATATAAGTATAAACTAGTCTTTAGTCGAAGGATTTTAAAAAATATTCATTTTTCACAAAATGGCGGACAGTCAAAGTTGATGGTTCGATTTTAACGAAAAAAAACGGCCGTTTTTTGGCTATGAAAGGGCCATTTTTTTCGAAAAAAAAATCGAACGATTAAAGACTCCATTTTTATGTAATAAATAAGCCTGCAAAATTTCAAGAAGATCGGTTCATTAGTGTTCGAGTAATCTTGGTCACCGACTTCAGAAATGCCATTTTGAGAAAAACGCGTTTAAAGTTTCAATTTCAGTTTACACGAAGAAAATATTTTTTTTTGTAAACTTACATAGAGTCATCTATTCCGGGCCCATACAGAAGTATGGGCCCGGATACTTATACTTCAAAAAAATGCAATTAAAAAAAATCGATTTTTTCAAAATCGCAAGTGGGGGTAACCCCTCAATCACCCTCGATAATTGCAAAATTTTGTATCACTTTGGATAGTTGCAAAATTATAGTAGAATAATGGAATTCCGTTTATTTTTTATTTGACGAAGATACTATGTAGCTCTATAAAATGAATTATATTATTGTAATATAATTTTGCAATTATCCAAAGCGATCGAAAATTTTCCAATTATCCGAAGTGATCGAAAACTTTCGACTGGTGCTGTATATAAAGAAGGCTTCCAGTGATTCTGCGATAGATGTCAATGTTTAAAAAAAAAAAAAGAAACTAGACAACTGTGACGAATTTCTGAGAAATATTAAATCGATCAATGACTACGGCTTGCTTTTTTCAAATTCCTTATATTATTCCTTATAAGGATTCCAGAAAAACTTCGCGTGATTAAGAAGTTGCTAAAAAGAAATTTAAGAAAAAAAATCACTTTCATTGCATTTGAACAATGCAAACGTCAATGTCATCGCTTGCTGTCATTTAAATTCTCCGTAATGTCCTCGATATTTCGTTGATGTCCTTATTTCTCCGCTCGTCCGGTGGGAAAGAAATTTAAAGACGAAGAAAATAATCAGACAGGCTTGACTCAGTTTTTCGATTAATCGATCGCACGTTCCGCCACTTTTTGGGGCCAACCTTAAAAGTGTCCCGGAAATTCTTCGAACCGATTCAAATCTCCTCGATAATCCGGTGTGGGGTACGGAACATCTGCCGGCTCGGTGTATAGCTGCGAGGGTGTCGCGCAGGTGTTCCATTTATCTGTTTCTCAGTTTTGAGATGTTTATGTGATTTTTTTTCTCGAAGTTTCTTCAATTAATTTGTACAATGGGAAGGGGCGCGTAAAGCGGTTTATCCGATTATAGAGAGAATAAAATCACACATCCGCTGCAGCTGCACCGAGATCTCTGCGGCGAAAGTGCAACGGGAGCGGGAGAAAAAAAGACCGGGATATTGACGTTAGCAAAAAAAATACCACGAGAGATATCTGCAGAGGGGTGAAGCTTTATTTTTTTTCGTTAGTTCTCTGTTTTATGCACAAAATGGACTCGTCCCTCATCGACAGCCGATAATCGCGCACTTCGGCCGTACCATTTTTCGATGGTTCCGTAAAAGCTTGGTTTCCGGTCAGCGAATACGAACTTCCGGTAGTATCAAATACGATTGGACAGCCAGGATGAAATAACACGTGTTCGGTGAATTCTTCTCCCGAAAAATCGTGTATTCTGGCTGTAGTATAAAAGAAAACTGAATTTTGGTAAATTTTTTTTAAGTGGTCACCGCTCGGTTTTGGTCGACTATAATAATGTGGTGAAAATCACATCCGATCATAAATGTGGTGAAAAAAAAAACGCGTGTTTAGTGAATTTTTCTCCCGGAAAGTTGTGAATTTTGGTTAACATGTCGAAAAAAACTGAATTTTGGTTAAATATTTAAAAAAAATGGCCACCACTTGATTTCGGCCGAGTATAAAAATGTGGTGATAATCACATCCGATAATAAATGTGATGGAAAAAACGCGTGTTTAGTGGATTCTTTTCCCGAAAAGTCGTGAATTTTGGTTAAAACATGAAGAAAAAAAACTGAATTTTGGTTGAATATCCAAAATAATTATCACGTTTCGATTTTGCCGAGTATAAAAATGTGGTGAAAGTCACAGCCGATCATAAATGGGGCGGAAAAACGTGTGAATAGTGAATTCTTCTCCCGAAAAATCGTGAATTTTGGTTAACATATCCAAAAAAACCTAATTTTGGTTAAATATCTAAAAGAATTGGTCACCACTCGATTTCGGCCGAGTATAAAAATGTGGTGATAATCACATCCGATCATGAATGAGGTGCAAAAAACGCGTGTTTAGTGAATTTTTCTCCCGGAAAGTTGTGAATTTTGGTTAACATATCCAAAAAACTGAATTTCGGTTGAATATCCAAAAAAATTATCACAACTCGATTCCGACCAAGTATAAAAATGTGGCGAAAATCACATCTGATCGTAAATGGAGTGTAAAAACGCGTGTTTAGTGAATTCTTCACCCAAAAAGTCGTGAATTTTTGTTAAAATGTCAAAAAAAATCACATCACATCAGATCGTAAATAGGGCGGAAAAATAAATGCATTTTTTTTTCTTTGGCAAATAATCGAGCGGACTTGCTCGAGAATATTGCCACTGAAATCTTATCGTTTTTATTTGTTTTTTCGTGTGAGCAGAAATGCTGAAGTGGACGGTATCGAGATCCCTGTCGACCGCCAACTCGACACCCCATCCCGGAGTCAACGGATCGCACCAGACGATGAACAACAATGGCAAGCCAAACGTGTCAACGCGAAGACCCTTTCGCGATCTCTCGAACACACCCCCCACGGGGACCGCCAGATCAACGATAAACGTTCAACAAGCAACTCAAAATTCCACGAACAAACCTACACCTGGACGTCGAAGACGATGCAGGAGTCACGGGAACGATCTTCGGGCGTATTTTCACGTAAGACGCCCTTACCGTTTTTTTTACCTTTTCGTCCCACTCATGGAAAAGCGATCACTTTTTTTCGCTCTCTCATTTTCATACGAAAAATAAAAGTTTACGAAAAGCAAAAAGAACCGGGTCGCCGAATGTTTAAGAAAATATTAATGATAAACCTTTGAAAAATGTTACTAGTCGAAGAATTTTTGAAGCCGTGACTTTTCACAGAAGATGTCTAAATCTACTAAATGTGGCGGGATTTTTTTTATTCCTGTTTATCGTTGGGTACAATAATTGATTGTGGTTTATTTTAATAAAGCGCCACTGTAACTTACCAATGATTCAGAAGGGGCCATGCTCGTGCCCCCACAAAATGCGCTCCTCCGCGAAAGGAATTCCTTAAGAGGTAAACCTTAAGGAATACCTTAAGATACCTTTGGGCGAGGAAAAAATTGCTGATTTTTGTGATTTTTTTCAAAGGAAAAATTTCTTCACCATTTTTTAGACTTAGGGTATGTTTTATTACTACTTCTGGCTGTTACGGGGGTAGCGTCGGCGGGATTAACACGGTCCTCTAGTTTCTCGGCTGTTTTTTTTACGGCTTTTTCAATAATTTTTTACGGGCAAAGCATCGAAATAATCAATCTCATTGTTTTTGCATAATCTTTATTAACATTTAAATAAGCTTTACAAATTTTTTGAAGTCAAAATATATAATAGAATAAACGTTATAGTGGCCGACAGGAAGACATCAAGTAAAAGCGGTGCTTGACGGTGACCAAGATTGCGGCTATTCTGCTTATCTGAAATAAAAAAACCAAACGGCATTTTAATCTTCATATTTAAGACTAGCGTTTGAACTAGAGTGAATTCTAAATTACAAAAATTGACTTTTTTATACACTTTTGAAAATTACATTCTATTTTTTACTCATTTTTTCTTAAGTTTTTCGCTCGTACAAAAAAAAACTATCGAAGCAATCATGATAATCCTAGTTCAATCGCTGGCTTATAACATATTAAAGATGCTGTATAAATTTGAACAAGATCGGTGCAGTAGTTTCTGAAATATCGTGGTCACCGTTTCGAAAAATGGTGTTTCGAGAAAAACGCGTTTGAAAGTATACCTGCTCCGTATACGTGCTCCGTTCCAGGGCCGTAACTTGTGAACCACTTCGAATATCGAAAAATCCTTTGGCACACATTTTCTACACATGTTGTAGATGTGATTTATGAAAAAAGAAAATCGATTTTTGCGACCCGAGAAACTAGAGGACCGCCTTAATTTGAAAAACAACCAACGAACATTTTTCTTTCATTAACACTCATACGCAGAATATGAACCAAGAAAAAGTGAGAAATGTTGAAAATTCATGAAATGGTACGCTGTGAAACAAAAAGATTGAATTTTCCGGAAAAAAATGGCTACATTTTGCAGTAAAAAAATGCTTTTTATTTTCAAAAACATTTAGGTCCATGTTTTGGACCCTAAGGTTAGAAGGACTTATACCAAATTTCATCGGAACCGGTCGATTAGTTTTCTAGTTATACGTCACACCAGTTTTGAAAATGCAGTTTAGAAGACCGTGCCATAACTCCGCCATTTTAAAGGACCAATAAAAATAAAAGAATACCATGTAACAGCCAAAAGTAGTAATCAAACATACCCTGAATGTCACCAATGGTAAAGAAATTTTATCTTTAAAAAAAAATCATGAAAATCAGCAAATTTCCTCTTCTCGAGGTATATCCCCCCTCAAAAGATCCAGACCGCGTAAAATCACCGAAGAATATCGTTTGACGACATTTTGGATCAATCCACAGGCAACGAAACCGAACCTCAGATCGACCAAGAGACAATCGATCGCCCCGGAGATCGAGAAAGCCTCGAGGGCCGAGAGCTTTTACCAGAGCACACCTCGAGTCGATTTGGACATCGGGCCACTGACACTCTTCACCGGAAGTGGCGCTTCGCGATGCTCAACAGTTCCAACCTTACCGATCGATCCTAGCGTTCTTCAGAACGGTCTTGCAAAAACGTTCCCGGCGAACAACAACGAATTGCCGCAAAACATGATGAACGAGGCACGCGCGAATCTCCAATCGCACGTTTCCGATTTTTTTCATCAAATCTCCGTGGCCGGAAGCCCCGAGGACGTGATGGAAGCCGAGCCCTTTCCCTCCGCAAGAACACGACTGTTCGCGCAAAATCGAGACACGACGAGAATGAAATTAGCCTCGGAATACGCGAAAACGCCCTGTCATCCGAAAGTTGCAAAAATCACGAAACTTCACACGCGCTGCAAAACACCGTATCACACCAAAATCGCCGCGAACTGCAGGCCTTCTTGCAACACCGCCAAGGAGGAATCCTTTCAGCAGACACCGTTGGCCGGAAGATTGGCTCACATGAGGATCGATCAGGATATGCCGAATCACGAGAATATGGATAATACGGTGACGGAAGTCCTTAACAGGTATAATTTTACTTGTTCATTTTTATGTCAATGTGACGAACACAAAAACGAATTGACCAATTTTTTTTATCACGATCTGGGCTGTTCGTGCAAAAACAGATCAAGGAATTAGTCCGGTATTGTTCCTGTCATATGGTCTTGAAGTTTGCGTCGTTGGCCTGCAACGAAAAATCTTTTTTATATTTTTATTTTCTCATTTTTATTATTTGACATTTTTTCAGTTTTGAATTGTAGATCTTTAAATAAGCGATTGCAAAGATGATTAAGGGGTTTCTCACTTTAGACGCTAAAAAAGAGCTATGTTCATGAATTTTTTGATAGGTTTATATTATAGATGTTGGTAAAAAAATTGTCACACTTAATAAATAGACTTTCGAAATATATTAAATTTTTTTTTATGTATTTATGTAACCCAAACAAACTTTAAACGCGTTTTTCTCGACACAACGTTTTTCAATGGCTTGTTGATCAAACCTTCGAAACTACTGAACCGATCTTATGAAATTTTAACCACATATTCTTTACAACTATAGCTATAGCGCATATCGAGGACTTTTTTTCATTTTGATGTTTACTATTTTTTTTCCAAAAACGGTGAATAAAACGCGTTTTTTTGTTTTTTCGAAAAATGTCCGCCATTTTGTTATTTTTGCATATATAAAAAATCGTATGATGTGCGCTATAGCCATGAACATACTGAATTTAAAACCGTTTGATTTTTTTGTTTCGGATGATCCATCTCCGAGATTCGATCAACAGCGCAATCCTTCAATTTTTTCAAGTTCGGGAAAAAACTTCAGTCTTCACGCCAACTTTGCTCGAACAGACAGACAGATGGACGAAATTCCAAAAATGACATGAATCTTGAGTTTGACCTAAAAACGAAGGCTTAAAAGAGGACGGACCAAAAAAGGTCGTTTTTCAGAATTTTTTTTGGGTACTAGATTATTTATTTGGCACTTGGAAAAAACAGTATATTATTGAGCATACATTGAACTTATTTCGTGTAAATTTCGTGTTAATAAAATAAAAATTCACGTCATTCAGGCATATCGGAGACTCTATATGAAAATGGCGAAAAAAGTTTTATAATCTATATAAATGTTGTTCTCGTTGTACGTAGCCGTTTTTCGAGAAAAAAAATCACAAAATTGCGGATATTAAAAAAAGTGTAATGCTGGCAAAATAAAAATTCGAAATAAAAAAACGGTCATATACAACGATAGCTACGGCAGCTACGAAATTTACATTTTAAAGAAATTTAATATTGGACATCTATACCTACAATTATGATTCCGGCCAGATCGAGAGAAGTAACTTGGTCAATTTTCAATATTTTAACTTGAAAACTTTTCCGCGTATTTTTGAACATATATACTTTGAGAGCGTGCAAAAAAGCGATTTTTTACCCGTCACAGTGGTGTCCCGCCTTATTTTTAGTCTAAAAACAAATGCATAGACAGCCGCAACAATTTTCTAATATTAGTAGGATGACTTACATCGATATAATATTAACTGAATAGTATTCGTATATGATAGCATCAATAATGATATTTCTATGATATGATAAATAAAAACAATAAATTATCTGGTGTAATAAGCATTAATCAATAATGATGAATTGATAATCCATAATCAATAACGTTTGATTACGATGATTATTAATTAACTACTATAATTAATAATAATTAATCCCGAATTACCTTAATCGTATAACAGTTAATTCTCATTAATTACATCAATAATTAATTAATAGTGGATTAATAATAATGAATCAATTATCAATTACATCCATGATTAATAAATTAATTATTTAAATGATTTAGCATTACGCTTACAAATATTAATGACGAAAACTAAAAAAAAAGGTTCTAAAAACCACCGATTTTCCGCTGCACCAATATCAATCCCTCGAACCAGCAAAGTGCCATTTTTCCACCACTCTCAACGAATGTTCGCAAAGGCTCAATTTTCTCGTTTTTCCGTCCTGCAGAGAACAAGATGCGAATTCGACCGACAAGACCGTGGCGGAAATTTTGCTCCTCGATTCGACGGAGAGGCGGAGGGTCCTCGAGGACTCGGAGACGAGATCGGGGCGCACGTTGGAGAACGTTGAAAGTTCCTCGAGGACGGAAGTCACGGGGAACGAGAAGACGTACGCGACGTCGGGGGAACGGGAGGACGAGGGTTTCGTGGACGAGGGAAAAGCGCCGCACAACGACAGTTCGGTATCGTCGGCGAGTCAATTGTTGGAGGACCCGTCGCCGATGTCATGGGCGTTCCGCTCACCGAGCGATTCCGAGGGTGTTTTCACGTTGCGACGTCAGCGGGGCATACGTCGAAAGCGGCAAAAGAGGGATCAGGATAAGGAGAAAAATTCGACGAGCAAGAAGCGCAGGTCGCGAAGCTTGAGTCCGACGAGCAAGAGAAAAATCCTAGAAACTCAAGCGCCGAGCGTCGAAGCCGTCAATCGTCACGTGAAAAAATTGGCCCTCGAGACCGATCTCGATTCGACGTTCGGCGAGGTCACAGCCTCGAAAACCATCTCGTTCAGTCGAAGCACCGAAGAGAGGAAAGAGAACGGGAACACGACGAAAATGAATTCGTGGGAATTGGAGAGTCCAAAATCCTCGATGATCGATGATTTTCAAAGCTCAAAGTCGTTTTTGCACTCGATCACTAATACACCCGAAGCGCCTTTAGTGGCTACGGTCAGAAGATGCCTCAAGTATAGTCCGGAAAACGAAGCACCGAGGTCCGGTAATTCGAGAGGCTCGATCGAGATCGAATGCAACGTCGTCGCGGACAGTCTTCACGTTCGTGGTGAGTGTTTTTTTTTATTTGAAGAAAATTCCCTATTTCGTATGCTCTGCTCATCGGTGGCAGTGCTGGGCGTTAATCAATTAAATTTTCAATCAGTTCATTAATTGACTAAAAAAGTAATTACATTTAATTTAATTGCAATTAACTTTTTTATTTATTTTAAGAAGCAATTAAAACTAACACTTAACCGATTTAACTTTACAAATATCAGATAAAAAACGATTTAGATATTATTATTATTATTATTTCTATATATATATATATATTCGGTATTCGATGTGAATCCGGTGGACTTTTTCCCTGACCCTCGCCAATTCGATTTTTTAAAATCTAATTCCATTAACCCTAAAAGACACCCTGATTTTTTTTACATTTTTCGAAACAACCCTGTGTCAATAAAAAATTCTCCGAAACAAAATGCCATGATTTAAAAATCCGAAAAAATTCCCAAAAATGCGTGATTATATGTTAAAATTTATAAGCTATCACCCGTAATGGGAGTATAATTTTTTCTGTGCGTTCTGAGCGAATAACGTTTTAAAAAATCCGAAAAATTCATGAGCCGCTTACTTCGGGCGGCAGCTTAAATATTTTGATACCCACAATGAATTTTTTTGACCATTTTTGAATTATCAAATCATAATCATGGGCCTTGAACAGTTAGCAGTCAATTTTTCGGATTTTTCAAACGTTAATCGCTCCGAAAGCACAGAAAAAATCATAATTCCACTGCGGGTGATAGCTTGAACATTTTCACATATAATCACGCATTTTTGGGAATTTTTTCAGATTTTTAAATCGGGGCTTTTTTTGTTTGGAGATTTTTTTTTCACTAAGGGTTGTTTCGAAAAATGTTTAAAAAATGCAGGGTGTCTTTTAGAGTCAATGGAATCAGATAAAAATAAATAAATCGAATTGGCGGGGGTCAGAGAAAAAGTCCACCGAATTCACGTGGAATACCTCATATGTATATATATATATATATATATATATATATATATATATATACATATACACATAACAAATGGATAAACATATAAAAAAATCGTGCAGACATACGGTCAAAAATGTTATAAATAATGCTACATCCGAATTTGACGTGAACACGTTTCGTGGTGTTGAAGTTTCCATCGTTGGAATGCAACGAAAAATCTTCACACTTTTATTTCCTCACTTTCATCATTCTGAAATATTTTTTTGCAGATTTAGATCATACGTTTCTAAATAATCGAAAAAATTGTCGAGGGAATTCCGTTGCTAAGCTATGGCAAAAGAAATTTGAGCACTTGAAGAACAATCATTTTCGATCCATTCTAACCATGCAAACTTCAATCTCATCACCGTTTCATACAACAGTTTCCACGAAAAAGCAAAGATAAGTTCCCCCTAGCGCAGCGGGCGATCTAACCCTCCTCAGAAATCGTCATAACCCTGTCAACTTGTGGTATCCTTACAAAATCTTCATCACAATTTAAAATTAAGACTCGAGGCCGGAAAACCATGCAACCAACCGTGTCCGCCCTCGGCAAACTTCGAGAAATGAGATTTCCTTCATTTTCCACAGCCCTTGAGGCATTTTCTCATTCCAAACTTCAACAAAATGAGATTTCTCGCGCACAATTCTCTTCATAAATAGACCAAGGAATTCCGGCGCTATGTTCGTTTGCGTTCCCGTCCTTGTCTCAGCATTCGATTTCTCCAACGAGATAAGGCTGGCCCGGATTTTCACCCTTGCTCTTCTCTCTGCCCCTCCAGGTTAAGGGGCTATACCAGTGTGAACGCTGAAAATTTGGGTGATTTTCGGGATTTTTTTGGAAGAAAAGTACTCAATTAAATATTTCGGAAAATTGAGAATACATTTGGCTATGTTTGACCTATATTACAAAATTTTTTCATAGAAAAATATTGAGATCCAAGCGACTTATGCGCCGCCTTCGAAGGCGCCAAAAAAAAAGTTCCTCCACTGCTGACACGATTCCGGCCGATTGAGTAGCTGCAATCGAAAAAGGAAAAAATGTCGTTAAACTGAAAGGTATTTCCTGTACAATGACGTAGGATTTTCGAAAAATATCAAAATCTATCAAAATGGCGTAGTCATAAAAAAAAAGTCTGTTTTCTCCCCTACAAAATGGTCGTTTTTCTCAATGCCAAATCGTCAATTTTCATCCAATCAAAAATATCCTACGTCATTGTAGAGTGAATATATTCAAGAGTACTCAGTTCAAATTTCAAGTCAATCGGCTAATTGCTCTTTGAGTTACAATGTCAGCAAATTTGAAAAATCTCATTTCGATAAAACCGCGTTTAAAGATTAAACTATCGATTTTTGCAAGACAAAACGATACTGATATAAATGACACAAACGATAATGATATTCTTGAAAGTACAAACTGTCGAAAAAGGCAACAAAAAAATCGATTTTTCGAAAGTGTCACACAGGTATAGCCCCTTAACGACGTCGTGCATCCACATCTGTGCTAATTATAGCTCCGTAATTCGCTATGACTCTGACCTCTTTACTTTCGCCTCGATCGAGGCGGAATTCGCCCCCAAATTGTTACGAGCCTGGCGCGAGAGCAAAAGAGAAATCGGGAGTGAGGGGGTGGTTGAGAGAAAGTACTTGCGTCACGAGCGAAAATTCCGCAAGCCAGTGAAGAGCGCGGAGGGTGCTCATTGTAAATTAGGGCGCCACGTCGGGATCGGCACGTTCCTGGGGATCAGGGATACCTCAATTTCCACCCCCCCCCCATCCCCAACCACCCGTATTCCACCCCCATACCATGCCTCAATTTCCACCCCCCACCCCCACCCCAACCACCCTTATTCCACCCCCATACACACCCCCGCCCCCGCCTCGCCCGATCGCAGCGCGGGGCGCATTCGCGGAGCCACCCCCGCGTTTCCTCGTCGCTTTATCGCGCATAGTCCAGAAGCGAGAACATCCCGAGATATAGGAAGTCCGGGTAACGCAGGCGCATCGGTTTTGCCATCCCGTGGCTGTGCTTGTGTGCCTCGGCGTTCATCCCGGCTAACAGTGTACCAGTAACCCAAAGACCCCTTAGTGTTGTTCTTTGTAGCACGGTTAGTAGGTCCGCCGCGATTCCCAACCGCATCGATTCGTTTCCTATTTCGCGTGCGAACGCGCCACCGACAAAATCGGCATCGCGCTAATCGACCGATCGTTTTACGGCTTCGGAACAATCGTGCCGATAAACCGCGCACGACAGGACATATAAAAAATAAAAGGGACGAAGGGTGCGGATTAATCGGTTCGGAGTGAGGGATTTTTGTGATCTTCATCCCCCTTCGTCATCGTCGGTGGGCCCTGTTTAGGGCTCGCCCCCGAATGGGCATTAGCCTCGAGTGAATTGTGGGATTGATTTTTTTTTTGCGTATTCGTGACTGTTTTGTGTCGTAAATTGCGAAGGATCGCGGGAGGGCAGAGGATTAGGAGAGACTCGGGTGGACGCAGGCTGACGGGGGAACTTGTGACAAGTAGTGTAGGCGAGCTTTGTCGACACGGCAGTAGGTAAATGCCGCATTGGTCAGACACAAACTACCGTAGGCACATACTCGCTCACTCTCTCTCTCTCCCAGTTTTAACGAGCGCATGAAAGAGGGAGGGAGCGAGGGAGCGTTCTGCTTGGGGGTGGAAAGACACCCCCTTCAGAGACGAGGGCGCAGGGGGTGAATCTCCGGCTTCTATTTAGCCTGAACGCGCACAGCTGTGGAGAAACCGATTATTTGAAAATGAAGATCCATACCTGTGTTATTACGTAATTGAGGTATTCCTTTCACGAAACCGAATATTTGACAATTAACGCATTTTCGCATATAATGAAGTGAAAATCGTCCCAGTTACTGGTAAAATGTCTAGCCAAGTTATCAAACTTGTAACGAAAAATTGCCACTCTGAAAATCGAATCCTTTATCTCATGGCACGCTGGTCACATTTCTAACTAATAATTTATACGCTGAATAACTCTAACAAGGAACATCCTTTCGATTTTGTTGAAATTTGGATATGTTATAAAGCAGCGAAGAGTAAGCGATACGTATTTTTTTTTATCGGCGGAAAAACGGTTTTAAGGAATAAAACGAACCCTTGAAAATAGGGGTGTTTTTCGTTTTTCGTCGATAACGTTATCGTTCTCATCTCCAATGTACAGTGCACAAAAAATAAACATTGTTGCAATTTGAATTTTTTTAATATCTCGTACCGTTAAAACGTTATCGACGAAATACGAAAAACATCGCCGTTTTCGAGGGTGCGTTTCAGCCCTTAAAACCATTTTCCGCCGATAAAAAAAAATACGTATCGCTTACTTTTCGGTGCTTTATAACATATCCAAATTTCAACAAAATCGAAGGGTGTCGCCTGAGGGATGTTCCTTGTAAATGGTTTATATAAACTGCTGACGCGGGTAAGAAATCTGAAGATTCCGCAACCACAATAAAAACAGGGGGTTACCGAATGTTTGAAGAAAATATTAATGACGGAAAAATGTGACTAGAGGAAGAACTTTCGTAGTGGCGACTTTTCAGAGAAAACGTAAAAATGTCTAAATCTACTGAACTTTCGGGAATTTTTTTATTTCAGTTGTAATCTACTAAATTTTCGGGAATTTTTTTATTCCACTTGCAATCTACTAAATTTTCGGGAATTTTTTTATTCCAGTTGTAAACTACTAAATTTTCGGGATTTTTTTTATTCCATTTGTAATCTTCTAAATTTTCGGAAATATTTTTTATTCCGATTGTAAACTACTAAATTTTCGGGAATTTTTTTATTCCGTTTGTAATCTACTAAATTTTCGGAATTGTTCTATTCCTGTAATTTAACCAATGATTCGGAAGGGCCCTTCATATGCCCCCAGAAAATACGGCCCTCCGTGAAAGGAATACCTTAATTTCTCCCGGCACGTTCTGCATCTGCAATGAACGCGAGCCAAAATTAAACCCGAGAATCTCAAAAGCCTACCGGGAGTTTGTGAAATATTCCAACATCTAATCACCTTTCCGTGAATGGAGTATAGTAAGAAAAAATTACGAGAAATCGACGAGAGCTTATTTAAATTTATAATAGGACGAGAATTTAAAAAAATCGTAGCAGCCTTGCACCGAAAGTATTTGTCGATAAATTATGGCATTGCAATAAAATGGAGGAGGATCGATTAACCCCGTGCTCTCTTCTGATCAGTGTCCCTTTTGTTAAAAATTGATACGAACTTTTATCTCCTCCCCTTCCCGCCTCCCCCATTCTGACGTGTTATATTTTCACCCGATCCGCCACCCCAAGGATTGTCTTTTCCCCCGTCCATTCAAACGGACTGATCCTCTCTCCGTCTGATCCGTCTCACCGGGATAAATACAATTTTATCGTGTGGTTTCCCAGTGTCGTGGATGCTTCAGTGTTCGTTTTCCCTCATCTCATGCGTGTGTGTGTATATGTGTAATTTTTTTTCCATTCGGTGCCACGCTGTGCAGTGATACGTTGCAAGGATCTTCGACGTACGTACGAGGGTCCGATACACGCTTACGTCAAGGCTAGTCTGAAGAACCCCTGCGGCGAGGGTTCGGTGGTGAAGAGAACCGCAGTTCATCGTGCCACCCCGAATCCAGTTTTTCACGAGACTCTTGTGATTCCCTATTCGCCATTGGGTAACAACAATTCGTCGAGGAAAGCAACATCACTGGACATTGCTGTCTGGCACCGCGATCGACGTGCGAGGTAAATGAATAAATGTATTTTTTGAGAATGTTAGTAATAACAGTAATAATAATGATGATGAGAATGATGATCATGGTGATGATCATGATGATTATGATGATCATGATGATTATTATGATCATGATGAGAATGATGATCATGATGATTATGATGACAATGATGACCATGATGATGAGGATGATGATCATGGTGACCATGATGATGATGATGATGATGACGATGATGATTATTATAATGATCATGATGACCATGATGATGATGGTGATGACGATTATGATTATTATAATGATCATAATGATCATAATGATCATGATGTTGTTGATGAGCATGATGGCCATGATGATGATGATGATGAGGATGATGATCATGGTGATGATGATGGTGATGATGATGATGATGATGACGATGATGATCATGATGACCATGATAATGATGGTGATGACGACGATGATGATTATTATAATGATCATGATGTTGTTAATGAGCATGATGGCCATGATGATGATGATGAGGATGATGATCATAGTGATGATGATGATGATCATAGTGATGATGATGATGATGGTGATGGTGATGATGATGATGATGATGATGATGATGATGATGATGATGATGATGGCGATGATGAGTATTGTGATGATCATCATGATCATGATGATAATAATGTTGTTGATAATGATGAGGATGATTATGATCATGGTAATGATGATCATGATTATAATGATGACGATGATGATCATGATGACCATGATGATGATGGTGATGACAACGATGATGATTATTATCATGATCATGATGATCATGATGTTGTTAATGAGCATGATGGCCATGATAATGATGATGAGGATGATGATCATAGTGATGATGACGATGATGATGAGGATGATGATGATGGTGATGGTGATGATGATGATGATGATGGCGATGATGAGTATTGTGATGATCATCATGATCATCATGATCATGATGATAATAATGTTGTTGATAATGATGAGGATGATTATGATCATGGTGATGATGATCCTGATTATAATGATGACGATGATGATAATAATACGAATTAATAATGGAGAATTAACCGAAAGAACGCGACCAAAAAGTATAGAATAAAAATCGATACTGATTATTTCAAAACGCTGAAAAGTTAGACGAGATTTTTTTTTTCTGTTTTTTGAATGGTGCTGAAGCCTGCATCGTTGAAACGAAACGAAAATTATTGATTTTCTTCGTTTCTTTATTTCCATTAGTATCTAAAATCATAAGGATCCTCGAAAATGTTTCAGCAATTTTCGTACTTTGAACGGGCCAAAACGAAAAAAAATCGGCAACACGAAAAAATATATATTTTCGTTGCAGTCCAACGATCCGAACTTCAAAACCATTTTTTTTTATGTTGATGACTGAATACGAATAGATTTACGAAGAATAGTGAATGAGACCGACAACTGCTGTTTTATAAAAAGAGGGAGCACAACAAAAATTCTGGAGAGTTTTAATTAAAACATATATAGATATTACAAAATTACGAGGCCATATCTTCCTGATTTCATTTCTCCGTCCCTTCCTCTCTCTCTCTCTCTTTCTCTCTGGCTTGCTCTTCGTTACGAATGTGAAAATTGAACTAGTGTGGGTACACGGGAAACTCGAGGGCAGCCGAGTACATAGGCGCGAATCTGCGAGGGAGTCGTTTTGCGAGCCACGAAGCGCGCGGAAGGGGAATCGATTCTCAAACGACGCTTGCGCACATTTCCGGATCCTGCGACGAGCCCCACGTGCAAAGATTCTTCGTGAACACAAATCTCTCATCCCTTCTTTGCCATCCCTCCCGTCACCCTCCCCTCGACCCAAGCCGCTTTTTGGTTACGTGAGTCGAGCGAGTTGCATCGTTCTTGTGCATCGTCTGAATCGACGCTCTGCACGCGCCTGTTCAATAGTTATGTATATCCCGGTTTTAATGAGATTATCCACGTCAGCTAGATGTCTCCTTTGGACCGTGAAAAAAATTGTTAGTGTCACTTTGAATGAGGGAATAAATATCGTGAGTTCATGTATCTTTAAGTAATGAAAAAATACAAATATGCGTATTGGGAATAAATGAGAGGAGGGGAGAATAAAATTATTAACGTTTTTTTGCCAAGTTTAATTTTTGGAGGAATTATACATTTATCATTTAGATATGGGGCATCAAACAGAACAGACATTATGAAATTTATATATATATATATATATATATAGGGTAACAATTGTAAAGTGGCGATACGTTTTTTAAGAGTCATGCGCGGAGAATTCGCGAGTGCGCATATTCAGAGAAAAAAAATACTGTTTTTTACGGAGTTCGAGTTCCTATCGAGAAAAAAAATAAAGTGTATTTTTGTGATGAGTAGTATTTGCCAGAAAAAGTTAAGAATTCTGAAGAAAATCAAAATTCTCTTTTAAGTACAGCGGAAGTAAGATAATAAAATTCCGAATACGAAATACTCCTGAAAAAAACTCTTTTATGCATCCCGTCAACGTGAAATAAAATTATCGAAGATGCATTTTAAGACGGAATGACACCTCATCGCGGTCGGTATGGTAGAACAATTATAGATTCCCAAAAATCTCTGAAACGGCTCTTCAGATCCCGTCGAAACTTTGCCAAACGACGTCAAATAGATAGACGAATAGCTTCCAGCCCCTCAAATTTTCTGAATTTGAGAAAAAAAATGTAGATTGGCTTATCATAAGCCAATCTAGTTTTTTTTTCTCAAATTCAGAAAATTTGAGGGGCTGGAAGCTATTCGTCTATCTATTTGACGTCGTTTGGCAAAGTTTCGACGGGATCTGAAGAGCCGTTTCAGAGATTTTTGGGAATCTATAATTGTTCTACCATACCGACCGCGATGAGGTGTCATTCCGTCTTAAAGTTAGTCAATGGAAATTAGTTCCATTGAAACGAAGAAAAAAATATTAGGAGTGTCTCGTATTAGGAATTTAATTATCTTTATCCTGGTGCACAAAAAGTGAAACTTCGATTTTATTCCAGAAGGCTGCATTTTTCTGGCAAACACTACTCATCAATACATATACAATGCAAACAATATACCCAATATTGTTTTGCGAAGAGGCCTTTAAAAATCATTAGACATCACATTTTTCTCAGTGCCAAAATCTTCGCGCCAGACACTTAAAAACATATGGCCACCTCATAATTGTCACCCTGTGTATAAAAGGATTTGGTAATTGCAATTCTAACACGTATACAAATGATCGTTGTTTATTTCCTCGCGAAATAAAATTTCGTGAAAATAGGAATATACAGGGTGTTAGGAAGGTGATAGGCCACCTCGTTAGGAACATATATTACCTAGGTTACCTTAGTCCAACGTCTAACGATTTCGAGTTATGGTAAATATGATTGTTGGAAAATTTCCCAAAATTAGGTACTAACTCGTTTACCTCTTATGTTAATGCTATTTTTTTCAATAGCATTAACATAAGACGTATTTTTAATTTTTGACAAGTTTTTAATTATTCAACACGTCCCATTTATTTAGTTGTGTGGATACAGATGATTGTATTCGTGTTTGTCGATTGAATACACATTCAGCTAAGCCGCGAATAAGTTTTTAGTCGCCAATTATTGTCTGTGTGAACATTATGAACGAGTTAGTACCTAATTTTGGGAAATTTTCCAAAAATCATACTTACCGTGATAACTCAAAATCCTTAGACTTTGGACTAAGGTAACTTAGGTTAGATATGTTCATAATGGGGTTACCTATCACGCCCTTAAGGCGTACCCCCACTTGTAGCGCAAAAAAAAGGCCTTTTTCATGAATTTTTTAAAGAAAACTACAAAACTTTTTTAATCGATCAATATACCATCTTAAAGAACACATCTTGAAGAACTTTCAGTAATTTTTTTATTGAAAAATATTACATTGTTTAGTGGCAAATGGCCGTCAATGAAATAATGTTTTTATATACACGGTTTGCGGTGACCAACATTGCGGCGAAGTGGATCATCTGAAAAAAAAAATGCGGATGGATTTAGTCAAATATAAGTATAAACTAGTCTTTAATCGAAGGATTTTAAAAAATATTCATTTTTCACAAAATGGCGGACAGTCAAAGTTAATGGTTCGGTTTTAACAAAAAAAATGGCCGTTTTTTGGCTATAAAACGGCCATTTTTTTCGAAAAAAAAATCGAACGATTGAAGACTACATTTTTAGGTATTAAATAAGCCTGCAAAATTTCAAGAAGATCGGTTCATTAGTGTTCGAGTAATCTTGGTCGCCGACTTCAGAAATGCCATTTTGAGAAAAACGCGTTTAAAGTTTCAATTTCAGTTTACACGAAGAAAATATTTTTTTTTGTAAACTTACATAGGGTCATCTATTCCGGGTCCATACAGAAGTATGGGCCCGGATACTTATACTTCAAAAAAATGCAATAAAAAAAAATCGATTTTTTCAAAATCGCAAGTGGGGGTACCCCTTAAGGCTTTGCATCGACCTTCCTAACACCCTATATATATATATATATATATATATATATATATATATATATATATATATATATATATATATATATATATATATATATATATATGGGTGTCTGTGTATTTTGTCTATTCTGTATAACACGTCAAGAGAATAATAAGAAATATGAATAACTTAAGCATACAAATCCTTGTGTGTTCTAGACGCAGCGAGCTGCTGGGCTGTATGACTCTTCCACTGCCCCTGGCCCAGGACAAGGTAAGCCCACGTCACTCATCCAGTCACTTCGTGCATACGATTAAGGTGCTCCATTCGTATCGTGAAATAAAAATTAAAGACCAAAGAATGAAAAATGCTTTTTTAGAATAAAAATGAACGACGTATCATCGCTAAATATAAGTTGAAATTAATGTACCGAATACCGAAAAAAAAATCGTGTTCTGCCAATCAAAGGCTCTGGTTGCGGAAGCACATGGGAATTAAATTCGCGAGTGGAGGAGCGATTAAATATCGGAATTCTGAAACCTTGATCAACGAGGGTCTTCCCTTGGCCAGTTAAGGTCACGGTTAAGTGGATTAGCTCGGACGTCGTCGCGGTCGTACGTGCTCGGCAGCGAAGACTTCTTTTCTTCCGGCCCGCGAACAGATCTATGCCGAAAGTTTTGCCGGACGGACGTGACGATCGCGAGCCTCGAATTTACGTGACAAGTTTTTTTCGGGCTTCGGTTTAAAAAAAAAAACGTTCGAAAAAACAGGCTTGTAAGAGAAAAAGCGATGATCGTCGTAGCGATTTATTGCGTGGCGTTTTTCGTCGCGGGCGTGCTCCTGAAGATCTTCAGGCTTTGTTGATTCGGTGCATGGATACGATTCTTTATTTTTCATCCCTTATTTTCGGCTTTCAACGGGTCTGCGTGAGCTTCGAACTCGAAAAGAAGGTCGACTTTGAATATTTTTTTTCTGATGAGAGCATTGGGGTAACGCCGTCGGGATTTTACACACAATTGTTACATGGTCTGGCCAAATTTGAGTTTTTTTCAACGAATAATATTGATAAACAATGGAGTTTTTATTTAAACAAAGCGCCACCGTGGCTGCATGGCCAATCGGTGATTCCGACAACCAGCGTGATCTCAGATGAAAAATAATCAAATGTACCTTCAGTATAATGACAAAATTTTCGTACAACTGGATACTTTTGTGAAACTTCAAAAATTCCGAAAATAGCAAGCTGTATATAAAAAAGCTCGATTTTCGAAAAAAAAACAACTTTAATTTTTTGTTATTAATAAACAGACAAACATATTCAAAATTAATACAACGTTGAAGTTTGCATCGGTGCAATGCAACGAAAATTGATTATTTTTAATAACTCAATGTTTATCGGCCGATTTCGATTTGTAAAAATCGCTGAAAACTTTCTACGTATTTTTATTCTAAATTTACGACCTTAATTTGCAAAAAAGCCTTTGGATAATGACAAAAATAACGAAATGAAAAATGAACAAAAAATATCGTTGCATTCTAACGAGGCAAACTTGAACGTCGTAAAATAATTTGGAGTGAATCGGATCAATAGAATTTGAGATAAGACTTGCAACGTTTTATAAAACAGTTTCGAAAAAAACGCGAAAGAAAGAAGGGTAAATCGCAGCGATTCGACCGTTTACAAAAATCGTCATATCTCGGTCAATTTTTGGAATTTTTACAAAATCTTCGCTGCAAATTGAAGTCAAGATCCTAGGCTGAAAAAATACACAACAAAAAAGTCGTATTTTTCGAATGTCAAGCTTATGTAAACGCCTTAAGGATGTATATCAATAGCGAAGCGCTTATGAGTTTTTAATTAATTTGCAGTTTTTAATTAATTTTGAGTTTTTTATTAATTTTGAGTTTTTAGTTAGTTTTGAGTTTTTAATTAATTTTGAGTTAAAAAATAATTTTGAGTTGTTAAATTAATTTGAATTTTGAATTAAATTTTAAATATGGGTATGTGTACACAGGAAGCAACATGGCACCCTCTGGAAGCTGGCTCAGGACGAAACACGAGTACCCCTTACTCGGGACTACCCCAGGACTGTCCGGTGACTCCGCCCCTCTTGAAGGACGCCGCGGAGCCTTCGGACAATAACAATTCGAACACGGCTGACGACCTCACCTATCTGAGATACCTCGAGCTCGAGCCTCTCGATCCGCTCACGGGTTTGCCACTGCATCCGACCTTTACGGCACGAGGGGGCAGAACACCTTGCACGGTAACGAGGAGATTGATAAGACCCAGCGGTGTTAATCAGGTGTGTATGCGCTGCAAAGTCCATTTAAGATTATGAAAATTCACCAGACCGAGCCTTTCATCGATCTAAGTCAAAGAATACTAATGTTTTTTAATCATTTTTAAGCTGTAAAGAACAGTTTTGAGAATCTTCAACTGGATCTGAGAAATATTGATTATTCGTTGAGTTTTTCGAGTTTGAACGTCAAAATCGAATTTTCCGGGTTAATCAAATGAGAATAAAAATAATCCGGAGCTACTAATTAGAGTGCTAATATCTAAGAATATTATTAGAGGGGAGAGAGGATTTTTTTATTGCTACACCGTAAAGGAGGACACTACTGTGACGAGCCGAAAGAAAGTCGTTTTTTGCGATTTTTTTTTTGTTTACTAGATTATTTATTTGGGATTTGGAAAAAAGGTATTTTATTAACCCTACGTTGAACACACTCGGTCATTTCGAACCGCACGAATTTGCAATAAAAAGCTCACTTTCCCAAAATTGAAGGTTTTCAATATTTGTTTACGACAATTCAATTTGATACTTTCCGAATTTCAATTATGCAGACAGTATAAGAATGTTTAAGGGGCTATACCAGTGTGAACGCTGAAAATTTGGGTGATTTTCGGGCATTTTTTCGAAGTACTCAATTAAATGTTTCGGAGAATTAAGAATATATTTGGCTATATTTGATCTATATTACATAATTTTTTCATAGAAAAATATTGAGATCCAAGCGACTTATGCGCTGCATTCGGAGGCGCCAAAAAAAAGGTTCCTCCACTGCTGACATGATTCCGGCCGATTGAGTAGCTGAAACCGAAAAAGTAAAAAATGTCGTTAAACTGGAAGGTATTTCCTGTACAATGACGTAGGATTTTCGAAAAATATCAAAATCTAACAAAATGGCTTAGTTGTGGAAAAAAGTCTGTTTTTTTGCCTATAAAATGATGGTTTCTTTCAATGCCAAATCGTCCATTTTCATCGAATCAAAAATATCCTACGTCATTGTAGAGTAAATATATTCAAGAGTACTCAGTTCAAATTTCAAGTCAATCGGATAATTGCTCTTTGAGTTACAATGTCAGCAAATTTGAAAAATCTCATTTCGAGAAAAACGCGTTTAAAGATTTAACTATCGATTTTTGCAAGATAAAATGATAGAGATACGGCCTTCAAATTTGTACAGGATATTCTTGAAAGTATAAACTGTCGAAAGAGGAAAAAAAACCGATTTTTTGAAAGTGTCACACTGGTATAGCCCCTTAGAGTGTTGATTTTTTTTTCAATAAAAACCGAAAGAAGGATTATTAATGGCAGGTGGATGAAGTACTTGGGTCAAATTGACCCAGTGTGTCAAAATCGTGGCCAAATATAAATGTGTCAACGAAGGGCTAAGCATACGATGAACTTGTGTCGTGTAAATTTTTATTTTGAAAAAATTAAAAATTAACAACGTTATTGAGGTATAACAGAGCCTCTGCATGAAAAATGTGGTGCAATGGCCGGATCGATAACTTGACAATAGTTGGACTGAAAAATTAAAATAAAAAAGTTTCACATTCTATATAAATGTAATTCTCATTGCACCTAGCCGTTTTTTTTATCTGAAAAAACCACAAAATAGCGGATACTAAAAAATGTCATTTTGACGAAATTTTTACTTATAAGTAAAAATTTCGTAAAAATTACATTTTTTAGCACCCCCTATTTTGTGGTAGCAAAATTGCAGTAGCTATCGTTGTACATAGTCGATTATTCTTTTTTTTTGTTGTTGAAATTAACCCGAGTATATTCGGGTGCACAAAAAATACTAAATTAAAAAAAAACAAGAATAATCGACTATGAATACATTCGGGTGCACAAAAAATACTAAATTCAACAAAAGAAAAGAATAATCGACTATTAAACAATCGACTAAAATCATCGACTAAATCGACTTAAAAATCGACTAAAATATAATCGACTAAAAAAGAAACCAAAATAGCTAATGCAATTTTGGTTTCTTAAAATTTAAAATCAGACGATTATAGCTAGAGTTATGATTCCGGCCAAGTTGAGAAAAGTCGTTTCGAGAAAAACGCGATTGAAAGTTGTAGTCTACGTGAATCTTTTCACTACCTGCTTTCACCAAATCGTCTGCAACAAAATCGACAAAAAAATCGATAAAAAAATCGACTAAAAAATAATCGACTAGAAAAAGAAACCAAGATAGCTACTGAAATTTTTGTTTCTTAAAATTCAAAATCAGGCAATTATAGCTAAAGTTATGATTCCGGCCATGTTGAGAAAAGTCGTTTCGAGAAAAACGCGATTGAAAGTTGCAGTCTACGTGAATCTTTGCACTGCCTGCTTTCACCAAATCGTCTGCAACTTCCTAAATTTTCAATAATTCAACTTGAACATTTTTTCACATATTCTCGAACATGTATACTTTGAGAAAACGCTTTGAGAAAAATCTTTGAGAACATATTCTCCAAAATGTATACTTTGAGAAAAATACTTAGAGATAAAAAATCGTTTTTTTACCCGTCAGTGACTAACACATAGGTGTATTTATTTTCGTAAAAAAGGCCCTGTCCAGTTCGTTCAACTTTTTTCGGGTTACTACGGTCGTGGTAAAAAAAAAGATCTTTGATTTTTACAACGAACTGAATCGGCTGTTTCAGGTGCCATGGGGTTTTTCGTTGTCGTGGGGTCGGCCACCGCGCGTCGAGAGGGTCGACACCGGAAGTCCGGCGGAACGCTCGGGTCTCAGGCCCGGGGATCACGTGGTTTTCGTCGACACGAGCAACGTCGTAATGTTACCCCGCGAGGATATACTCGCGTTGATACAATCGGCGACGAGTCAGCTCGTACTCGAGGTGTATCGAAAAAGCGCCGCCACTCGCTCCGCGATACAGAGGCCCAGTGTCGTCAATGTCACCCTACAATCGGCCAACGAACATCCGAACGGTCAAACGTCGGCGGTCGCCTTCACCGCCGAGGTCGGTACGGGCGTTTTAGTCTGAGATGAAAAGTACCTCGTCGTAGCCCCGGAATAAAAGAGAGAGAGAGCGACAGATCAGAGAGAGAGAGAAAGATATCTATGGAATTATTATTATTATTAGGCGGATCTGATTTTATTTGAATTTATCGGCTTAGAAGATTCAACCTTTCGCTTTTCGCCCCATCGCATTTGTATAATTGTAACATAATATTATTATGATTATTATTAATATTATTTCTTTTTGACCGGATGTGTACAGTCTTTGCCGTGTACCGCGCCTGCGAAAAATAAGAGGCTAAAAGCGGATTATCCGAAGACACTGAATGTAAACGAAAAAAAAAATCACATTGTGTCACCGCGATCTTTGATTTACGCGTTACGATTTTCTCTTATTTTCCTCATACAGTTTTTTTTTCTTCGTTTTTCTTTTGCGTCGATTTTTGGGGGTAGATTTTTTATATGTAGATATATATTTATATACATATATATATATATTTATTTTTCGAACGTCTCGTGTAAATATTCGTCATATTTATTTCACGTTCCAACGTTACGTGTGCCTGTATTATATTATATTTACGCGTACCGCGGGTTCATCAGAGCTTATTATTATTTTTTTTCGTCTTGTTCCGCTTTTTTTGTATAAATTATTTTTAATGGAATTATTGTCATTATTATTATTTCGTTTTTTTCATGCCGATTTAATTCTCCGATTATTCGTTTTCTTTATTTCTCTACGTCTTTTTTGTAAGCGGCGCTGTGTATCGACGTTTGCGCGATTTACCTGCGACTCGCGTGCGAATGATAGCGAAACTATCGTTTTTTTTGTACTTCGTTCTATTATTATTATTATTATTATTATTATTATTTGTTTATTTTATTATCAACAAGTTTTGTTCAGAAGTCGAAGAAAAAAATGTTTTCGCTCATTTGTTCAAACCCTGAAAATTCCCTATCCCTTAGGTGCTGAAGTTTTACGAGAAGCTCTTTTCGATCTTTTTACGTTGGTTGCACGATGTATTTTGGATGCATTGATTCGTCGATGAGTGACGAAGGAAATTATTCCGTTGGAGTATGACTTATGAGGAACATCACTCTAGTGCTCGCTTTTGATTTTGTTGAAACTCTGGTTGATGAAGCATTGAAAACTATTAGAGACGTATTTTTTTTTTATCGGCGGACGAACGGTTCTGAGGGCGGAAAACCACCCCTCAAAGAAAAGCGCGTCACCTCTTAATTTGATATTTTTCGACACTCGAATAGTGGATTTTTCATCGCTGTGGACTGCTTGTGGGTGAAACTGCAAAATAAACCCTCGACACGCCTTTCTTTGGGGGTGGTTTCCACCCTTAAAACCGTTCTTCCGCAGATTAAAAAAAATACGTGTCCAATAGATTCTAAGGTAAATATTCGGAAGGGGCTCTTGCTAGAATCAGACTAATTTTTGTTTGGGTTTGATTGATACCTGATAGAACCAGATATCAGATACCAGATAAAACCTAATTCTTGCAGGAGACCCACTTCCGAATATTTACCGATTCTGATAATTTATAACATTTATGGGTTACGAAAAAATCGAAGGCAGACACTCGAGTGATGTTCCTTGTTTTTTGTTGTTCGATGCTTACTTGATTTTTTTTTCACTCTTTTTTTAAATTCTTGTCAATTTTTGTATATTTATTAAATGAGTATCTGTTTAAAATCATTTTCTAGTATGCGTGTTTAACTTATTGAAACGTTAAATTTTTTTGGCGTGTAATAATTATCGCGAATACTTTTGTGAGGCTGCTTTTAGTTGGGAAAATTGGAACGTTTCATTGATGAATGTTAAAGAATACGGATATATGTTTAAACGTAGTGCAAAAGAAGTTTCGTTTGAATGTTTCCATAAGTTTTACTACGTCGTGTTCGTGAAAAACAAAATAAAGATCTAGGCAACATAGCAGAGTTTCTTATGGAGGTCGTAAATTGTGCTGGAATTTTAATGTACATGACCGCGATTAGGATGTCTACAGGAGCTATCAACTGGGTCTGGAATTACGAATTTTCGTTCATTTTTAAAAATGTGGTTAATTTACTTGATTTGAGGCAGTACACGCGCAGTCAAAAGAGAGTTTCTCTTTGAAAATGGTCAAAAACTCCTATTTCAATATCGACAAAATCACGAATAACTATAGTTAGCAGTACTAAACTACTAATAAATCAGTGACCCCGAATTTACAGCTCCAGGAGATTGGTTCAGAATGACTTCTATGCACGCAAACCAATCGCCGCCGATAACTTGAGACTTCCAACGGGAAACAATTTGTAACCGGTCATTTTCCCAATACCATTTTAGTCCTCGAAATCGAGCGAAATCTGCCGATTTGGAATTAAGGGGTATAGCCACTCCAGCTCTTCAGCAAAGTCTCATTTCAAGGATTTTTAAGAAAGCAGTCATAAATTTAATTGGAAAACTTCATTACGTTTTAAGTATACGACGTTTTAAGTGTATGACAAATTTTTGTTATAATTTTTCAACCTAGAACACAAAACCAAAAAAAATCTTGAAAATATATACAAAAAGCTAAGAAACTGCGTACGGAAATTATAAAATACCTTTTTTCAAAAAGGTAGTGCAGATTCGAATGCAAAAACTTTCATTTTTGAGCAAAAATGAAGCGAGTAATTGTTTATAAAAAAAGGTTCACAACCAATCGCAAATTTCGTAGGCAGTTCCACGCAGAATGCATCTGAGAAGATACGTTCGAAATGTTCAGTGAACCGGTGCATATTTGGCTGAGCTGCGTTTCCGGCCGGTTTGGAAAACTTGGTTTCGAAAAAAAAACGCGTTTTAGGGGTTAGGCTGTTGTGACGACCCGAAAATCAGGGTTATTTGAAAAAATAAATTTTGAAGAAATAAGTAAATGATTGAAAAATCGTTTCGGCATTTATTTGTATGTACATTAACGAAGTTGTGTACGAAATTTCATTAAAATATATATTAATAATTAAAGAAGTTATAAACAACCTCGTGAAGGATCTTTGGTCGTAAGGGTGTACTTCATTGCGTACGTCATTGTGACATACACGTAACGGTGTACTTCATTGTGGCCAGCCTATCTATTTTTTCTTAAAATAGATAATATTGGCTAAGATTTGATCAAGCTTTTTTTTTATCGTGATTTAGTTTAAAAAATATTGAATTTTATACGATTTTTTTGTGAAAAATCACATCACTTTAATAACTAATGAAAACAAATTTAACAAGAAAAACGTCGGTCAAGACTAACCTACCATTACACTGAATAAGTGTACCAAATTTCAAGTCCATCCGTTCATTAGATGTCGAGAAATCGTGTACACCGTTTTGAAAAACAATGTTTCGAGATAAACGCGTTTAAAGTCTTACTAGTTTTATCGTTGCAATTCTAAGTTTACCTTCAATCTGCGATTCCTGCGCCATGTGCTGGACGTTCCTTTTCAACTTGAGTTGCCTCGAGCGGCGTTCGTCATTTTCACAGCAGCCTAATCCCTCTAGTTTGAACTAACATTTAGTTAATAGAAATTTCATACATACATTCGGCTTTCCATATTAACGGGGCCGAGTTGAAATTCCGAACTTTCAATGCTCCGACGGTTTAAAATTCCGCATTTTAATGTTCCGAAATTCGAGATGGGGCCGGGTTGAAATTCCGAACTCTGAATGATCAGAACGCTCAAAACTCCGAAAGAATAAATCCCAAAAGATGAAAACTCCGAAAGAATTTTACACGAAAGACCAAAACTCCGAAAATCCGAACACCGTCAAAATAATTCGGCCGTGGAAGTTTTGAAAGTTTCAAAATTTTCAATAAATCGACGAATTATTTCAAGAATTTTAGTATAATATTTTTTATTAATATTTATAATATTTTTTATTAATATTTATAATATTTTTTATTAATATTTATAATATTTTTTTATTAAGAAGTGATTTTACGTCGATTTTGAAATGTGTCCAAACAATGTTATACGTTCTACATCATTTACAGTCAACTGTGTAGACTTTCGCTGGCATGATCTTGACGGGGCCGGGTTGAAATTCCTAATTTTTTATGTTCCGAAATTACAAGTTTCGTCAAGATAATGCCAGCGAAAGTCTACACAGTTGACTGTAAATGATGTCGAGCGTATAACATTGTCTAGACAAATTTCAAAATTAAAGTAAAATCACGTCTTAATAAAAAAAAAATTCTTGAAACCATTCGTCAATTTACCGAAAATTTTGAAACTTTAAAAACTTCCATAGCTGAATTATTTTGACGATGTTCAGATTTTCGGAGTTTAGGTCTTTCGTGTAAAATTCTTTCGGAGTTTTGAGCGTTCTCATCATTCAAAGTTCGAAATTTCAACCCGGCCCCAAATTAACATTGGCCTCTTTCTCTTCTTTTCGGAAAATTTGAAAATCCTCGAGCGGCTTTACCCCTTAAGTCATCTAGCCCAAGTAGCTTGAGTTTCCCAAAGACACGTCCACGTGCATGTCCGTGGCAAACGAAAAAGATTGCGCAGCGATCCAATGATCAAAACGACACCGCCAAACTTATGGAAACGTCAAAATTGAAAAGGCTAGGGATTTTTTTTTGTACGATGTGACAAGATAAAATGTGATTTAAAAAAAACCACATACGTACAGACAACGGCGACGACGACAACGACGACGAGAACGAGGACGGAGATGCGAAGACGATCGTCGTTGAGTCACGCTCAGCAGGATCCCGTGCTGATATCGCCACTGAACAGGATATCGCAATGTCCTAATCTTCAGGTATTCCCGAATCTCGCCCCGGACGCCTCGCCCGACGAGGAACTGTTGATACGCGAGGCACGTTATTGGTCTACGATGAAGAATGGCCAGACGCGATTTCTCGTGCCCCTGGCGGATCGTCGTGACGTTCTCGCGTCCACCGATTACAGCATACTCTTTCAAAATCTCGAGGATCTCGTCAGACTCTCGGAGGAGATACGGGACGAGGGTGGCGGCGTAGAATCTTATTTGATTCGCGTTCCGAGGATAACGGCGTCTTACCGAAGATATCTGAGTGGTTTGCAACGTGCCTGCTGTCTGCTCGTCGCCTTGAGACGAAATTCCGCCTTTTCGAAGTTGGTCTGCGAGCCTGCTGTCCCCCACAAGAGACGTCCCGATATCACCGGCGTTTTGTTACTCCCCCTCGAACACTACAGGTGAGTACTGTCTACCTTTTTACACCGAGAAAAAAACATCACTGGTCCAATATCATTGGTGTTGTCGAATGAAATTTTGTTGTTTCAATTGTAAAATTGTTGGTGCAAATAATCGGATTTATTAGTCCAAACAAAACTTTAGTAACGTCGTAAAATTAAAAGTTTTTTTTTCATTCAAAAGATATATTGTTAGCCGAGAACAATATATTATTGAAACTATCTAAAAAATTATCGCGAACAAATTGTATAGTTTTGAATGCATTTTCTGCAACTAACAAAAAATGCGTCTCAATTCATAACATGAATAGTCTTGATTCGAGTACACAAGAAAAATTGAATTTCGCTCGTTTGATTCAGATAACATTTCTATTGAGTAAATATGTTATTTTATTTTTTCACCATAGCCGATATTGATTTCCAAAGAGCATCATACGTTCAAATATTAATATTTTATTTTGATTGAAAAATATTAAGCAAATGTCTGAATTGGTTACAAAGTTATGCGAAAATAAAATTTGTTTCGTGCGCATTTGGTTGAAAAAATTCAACAAAATCATGACCGAGCGCCGCCGAAATTATAGGTGTGAGGAAACCCGTAGTTCTCGGAGTCACCGCTAGAGGCCGCACGCGCGCTCGTTTCTCGTAAGCGTAGCGCGAACCGAGAATCTACTTAAGGCGTTACCCCCACTTGTAGCGCAAAAAAAGGCCTTTTTCATGAATTGTTTAAAAGAAAAGTACAAAACTTTTTTAATCGATCAATATACCATCTTAAAGAACACATCTTGAAGAACTTTCAGTAATTTTTTTATTAAAAAATATTACATTGTTTAGTGGCAAATGGCCGTCAATGAAATAATGTTTTTATATACACGGCTTGCGGTGACCAACATTGCGGCGAAGTGGATCATCTGAAAAAAAAATGCGGATGGATTTAGTCAAATATAAGTATAAACTAGTCTTTAATCGAAGGATTTTAAAAAATATTCATTTTTCACAAAATGGCGGACAGTCAAAGTTAATGGTTCGATTTTAACGAAAAAAACGGCCGTTTTTTGGCTATGAAACGGCCATTTTTTTCGAAAAAATATCGAACGATTAAAGACTACATTTTTATGTATTAAATAAGCCTGCAAAATTTCAAGAAGATCGGTTCATTAGTGTTCGAGTAATCTTGGTCACCGACTTCAGAAATGCCATTTTGAGAAAAACGCGTTTAAAGTTTCAATTTCAGTTTACACGAAGAAAATATTTTTTTTTGTAAACTTACATAGAGTCATCTATTCCGGGCCCATACAGAAGTATGGGCCCGGATACTTATACTTCAAAAAAATGCAATAAAAAAAAATCGATTTTTCAAAATCGCAAGTGGGGGTAACCCCTTAAACGCCGGAGAAACTCTAAAGAGTATCGTTCCTTGGCCTGTCGCTAAGATCAAAGTGTAGTATCTGTTGTTATCAGTTGAATATCTGATATTCTCTCCATGGATATTCCATTGGATATCTGATGTTCTCTCCACTATTATCGTGGATGATCATTCTAATGCTCACTTTTTATTTAAGATTTAAAACAAATTGAAAAACTTACGTCCCATGGCATATTCGTTTCGATGCAGTAAAGAAATAATTAATTCTATTGATTATATGTTTGTACGAAATAAAAAATGTTGTAGCAACCTCTTAATTATTTCATCCATACATCTACGGATTGTACGTAGAATGATTTCAATAGAATATAATTTTGTTTGAAAGATAATGTAGATATTCAGAGAACAGAAGAGCTTTTTCAAATAAAATAATATGTTCTTAAAATCAATCACATTTTCCAATATTTTATAGTATTGTAACAATCTCATAAATCGGTGGCACTCCGCAGCAGCCCATTTATTTGGATCAACCAATATAGTTTTTTAATTTCATTTGTTCTATTTCTCAGTGTACTAGTTGATTCGGTAATTAGGATTCCGTACCCAAAGGGCAAAAACGGAACCCTATTAATGTCACTCTCCTGTCTATTAATGTCACTCTCCTGTCTATCCGTCCGTATGTCACGGTAGCTCGTAAACGTATGGACAAATATTTTTCTTTATTTACCAGAGAAATGACGAGACTGGTGGGTCTGGCTTCGCCGCGGAATTGTCAAAAGGCGCGGGACCTTGCCCAGGGTTACAGAGAGGCAACCGCGAACGCGGGGGTGATGGAACCACCGCGCGAAACCGGAAGGCCTCTGCTGAGTCTCCAGGAAGTCGAGTCACGGCTCGTGTTTGCGAGGTGCAGACCATTCACCCTAGCGATGCCCGGTAGACAATGGTCAGTACCCAAACTTAGGGGGTCTCTTGAGACGCCAAAGAAAAGACGATTTTCATGAATTTTTTTTTGATAGGTTTATGTTACAGATATTGATATAAAAGTTGTTACACTTAATAAATACATTTTCGAAATACATATACATTTTTTAAATTTATTTAAGTCCCTATATATAGACGAAAATTATAGTTAAAAAAATGTCCTAAAAAAATTGTAGGTCTGCGCTGTTGATGAAATCTCGGAGATGGTTCATCCGAAACAAAAAAATCAAACAGTTCAGTATGTTAAGGCTTTAGGCCACTCTAGAGGCCGAAGAAATAGTCCATTTGCGATTTTTTTTTTCAGAAAAACTACAAAATAAATCGAGTTTATAAAAAAGGGTGTTTATCATACATATCAGCGAATGTATACAATAATTTTTTTGAAGCGATCAATTTCAAAATAGCGGCTGTGCAGCGTTTATCTCGAAATTGCAATTTTCATGTTGGCCGGAAACATAACTCAGACAATTGTCAACCGATTCACTTGAAATGTTGAATATATCTTGAAAAATACATTGTCTATAGAAGTACGTAGGATTTTTTTTATATTCCATAGTTCATTTGTTATTGACAATTATCTGACGATTTTTTAGGCAAATTTTTGGAAAGTGAAAAATGTTGTCAGATAATTGTTAATAACAAATGAACTATGCAATATAAAAAAAATCCTACGTACTTCCATACACAATGCATTTTTCATGATATATTCAACATTTCAAGTGAATCGGTTGAAAATTGTCTGAGTTGTGTTTCCGACCAACTTAAAAAATGCAGTTTTGAGATAAACGCTGCGCAGCCGCTATTTTTAAATAAAACGCTTTAAAAAAATTATTGTATACAGTCACTGATATGTATGATAAACACCCTTTTTGTAATCTCCCTTCATTTTGTAGTTTTTCTGAAACAAAAATCCCCAAAAAGCCCATTTTGTCGGCCTCTAGAGTGGCCTAACCCCTTAATGGCTATAGCGCATATCATACAATTTTTGTTATATGCAAAAATAACAAAACGGCGGACGTTTTTCGAAAAAACAAAAAAAACGTGTTTTTTCACCGTTTTTGGCAACAAAAAAATAGTAAATATCAAAATTTACAAAAATCCTTTATTTGCGCTATAGCTATAGTTGTAAAGAATATGTGGTTAAAATTGCATAAGGATCGGTTCAGTAGTTTCGAAGATTTTATCAACAAGCCGTCGAAAAACGTTATTTCGAGAAAAACCGTTTAAAGTTTGTTACATAAATAGATTTAGAAAAATGTATGTATTTCGAAAATGTATTTATTAAGTGTAACAACTTTTATATCAATATCTATAATATAAACCTAAAGAAATTTACAAAAATAGCCTTTTTAGCCTCTAAAGTGAGAAGACCCCTTAAAGGAACATCCCCGAAGTTTGCGGAAGAATAAACCAACCGGGGGTTCGCGTGTGTACGCTGGGCGAAAAAAAAATACAGGTTGTTCGGTGGAGCTCTGGCGAAGGTAGAGGGTCGTCGTCTTCAGCCCTCGTGGGCTCTGCTGTTGACGGATCTGTTGGTTTTCGCCCGAGTCTCACGAGACCGTGTTCTTTTCGTGACCGAGGAGCCGTTGCGGCTGTCGAGCATCGCCGAGGCCTGTTTCACGGTGCGCAAGAGACCGACGGAGTTCAGACTCCAAGTATCGATAACGCCGAACGAGAGTAGCGAGAACAGTCATTTGGAGGTCGTCCACAGCGGCGGTTGCAGCCCTCACAGCAGACCGCGAAGAAAAGTTCTCGTTTTGCGAGCGCCCAGTCCCGAACTCAAAGCCGTTTGGCACAATCTCCTGCAGCGCCAAATGTAAGTTCAATCGGGAACTCTGCCCTCCTCACCCTCCCCTCTCGCCTTTCGAGTGATATACGCCATCGAGTTCATTTGGTCGCTTGATTTTGTTCATTTTTCAACACCCCGTTCCAGTCCGTCTGTCGTTGTGTTCCTACCCTCTAACTATATCGTTATTTTAGAATCTATGTGAATACAGGCTGTGGGGGAACACCGAGCCTCGGCAGTCCCGAGGAGAGTCCGTTCACTGGTAGCAACTTCACGACTGCCTGCCAATCGGCCCCGAGCCCTCAGGTATCGTAGATACACCGATACAACCCCATTCTATCGCACCACTTCCGGTTTCGCGCTGTTTCAGTAAAATGGTGACCTCTTAACGACGCCATTTTGTTGAGGACACTTCGTTCATTGGAACGAGTAATTGTTCAGGGTATGGGGCCGAATAATCGTTTGCTTTTGTCACCTTTAACTATGTTATCGGATATGAAGAGGTTCTCGCCGTTTTGTTGGTGGTACTTTTTGTCAAACGGCGCCATTTTGTTGCTGTCGCCATTTTGTCACTGTTTTGTCGCTGGTACTCTTTGTCGAACGGCGCCATTTTGTTGCTATCGCCATTTTCTCTATGTCGTTACTTCGCGAACTGCGCCATTTCGTTATCGTCGCCATTTCGCGTACGTCGCCATTTTCTCACCGACTCCATTTCACGGACGCCGCCATCTTGATGCCGCGACTAGCCTCCTCACGAATACAGACACGAAGGCGCGTCCAACCGTTTTCGCCAATTCTGATGACACTCGCGTGGACTTTCAGATCCCCATATCCAGCAGTTCTCCCCGTCGAGACGACGAGAGATTGCGCGGCGAGTCTCTCGACAGTATACTGAAGAGCAACACGAATCATCACTGCGACAGCAATAACCATTTGGCGCAGTGGGTGAGAAATTCTCACCAGATACCACCACCCGATCAGGATGTACCGTTGGAAGAGTGGACGCGGGAGGAGCTCGCCGCGAGAGCGCCAAAAACGAATTCGCCGGTAAGCGCGATCGTCCACAACGCGGATAACATCATCGAGGAACAGACGGCGATAAATTCGGACGTCGAGCAGCAGAGCACGACCTCGAGCGCCAGCCTCAGCACGGTCAAATCGAACAGCGTTACAGCCAACAGAAAGAACGGTGCTCTCTTTCAAGCCGGGCCTATCAAGGACATTGTGGGAACGAGCTCCATCAACATCTGTAGAAGGTGCCACAGGTGGAGTCTCACCCTGGGCGGTGAACGATCGTCTGCCGAATGATTTCTATCTTGTTCTTTGTGATCCCAAAAGGCCCCGGTATAAGAACTCCCCAGTACCAAGAACGAGCCGAACTCTAAAAATTGCCAAAAGGCACAAATGCCAAAAAGTCTGAGAAAAGAATTTCCGAAAAAGGAAAAGAATTGCTAAAAAGTCTGTTGTGTTTCTTCCAACTACCGGTTGGGCATTGAAACTCGGGCCGGAATCTTAAGGAGGGATATACATTTAGACGGCAAACAATTGAGTAACTTTGAGGGATTTTTTAAACTAAGAAATAATTATTCTACATTTATCAAACTGTAGGTATACTTTGATAGTACATTTAAGTATACGAAACCATTTTAAATTCATTCGTCATCAAAATGGCGGGGCTGTGGCAGAGTGTTACAGCAAAGTTGCCGCGGGAGTTGCTAATCGGCGTGCAGTCTAGCTTCCCGTAGACTTTGGCTTGCAAAAAAATCAAACATTTTTTCAGTTAGAACATGCATAGTTTCTATTTGACAGAAATTAAAATGAAGTAAAAGCAAATTTAAGAGAATGGCACGCATTTACAAGAAAACATCAACATTTCACGCAACATTTCTGTAAAATTTGGATAAAAAAAGGACTTTTTTTCTAATTTTTCAAAAACAATTCTTGTCAAATGGAAGGTAGCAATATGGTCAATATTTCTACCGAGTTTCTACTCAACCGGCTTAAGGGGATATACCAATGTGAACGCTGAAAATTTGGGTGATTTTCGCGAATTTTTTGGAAGAAAAGTACTCAATTAAATGTTTCGGAAAATTAAGAATATATTTGGCTATATTTGACCTATATTACATAATTTTTTGATAGAAAAATATTGAGATCCAAGCGACTTATGCGGTGGCTTCGGAGGCGCAAAAAAATGCCTCCACTGCTGACATGATTCCGGCCGATTGAGTAGCTGAAACCGAAAAAGGAAAAAATGTCGTTAAACTGGAAGGTATTTCCTGTACAAAGACATAGGAGTTTCGAAAAATATAAAAATCTAACAAAATGGCGTAGTTATGAAAAAAATTCTGTTTTCTTGCCTATAAAATGGTCGTTTTTTCAATGCCAAATCGTCAATTTTCATCCAACCAAAAATATCCTATGTCATTGTAGAGTAAATATATTCAAGAGTACTCAGTTCAAATTTCAAGTCAATCGGATAATTGCTCTTTGAGTTACAATGTCAGCAAATTTGAAAAATCTCATTTCGAGAAAAACGCGTTCAAAGATTTAACCATCGATTTTTGCAAGATAAAATGATATTGATATAAATTATATAAATGATAATGATATTCTTGAAAGTATAAACTGTCGAAAAGGGCAAAAAAACCGATTTTTTGCAAGTGTCACACTGGTATAGCCCCTCAAGTGATGTCCCTTGTTACTGTTATATTGTATTTCCAGTAAATTCCAATTGAGAACTAGTTCTCAGAGCAAGCACTTAGAGAATCTTTTTCTGCAATTCCAGTAACTTATCGTTGGATACTGCAACTCGGACAAATTTCTTAAGGCCTAAGGCCACTGTAACGGTCCAAAAAAAAAAGGTTTTTTCACGAATTTTTTGCTTCCAAAATTGAAGGTAATTGAAAAAAAAACTTTTAAGGGTGTTATCGGGCATACATTAAACTTTATTATCAAATTTTTTTACAGCAAAAAAAAAAAACAAAATGGCGGTTCCACAGCTATCTTCCCGGGGCATGTTTTGCTTGCAGGGCTCCGCGGCACGCAGCACCACTGGTGCACTTTTGAATCTAGAACAAAAAAAAACCATCAATCTAGAGGGTTATAGCTAGAGAATGTCGATCGGATTTTAAAAAGTATCAATTTTTGTGGATTTGGCGTGCGTTTGAAAAAAAAATTGATTTTTGACGAAAAAAACGGCTAGTTTTTTGTTAATAAAAAATCAATAAATAAAGTTATTGAAAATCCCGATCGACATTCTCAAGATAATGTTAATGTTCACATCTGGTCAAAATTTCAAGTAAAAAAAATGAAAATTGTTCGAGTGATGCTGCGTGCCATTTTGAAAAACCGTATTTCGAGAAAAACGCGTTTAAAGTTTTGCGAATAGTTTTTTATTGGAAAAAATAAAAAAAAGAAGGTAAAAAAAAATTTACCGTTAGTCTGCAATCCCAGCACCATACATTTGTCCTTCGATGGCCAAATTTTCGTCTGGCAAAATTTACAGTGGCCTTACCCCTTAAAGCTGCTCCATTGCGGTTCGAATAACTTCCAGTTGGGAATAGAAACTTGGTCCATTTCCATTGTAATCAGAATAACTACTAGTTGGGAAATGGAACTTCGACCAAGTTCTCGTAATTGTTCTATTTTCTTTCTATTGCCTTCAAGTTGGACATTACAACTTGGCGCAAGTTCTCGGATCATATGCGCAGGCTTCGTGATGTATTGGGCATGAAAAGACTGGCTTTTCGGACTCTCGGTTCACGATTCATCAACGTTCTTCCGTCTCTTCGATCCGCAGGTCGGGATGTCCGACTCCGCCTTTGCCCAGAGATCCATTTTCGCCTCTGCCTCCAAAAATTTCGATTCTACCACCGACGCCCGATCTCTGCACGAGCTTGAGATTCAGAACCAGCCTGCACGACAGTCCTGGTCGCAACAGCTCCAACTGCACCCCGGCTGATGGCAACACGGAAGACGGCAGCGAGGACGATTTGGATTGCGATGGAGAACCACCCTACAGGTATCAGCTTTCTACTCTACTCTCTGGGTCGTCATGGTGTTGAAGTTCGCATCGTTGGAATGCAACCCTCTTGTTCCCTCCAGTTTCTTCATTATCCAAAGTCTTATCCTACAAATTTGTGCTGTAGATGCCCGATGACGTTCCTAAAAAACCATTCGGTGATTTTTGTGCCAAATTTGGCGAAAAAGTTGGCACTTGAACTTTCGTTGCGTTCCAACGAAGCAAACTTCAATATCATGGGTCTTCTTCTTCTTCTTTTGTGCTTATCCGTTTCGTCTCCCCGTCATCCACTCGTTGATACATTTCGCCTGGAAAAAAGGACTCTTCGTCGATTCGGAACGATGAGCAGCCTCGACCAGGACGAGCTCGAGGAGCAAACCGAGGACGAGAACCGCGACCTCGAATCACCCCCGTCCGGGCTACGAGCGTGGACGACAAGGGCCAGCAACTTCGTCGTCAGCAAAATGGTCCTTCTCGAGCAATTGAGCGAAGGGGTCGGTGGATATCTTCTACAGCCACCTGTGCCACCCGAGAGAACCGAATTTTCTCTCGATCCTAACGACGAGGAAGGCACCACTTCCGGCGGAACTTCGGGCGATGATATTTGGGGCACTCCGACATCCGGTGGTCCCGACGACGAGAGCTTCGCAGCCAGTCCGGTAGATACTCGTAATTTAGCTTTTTCCTCTATCTCTCTCTCTCTCTCTCTTATTTACTTACTCACTTACTTACTTTCGCCTACTAAACTTACTTTCGCCTACTTTCAGTATTTACCTACTTTTTCTCTTTTATCTACTTTGCTTAGCTTTACTTAACTTGACTTCTCATCATTTAACTTTATATGGCATTCTTTACATTACTATTACTATCATTATGTAAGCTATACTTAGCAGTCTCGACTGCAACATTTAACACTGGGCAATAAACAGCTCATTCATTTATTCTCTCTCTCTCTCTCTCTCTCTCTCTCTCTCTCTCTCTCTCTCTCTCTCTCTCTCTCTCTCTCTCTCTCTCTCTCTCTCTCTCTCTTACGTACTTACTTACTTACTTTCGCCTACTTTCAGTATTTACCTACTTTTTCTCTTTTATCTACTTTGCTTAGCTTTACTCAACTTGACTTCTCATCATTTAACTTTATATGGCATTCTTTACATTACTATTACTATCATTATGTAAGCTATACTTAGCAGTCTCGACTGCAACATTTGTTTAACACTGGGCAATAAACAGCTCATTCATTTATTCTCTTTCTCTCTATCTCTCTCTCTCTTACGTACTTACTTACTTACTTTCGCCTACTTACAGTATTTACTTACTTTTTCTCTTCTATCTACTGTGCTTAGCTTTACTCAACTTGACTTCTCATCATTTAATTTTATATGGCATTATTATTACATTACTATTACGATCATTATGTAAGCTCTACTTAGCAGTCTCGACTGCAAGATTGTTCAACACTGGGCAATAAACAGTTCATTCATTCATTCTCTCTCTCTCTCTCTTACGTACTTACTTACTTACTTTCGCCTACTTACAGTATTTACTTATTTTTTCTCTTTTATCTACTTTACTTTACTCAAATTTACTTCTCATCATCTAACTTTATATGGCATTCTTTACATTACTATTACTATCATTTTTTAAGCTTACTTAGCAGTCTCGACTGCAACATTTGTTCAACACTGGGCAATAAACATCTCATTCATTAATTCTCTCTCTCTCTCTCTCTCTCTCTCTCTCTCTCTCTCTCTCTCTCCCTCTCTTTCGTATTCACATCCACTCGAAGTTGAAATATTACTAAGGTACCGGCGCTTTTGAACCTGAATGACGCTTTGGGTACATTCCGAATTGTCTGCTTCGAGAACTAATGCTGACATTGTATCGCGTTAAAGTTTGCAACGTTGAAATGAAATAAAAGTTCTTTTTATTAATTTTTTTTATTTCTTCGTTTTCATTATAATCGATATTTTTTCAATCCATTGAGGGCGGAACCTCCTCCGGACAACAGGTTTTTTAATGACTTTTTACAAAAAATGGAGAGCATTTATTGCAACGAATCAAATTACATAATATTGACGTTCAAATGAATAAAAAAAAATGTCATGGGTGAAAAAATAAAATGACGACGCTTGAGGTGCTCGAACTTGGCGCTTAGAGTTTGCGCCGTGGAACGCCCATGTCCTTGTAGTTAACTAAAATCAACGAAACAATCGTTTCTCATTAAAATAAGTCATTCCGCTTTGCATGAACGTAAATTTAGCAAACAACATTAAAACTTTGAGGACAAAAAGAAAAAAAAACACTTTTTTTATAAACAATTCGTCAAAAACAATTTGTACGAAATTTCAGGTTTGTGCAAAGGCCGATAAGTTTAAGAATATCGGTACAAAATTTCAAGTCGATTGGTTCATTACTTTTTGAGTTACATTCCACGGCACGGAAAAAAACACGTTTCAAGAAAAACTCGATTGCAATTTTCGTCCTTGAAAAGTAGAGTTTAGAGTGATTTATAATTACCCAACTTAATCTGCGATGCCGGGGCCATAAAGCAAGCCTTCTTCAAGGAAATCACTAATCTGGACTGCATTTTTCTCTTTTTGTATGAACTGTTTGTGTGAAAACGAAAAACGACGGTTACACAGGCCGAACTTTTCTTTACAATGGTCGGAAGTGCCCCCTATTATTTAAAAAGCAAACTAGCAAACTTGTTTGGCTAAGGAATTAAAAGGTAGAGGCCGCAAAGGGCGCGTGCTCGTTTACCTACTATCGGTACTGTTGGAGGACATCACTTCAGTGACTTCCTAGGGACCTTTAGGACTTTCTGTTGGGCTTCAAACTTTGAAAACATATTCTTCAGATACTAAATGAATTTTTAAAGCAATAAAAAAATTGATATCTAGAGGAGGTTCCCCCCTTAAGATCGTGGGTCTCTAATGAGGATAAGAAAAATCGTTTCGGTGATTTTTGTGACCTGAATCGGCGAAAAAATGTGAGCAATAGAAGAAAAATTAACTTTCGTTGCGTCCCAATGATGCAAACTTCAACATCGTGAGATTGTCGATATAAACAGAACGTCGTGTTAAATTATTTGCAAAGTTCTGCAGCCCTTATTGCTATAGCTCGAATAGTGATCTTTTGTTTTTGTTCGCTTCATTTTTCGTTTGCTTCGTAATCCAATCTTTATCCGCTGGTATGAAGTGCAAAGCACCCAGGGCGGCTCGGAAAACGCATTGAAGTTCTTGTGACGCGTCACGTACGCACAGTACGTATGAATATAATAACAAATTATTTTTTAATTGCGTTCGAGAATTTTGTGAATCAATCTGCTCTTTGTTGAGGTATTCCTTCCACGAACCCGAATATTTAACAATCAACTGATTTTCGTCTACAACGAAGTAAAAATACATGTCAGTATACTGGTAAAATTTCAAGCCAAGTTATCGAACCGTTAACCAAAAAATTACAACCCTAAAAATCGTGTCATTTGTACCGCACTATACGGAGATGCCACGCCTGCCACATTTCTATTTAATAATTTAATTTCTATTTAATAATTTTAATTAATAAAGCAGGAGGTCACCGAATGTTCAAAGAATATATTGAGGCGGGATATACATTTACAACGATACAAAAATCGTTTTCTTTTTTTTCTTCTTTAAACGATAGAACTATACATGTAGAATATTTTTCCAAAGTTTCATAGCGAAATTCGAAAAACTTCAAACGTTACAACGAAGTAAAAATACATGTCAGTATACTGGTAAAATTTCAAGCCAAGTTATCGAACCGTTAACCAAAAAATTACAACCCTAAAAATCGTGTCATTTGTACCGCACTATACGGAGATGCCACGCCTGCCACATTTCTATTTAATAATTTAATTTCTATTTAATAATTTTAATTAATAAAGCAGGAGGTCACCGAATGTTCAAAGAATATATTGAGGCGGGATATACATTTACAACGATACAAAAATCGTTTTCTTTTTTTTCTTCTTTAAACGATAGAACTATACATGTAGAATATTTTTCCAAAGTTTCATAGCGAAATTCGAAAAACTTCAAACGTTACAGCCCATCAACGCTATGCCTCACCGCTCGCATTCGGAGCGGGCGTGAACTTCAACGCGTTTTTCTCAAAACTGCATTATCGAAATTGGCGTGCAGGATTACTCAAAAACTATCAAGCCGTTTGAGTTGAAACTTGGTAGAAATAATTGATAATATTGGTAGCTTCTACTTGACGAAAATTGTTTTTGAAAAATTGGAAAAAAACTACTTTTTTAATCCACATTTTACAGAAATGTTGCGTGAAATGTTTATTTTTTTGTAAACGCGTGCCATTTTCTCAAATTTGCATTTTCTTCATTTTAATTACCGTCACCTGGAAATTATACATGTTTTAACTGAAAAAATGTTTGAACTTTTTTGCAAATCAAAGTCTAGGGAGAGCTAGACTACACGCCGATTCACAACTCCCGCGGCGACCTTGCCGTAAGAATCTGCCACAGCTCCGCCATTTTGATGACGAATTAATTTAAAAAAATTGATTCGTATACTTAAATATACTATTAAAGTATACCTAAAGTTTGATAATTGTAGAATAACTATTTCTTAGTTTTTAAAATCCCTCAATATTGCTTATTTTTTTCCTGTCTAAATGTATATCCCGCCTTAATGATAAAACTTGGACAAATGTGACTAGCAGAGCAATTTTCGTGGCCGCGAATTTTCAAAGAAAATGTAAAAATGTCTAATTCTACTGAATTCGCGCGAAATTTTTGTTCCATATCATCGTTGGGTATAATAATTAATCGTAAGTCATTTTTTATCAAGCGCTACTGTAATTTACCGACGATTCAGGCGGGCCCTGCTTATGGCCCCACAAACTACGGCCCTCCGCGAAAGGAATACCTCAAAAAACGGTTACAAGAATGAGTAACTACCAAATCGTGATATTCTTTACTTTCCGACGCGCCGAAAATACGACAGATGGAACGTTGTTTACTCGAAAAAAGTATTTGCCTATTTTTCCGAAACTAATGATTTTCCAGTCATCGCATTTCCTAGCATCCTCACGGAATGCTATTTTCATGAATCATATCAAGTCTGTACCCAAAGGATTACAAGATTCGTAGGGGGCTCTGCCGTGGCGAAAAGCCGTACGAACGACCATAACAATTACAAATCTTACTAGTAACTCCGAAAGTCTAGAAACATTGTCCTGATCCGTAAAATCCGAAAAAAAGTCATAGGGATCGAATGGAAGTCTATTCAAACTACCGATTCCGTAAAAACACTTTCCCGAAGTACTCTCGAAGCTCTCAGAAAGAAAGTTCGTACGAAAACGGTACATATGCAATCCAACCGTTTGAACAAAGTTCCCGTACAACTTGAGTGATTGCGAAACGAAAAAGCGAGTGAAAACTGCACGAAAATGCTCCAAGTACACTCAAGCCGCGACGACGATATTACCAAATCACCGAATAATGTTAACAAAGCTTTGGCACGCCTGTCTGCATGATCGCAAAAAAAGAGAACAAAACGCTTGCCCTCTGTTTCCCGAAAGAATGAGTAGACCCCATCCGCGCGACCGCTGTCTGACTGACGTGTCCCGTAGCCGTCGACGAACGGCAACGTGACCGGCGAGGACAACTACGGGCTGAGTCTGAATCACGACGACGAGGACGACCAGGACATTCTCGACGGTGACGTGGACGACTGTGACCTGCCGGAGCTCAGTATGGACCATTTATTGGGTGGTACGGGTGGCGGAAGTCTCGGTTCCTTGCGATCTTTCCTGGGTCGTCGGCGACTCGAGCCACTTCCGGAAGAGGAGGATTCCCCGGGCAGCGGCAAGCTGCAGGTTGGATGGTGGTGACAGAGGTTGCACGTCGAGACCTCGAGGAAACTCGACGACGGGGACGCGGCGGAGAAACCCGACAACGACGATAGTCGCGAAGATCAGAGGTCAACGCCCAAGGACGATGAGGACGACGGGAGAAGCGTATGGAAAGAGCGCGAACGGACGTTCGCCAATTTGGAAAAAGAAGACGAGGACTTCCGTCGCAAGATCGTGGATCTGCACAGAAAATTGTCGGACGTTGACGAGGACGAGGCCCGTGCGATACCGAGCGAGGAAGAAGCCGAAAAGAGCGCGTCCATCTTGAAAGACTGCGACTCCGCCAGCAGCGCCAAAGTTCCGGAAGCGTCGAACGAAGCTTCCGGTGAGTCGAGCGAGGCGAGAAACGCCGCGAGCCGGCTCGAGGAGCTCGAGTCGATAGCCCGTAGAAACGAGAGAATGTCCTCGAGCGGAGATTCGTCGCTGGACAAGGAACTCGAGCCTGATCCAACCAGGAGATACGTCAACGAGAGACGTCCATCCACGGAGAAGAGGCGTCTCAGGAAGCTCGACCTTGAACTCGAGCGACGAAGACACCTCGAACAGCTGAGAAGGCGGTCCGAGAAGCTCGAGGACGTCAACGAAGAGGGCCAGGACGAGGCTGGATCCGGTGGACCTCGAGAAACGAGTATCCTCACGAGGCTCAGAATACGCAGGCGGAGCATCAAACTGCTGGGCTTCCTCAGCGGAAAATCCGCCGACCGCTCCCAAGAGGAAAGGGCCACGAGGCTCCTCAGAATGTACATGCCCGAGAAAAATGGCGCCGCCAACAAACCCCAAAACACTATATCCATCCATCACACTTCCAGGGATAGAAGATTTTGGAAACTCCGAAGTCGCAGAAAATCCAATTCCGCGTGAACAACCTGAAATAATCGGTTGAAAATGTTGAGAAAATAGTTCCGATCAGGCGCGTGAGACGCGCGATCGCGGACGACATTATTGCCTACGCTCGCGTTCATTATGGAGGTTTCGGTCGAGGACGAATGTTGGAAGTTAAGGGGCTAGACCACAGTAACGGGTATAAAGTCGTGTGCGAATTTAACAGTTGTTTTTCGTATGGAAAAGTGATTCACTCGTAAAATTAATTACACATCTATTTAGGATAAATATCGAGCTGTTAGAATTTTTTTGTTTTCGATGTAAAATGGCCGACTACTGATATTTTCTGTTATCTTTTTTTAGGCGCTCCGCGGCGCGACATTTAGCATCCACAATTTTTTACCTAGAACAAAAAACAAAAATTCTCGTCAATCTACTTTAGAATATCTAGAGAAGTACGTACGGAATTTCAAAAATATTGTTTTATTCAAAAGTTGTAGGTATTTGAACTTAAGAAATGAATTATCAGTGAAAAATTTCGTTATAACTGCTCGTAAAGTGCTCATAAAATGAAAAGTTTTCGATTAATCAGAAATTCCGTAGGTATTTCTCTGCGAAATGCAATTAGGAACATAACTTTTAAATTTGAAGTAAATCGAGTGAATATTGTTGAAGTTGTTTGTCACGCCAATTGAAAAAAAGCTGTTGCGAGAAGTTTCGAGTAGTCGACCATTTTGTACATCGAAAAAAAAAATTCTAACAGCTTGATTCATACTGAATAGACGTGTAATTCATTTTATAAGTGAATCACTTTTTCGTACGATAAAAAATTGTTAAATTCGCACATGATTTTATACCCGTTACTGTGGCCTAGCCCCTTAATCGCTCGGCGTATAACTCAATAACGAAAGATCTCCCGTTGTCAAAACGCAGAATACAATCTCTATTGTTAGCCTGTAAGATCTATTGATAATTGTACAACACACACACGCGCACACACACCGTAAATACGTCCAAGAACGGAAGATTTTTGTAGCCAATGTCTGCGATCGGACTACGAGAAGAATGTTCAATGCGAATTTTGCGCGAACGCTCACCGCGTGTCGTTCTCAATTATTATCATTATCTAGGACTTCCAAAATATTCGCGTTACTGCAGCGAGATGAGAAAAAGTCACTTTTTTCGTATTTCTCGTAAAAAGAAAGACTCCCTGTAGAGGTCCCGTGAGTTGAAATTCTTGCGTTTCGTCGTAGCGCTTCGTCGCGGCTCGTTAGAATGGAAAATAAACGATTAGAGCCCGGATTCGTGAGCGTAGAGTGAGAGAGAGTCCGGGTAGCGATCACGATGAACGAGTTTCGTTAAGGGGTTAGGCCACAGTAACGGGTAGAAAATCATGTGCGAATTTAACAATTTTTTTCCTATGAAAAAGTGATTCACTCATAAAATTAATTACACATCTATTCAGTATGAATATCAAGCTGTTAGAAAATATATATATATATTTTTTTCGATGTACAAAATGGCCGACTACTAATATTTTCTTTTATCTTTTTTTAGATGCTCCGCGGCGTGACATTTAGCATCCACAATTTTTTACCTAGAACAAAAAACAAAAATTCTCGTCAATCGACATTAGAATACCTAGAGAAGTACGTACGGAATTTGAAAAATATTGTTTTATTCAAAAGTCGTAGGTATTTGAACTTAAGGGGTTACCCCCACTTGTAGCGCAATAAAAGGCCTTTTTCATGAATTTTTTTAAAGAAAACTACAAAACTTTTTTAATCGATCAATATACCATCTTAAAGAACACATCTTGAAGAACTTTCAGTAATTTTTTTATTGAAAAATATTACATTGTTTAGTGGCAAATGGCCGTCAATGAAATAATGTTTTTATATACACGGTTTGCGGTGACCAACATTGCGGCGAAGTGGATCATCTGAAAAAAAAATGCGGATGAATTTTGTCAAATATAAGTATAAACTAGTCTTTAATCGAAGGATTTTAAAAAATATTCTTTTTTCACAAAATGGCGGACGGTCAAAGTTAATGGTTCGATTTTAACGAAAAAAAAAACGGCCGTTTTTTTGCTATAAAACGGCCATTTTTTTCAAAAAAAAAATCGAACGATTAAAGACTACATTTTTATGTATTAAATAAGCCTGCAAAATTTCAAGAAGATCGGTTCATTAGTGTTCGAGTAATCTTGGTCACCGACTTCGGAAATGCCATTTTGAGAAAAACGCGTTTAAAGTTTCAATTTCAGGTTACACGAAGAAAATATTTTTTTTTGTAAACTTACATAGAGTCATCTATTCCGGGCATAAAAAAAACTGCACTTCAAATTGCACTTCAAAAAAATGCAATAAAAAAAAATCGATGTTTTCAAAATCGCAACGGGGGGTAACCCCTTAAGAAATGAATTTTTAGTGAAAAATTTCGTTGTAACTGCTCATAAACTGCTCATAAAATGGAAAGTTTTCGATTAATCAGAAATTCCGTACGTACTTCTCTGCGAAATGCGATAGGAACATGACTTTTAAATTTGAAGTAAATCGAGTGAGAATTGTTGAAGTTATTTGTCACGCCAATTGGAAAAAGCTGTTTCGAGAAGTTTCTAGTCGGCCATTTTGTACATCGAAAAAAAATATATATATTTGCGAATAGCTTGACATTCATACTAAATAGATGTGTAATTAATTTTATGAGTGAATCGGGTTTCCATACGAAAAAAATGGTTAAATTCGCACATGATTTTGTATTCGTTACTGTGGCCTAAGGCCTTAACAATCAAGCCATCGTATCGCGAATGAATAATGGCCTATAAGCGTGTAGTGTTTTTTTCAAATCTGGCGAACAAAAAAAGTCTCACTTCCGTACTAATGGGGGAGGGAGATTTAAAAATGGCCTAGACATAGTTCTCTATGAAATGATAGCGAAAATTCCGTAATTAGAGCTCTATTTATATCGTAATAATAGATTTATCAGCGACGATTTAACAAAACGAAATTATCTTCTCGTATTCTCGATCTCTTGCGAGTTTGCTATCTGAATTGTTCTGAAATATTCAACATCCTTCGCGACTACGTCCCTAATCAAAAGTAAGAGCCTGTGAGAATTTCGTGTACTTCAGGGAAGCACATTGCAAAAAAAACAGCATTGATGCCCCACACGTTTGAAAGAATTAACTCGAAATAATGATGCCAAAAAGTCGATAATGGGTCGGTTACGAAGAAACGATTCGGCGAGAAATGACAAGCGTTCTTTTTCCGCATCAAAAATTGCCATGCAAAGTGAAAAATGATTTTTCCCTGCGTTTTCCTTCGCTCGAATGGGAATTTTTGTTTCAATTGTTAAAAATTGATTTTAGGATTCCAACTGTGATTGACACGGCGCGACGATTTTTTTACCGTGAAGTACTGACGTTCCGAGGCCCAGCGAAGCTTCGGGTTGAGACGTTATGCGCGAGGATACACAAACGCGATATTCGCTATCGAGCAATTGAATAGGTCCGCACGACTGACCCAAAGCGGCACTCCCACCTAATATTATTGTACAAGAAAGATCGTCGAGGAGAACTCGTCGAAGAAATCTCGAGCGTGTGATCGACTGGAATACGAGTGAAATAAGAAACGAGAAAAGAATTGAGATTTAACGTTGCTGGTTGCTAAATTGTAAACGGGGCCCTCGCAAGGTCGTTTCCAAAGTACGAATAAATTGTACTATTTGTTCAAACGTCTCAGCTGAACCAAACCCAGACCCGCAAAAGAATAAGAAAAAAAAGAAACGACGAATCATGGAAGTCGTTAATTCCTTATAATTATCGTTTCAATGTACACTCGCCTCGTCGCGCTATCTATCGAGAATACCGAGGCTGTTTTTTTTTTACTACTTTAAAAACTGTATCCCTCCAGCCATTTTCTTCGCAGCCAATCATTGATGTACGGACGATCCATTCTCTTTCGATCTTTGAGAAAGTTTTCCGTGACTTTTTCACGCGCCGGATCGATCCTCGGACCCATCAGGAAATCGCCGTTTTCGTGCAGGTACGTGCTGCAGCTCCCTTCCTCCGGTAGTTTCGCCGGCGCGTTCAATTGCTTCACCACTATCAGGTGCTTGATTTTCCACAGTTCTTTGCACATCTCCGGCGTGTTCTTCACTACTGCGATGTCCGAGAGCTAGGACGGCGAAAGAAAAATTGTGATTTTCGATGCCCCGTCAACGATTACGTTGAAAAACAAATTAAAAAAAAAAAAAAAAGAAACAAGTTGGCATGCTGTGAGTTGAAACGATCATGAATATTGGGTCGTTGTGTATGAAACTAATTTGGAGCGAAACGGAAGATCGCTGTTAGGTAGTAAATCGCCGGGCTGGGTTATTCAAAGTATTGCCCGTTGGAGCAGACAGTATTGGGTTGTCTCTTGGCCACCAATGAATTCCACGCAGAGAGAATTCAGAGTGTTTAGAGACAGTCTTACAACCCTTCGATTTTGTTGAAATTTGGATATGTTATAAAGCACCAAAAAGTAAGCGATACGTATTTTTTTTTATCGGCGGAAAAACGGTTTTAGGGGGTGAAACGAACCCTCAAAAATAGGGGTGTTTTCCGTTTTTCGTCGCTAACGTTATCGTTCTCATCTCCAATGTATAGTGCACAAAAAAATAAACATTGTTGCAATTTGAAATTTTTTAATATCTCGTACCGTTAACACGTTATCGACGAAAAACGTCCCCATTTTTTAGGGTGCGTTTCAGCCCTTAAAACCATTTTTCCGCCGATAAAAAAATACGTATCGCTTACTTTTCGGTGCTTTATAGAATATCCAAATTTCCTTGTTAGTCATTTAGCAATTCTTTTACTCCTTCGGAAGACATAACAATCCCTAGCGTTGGTGTGACGTTGAAGTTTGCATCTTTGGAATGCAACGATTGTTTCGTTATTTCTTCATTTTTATTATTATTCAAAACCTTTTTTTTTGCAATTTGAGCTCGTAAATCTGTAATAAAAATACGAAAAAACGTTCTAGGGATTTCTATAGCCTAAATCGGTTAGAAAGAAATTTCATCAATTGAAAAGGAATTCATTTTCGTTGCGTTCTAACGATGCAAGCTTCAACGTCATGTAATGCTTTCCGATGGTGTCAGCAGGAGACTCGTCCATTGGGTGGTAGAACGCTGGCCTTGTTGCCTATAGACGAGGCACCATTTTGGAAGCGGCAAAACCATTCTTTGTAGGTTGTACTCAATGGAGCATGTTCGGCGTACCCTTCCTCTAACGAACGATGCGTTTGGGCGGCTGATTTTTTTGCCAGGCAATAATTGAGCGTAGCTTCCAGTAATGTGACTTGTTTGGATCAGAACTTGCCATTGTGGACACATTTGAAATAAATTATGCTAAGGAGTCGTACAAATGTCGCCTGTGGCGTTTTAGCGAGACTCTATGGACATCGTGCGTATTGCCAACTTTTGTATAGAGAAAATAGATGACGTTGAAGTTTTCATCGTTGGAATGCAACGATTTTTTTGTCCATTTTTCGTTTCCTCTTTTATATCGTTATCCAAAGCCCTTTTTGCAGATTGAGCTCGTGAATCTCTAATATGAAGACGTAAAAACGTTTGATGCATTTTCACAGTCCAAAACGGCAAAAAAAATGTGAAGGATTAGAAAGAATCTCGTTTCGTGGCATTGCAACGATGCAAACTTCAACCTCATGGAAATAGTTAACCTTGCACCATCTATTGTCAGCAGACTGTTTCATACGCAACCACCTAATCAGTGAGAAAGCATTTAGCCTAGTTTTTTGGGAACAAAATGATAGTGATTAACGGGCTACATCTAACTAGGTGGGTCAGAAAAGTGCGTTTTCCAAAAACATTTTTTCTCGATAGTATCACCTTTTAGCTATATTCCCTGAAAATTTCATTGAAATATTGCTGAAATTGAATAAAGTACGGTTTCTAATAGTCGGCCAGGCGCACGGTAGCAGCACCATACTTTGAACTTTAAACTCGTTTTTCTCGAAACACTGTTCTCAAAGTCGGTAGACATGATATTAGGTGTAGTAAAAAGAAATTCATTATTTTTGCGTGAAATTGAAGCCAAAATAATGAATTTGTTTTTACTACACCTAATATCTTGAAAAGCACTTGATGGATTGTTCCAAAAAATTACAGGACATACAATGCAAAACCATTTAAAGATAGTTGACGATCTCACTTTGTCGAAATCAATCTTCATTTTTTAATAGTTACATCAAAACGATGACTTATTTCATAATTTTGTATGCTCGAGTTTCAATTCGTCGCCACATTGTTAAAAAAAAACATTTTAAAAATCGACGATCGTGAATGACTCGTATTTATTAACTTGAATAACTTGTTCGGTTTTTAGATTTCAGATTGACCGTTTAAGCTAGTGTTCAGCGCCAAACGTCGCAAACAAAATTTAATCATATGCCGACGGCCATTTTTTAGTTTTTTTTGCTGTTTTCTATAAAAGCTCTCAATATACGTACCTTTGAGTTTAAAAAAATGCGTTCCTTTTTCACCGTTTCCCAGAGAAAAAAAATTGGAAATTGGCCTTTTTTTCGCAACTCTAGGTAAATGTAACCCCTTAATGTTTTTTAACAATTGTTTTTCAGTTATAAATATGTATATATTCATTCGACATTTTGAAAAGGCCTCGGGACGGATTGTTTCTAGAAAAATAACCAATTTGGGAAATACGTGTACCTTGTCATTGAGCCCTAGTTCATCGAGTATACTCTTGTGCCACCAGGGGTTACCTTTGTAGGGTTTCACTCGCTGTACAACGAGAAGTTTCGTTGGCGTTATGGGTGGATCTACGTGATCGGGATGTCTGAAAAAGTTTAAAGATCGTACGAATTTTCCGTTGTTCTAGGATAATTAACATTTTCTGAAATTTTTCCGAAAGATGAATATTTTTTTATATGCAATATGGATCTAAATTTTCAATACATAATAAACCCTTTTGCGGTTTTTAAAAACTTCATTGTCAATTGAGTAACAACTTTTCTGATTATTGAACTTTTTTCATAAACGAATTCGCCGACGAACTCACCGTGGATAATAAGTCACGAGTCCGTATTTGACGCCGTCTGCAGCCCAGGAAGCTGGAGGTCTTTCGCCGCGATAAAAACGCTTCTGCATGAACAACACTCTGAACAAACGAGACATTACTATGCCGCTGACGAAACCTTTCGCCGAACGCGTTTAACCTCCAATGGATGATTTTTTAGGTTAACCACGGTAAAAGTGAGCCGGTCGTGGTACGACGCGACCTGCGACGACAGAAGCTCGAAGCCGCTTAGATTTTTGCAGAGGACAATTTTTTGCCCGGGACTCGTTGAAAATAAGAAAATTCGCCGTATCGCTTCGATAAATGAGGCGAAAATTTGAAAGCTAATATTCTTATACTCTGGGTGAAAATAGAGTGGGGTTGATAGCGAGGTTTTTACGGGGCGCGCGGTAACTACGTGACTACAGGAATCTAAAATACTAGGGGGGTACAAAGCGCCGATAGAGCGAAGTAAAATCTACCTTATCGATGCGCATTCAGTCCGCGAAATTCGATTTTTTGAACGAATTTAACATGACATTGAACGTATAAAATTCTGTATCCAGATAACGTATGAGATAATGGTGGATATTTCTTAAAGAAATGAATAAAAAAACAAAGTTTTGTGCGAAGTTAACTGATGTTTTTAGTTTTTCCTCTTTAATGCGATAACAGGTTGGGCTACTGTGACAACCCGAAAACTGGGGTTATTAATAAAAATAAATTTTGAAGAAATAACTAAGATCAATGAAGAATCGTTTGGACACTTTTTTGTATGTATATTAACAAAGTTGCGTACCAAATTTCATCGAAAATATTAATTATTAAATAAGTTATAAACAATCGAGTGAAGGACCTTTGAACGTGAGGGGCTCCACAGTGTATTTGATTTTGGCCACCCGATTGAACTAATACAAAAAAAGGTTTTTCTCAAATTAGATCATTTTGGCTAAGACATAACCGAGCTTTTTTGTTATCGAGTTTCAATAATACATTTTTTTTTAAATCTCGATTTTTCGAGAAAAAATTACATTATTGTTGTTAACCAATGAAAAAAATGTTAAGAATAATATCGTCGGTCAAGACTAAACTACTATTACACTGAATGAGTGTACCAAATCTCAAGTCAATTCGTTGGTTAGATGTCGCAAAATCGTGTACACCGTTTTGAAAAAAATAGCTTCGATAAAAACGCACTCAAAGTCTTATCAGTAGTTCTATCGTTATCGTAAGTTTACCTTCAATCTGCGATTTCTGCACCATATGTTGGATCTTCCTCTTCAATCTGAGTTACCTTAAGCGACGAACGAGTGTTCGTCATTTTCACAGTAGCCTACCCCCTGAACTAACAAACGATAGCTCTTAGATTGAGCCATCGAAGAGTCAAAATAAAAAGATAATCAGCTAACTTCACACAAAACTTTGTATCTTTTTCTTTGACATTTCTTTCAACAATCCTTGCAATGAAATCGTCGCAATGAAAATCGTAAACATGGAGCCTAGATACCAGGAGGTTCAGCGAGGCCTTTCAACTCGTCCCCAAAACGAGAACAAGAAATGATAGCGCTGGGGTGCTCCGGCACCTACATGTATATAGATATACGCTAAACATGGGTGCGATCTAAGACAGATCACAGATGATGTCCCTAACCCTCATTCGTGTTAAAGGATAACACCACTCTACGATTTTGAAAAGACGTTTTCTTGCCTAAATATACTTTGGTGTCATAAACACAATATGCAATTGGTCCTGTAGCGATTTTTTAAATTTAAAGGTTCAATTATCGATTTGGCCGCAGCGCCTCGGAGCGCGCGCTCAGTTGCTCGTACAACTTTAAACTCGTTTTTCTCGAAACCACTTTTTTCGATCTCGGAAGACGGATTAGTCGACCACCTCTGCATGCATCGATTTGAAATTTTGATAGCAGCTTCACAATCATATTCTTTATGGGAGTACGTAGCCGTTTTTTGATTAAATGTAAACTTCTTTTTATAAACAATTTACTGCTTTTTTGGCAAAAAATCGATTTATTTCCTTCAAAGTGCGCTATTTTTGCAAAATTTGAAAGCAAATTTCTAGGTAGTCTCATAGCTAATAATATATAAATTATCATTTTTTTGGTTTTTGTTTCAGGTCTTATATTTTAAGAGAAAACCGTTCTCCCGTGAAGCTATATGTAAAAAAAATACGTTTTTCTAGATGGGCTGTATCGCCGCCATTTTGAGTTTGAGTTTCAGATCTTTTCTCGCTTTTGCGTTTTTTTCCGAACCGTCATGAGGAAATTATGAATCGGCGGATATTTCGACGTTTGATGTCACGATCGGTCTGTCACCTGTCACGATCACTTTCACCTCGTTGACCAATATATTACTATATATGTAGGTGCCGCTGCACCCCAGCGCCATCACTTCGGGACATTTTCGGGGACGCTTTTTTCCGCGCCTTTGCATTGCCGCTGAACCTCCTGGTATTTAGGCTCCATGATCGTAAATGTCAATTTCGGTCGACCATCTTCACCGAGGTGTACAATTATTAAATATAAAAATAACGGACAGCAACCTGAAGTTGGCGACCTGTCAAATAATTTGTTTTTCTAACCACAATAATGAATTAATCATCCACGACGCAAGTAATCATTAGACGACTAATTAATATAGAGCCTGTTAAAGAAAAAATTGAAAGGGGAATTTCGTTCCACCTCATCGTAGTGCATTTTGCAAGATATTCCTGAAAAAGTTTCGATTTGAAATCCATTTTAAAAAACTCGTACTACGAGACGAAAATCTTTTTCAATTGCTGTATAAACGCAAAGTTCCTGCTAGTTAAAGGGTGGCTCAAAATGACCTGACATTTTTATTAATTAATAAAATGTATTATTTATTTGAAAAGTACGAATATTTTTATTTTAATATAAGGTACAAATTTGGAGGTTATACGTGAAACACAATATCTGATAAATGGCTGCCTCGTCCCTGTTTGCAAGCGTTCACTCTTTTGTCGAAATTTTCAATAACATTTTGGCATAATTGCGGACTATTTTCATTAGGGGGTAAGGCCACTGTAGAAATTTCAAAAAATCGTTTTATTAATCGTCATATTATTTAAAAAAAATACTTTATACAGTTTATGATATGTACAATAAAGGACCTTTTTCAGAATTTTGATTTATTCCATTGTCCCACTGAAAAAAATTCCCAAAAAATACTTCCCCCCCCCCCCCCCGCTACAGTGGCCTTGCCCCTTAATGGTGAGTCCAATTGCTTCCTTGAGCCCCGCAATGGTCTGTGGATCATTGGCATCCACTTTTCCTGTCAGAAAACCCCAAAGAAGTCCAATGGCGTCAAAATCGCACAATTTGGTGGCGAATGGAAAAAATTCAATAACTGCATTGTTGCGCCATCTTGTTAAAAGAATATATCTTCCAAGCCCGTGCCGTTTATGCCATTTATGGGATACTGTGTTCCACACATAACCTCAATGTTCGTACCTCAGAATTAAAAAAATCGTACTTTTCAAATAAATAATACGTTTTAATCATAAATAAAAATGTCAGGCCATTTTGAGACGCTCTTTATTAAAATTCAAACCGTGATCTCCCATAATTTCATCGTTTTCGAAGTAACTCGTATTCAGCCATCTTGAAATTCGTCACTGGCGCATGCGAGAAGAACACGAAAGTTTTATGCGATTGTAATAAAATTAACATTTTATTTGAAAAATTGAGACATACACAGATGCGAAAAAACAATGGTAGCACACGATAGCACCGATAGATACAGGTTTTTAGATCGATACTCGAGTGACACTAAATTAACGCGCGAATTATTACGCGCCGCCTCCTCGATACAATCGACGATTTTTTATTTCTTCTTCGCCCGAGATTCTCGTGAGAATTGTAAACGTTTCGATGGAACGTGAAGGACATAGCCGCTCCATAGCGGAATATCAATCACGTAATCAAATGCATCTTGTAACTTTGCGGAGGAAAGAATTCTTTTCTTCACGCAGTTTTTTTTTACAAATGATAAATTTGTGAACACTGTTCCCAAAAATTCGTTACGAATAGTACTATCAATAAAATGAATCAACGTGTGTAGAGGTGGTATACATTGATCGTTGATTAGTGTAGCTTTTTTCGCGTTTGCGATGAAAACAATTCGTCTTCGTCTTATTAAAATATAATAATAATAATAGTAATATAGTAAACGCCCGAAGAAGTTTGACCTCTCCGGGCAATTTTCCCATTCAACCGAACAACAAATATTTCTTCTTTGATCTTTTTCGTTTTACCTTTTTTCCTTTAATAATTTTTAAAATTGTCTCTCACTTAATAATTCACGACCTCTCTCGCTCTTGGCCAATACGCGACGAACAACACGGATAATTTATTTGAGATATACAATAAGACGCTATAATATTTCGTAATACATAATCAATAATCGAATACGTACACTTCCGGATAATTTTCCTTCCTCTCTCGCTCGTTATGCCGTAATCTTGAATTTTTTTTCGCTTGTAAAGACAGATATAAAGGAACTATGAAGAATTTAACAGCATTTTTGGTTTTCTCTCTACTATCTCGGAGAAGTGGCTTGATTTTTCTCAGTCACGAATATTTCGTATATAATTATTTGAATATGCGCATTTGGGCGCAATAAATTATCGATTGAGCTTACTGCGCACCGCGGTAATAATCAATGTCCGAAAAAACATGATTCGCTAAAATTATTTTTATGTAGTGTACGCTTATGTCGCTCACAAAACAATCCGTACGTTTCTCGCATTCTTTCTCTCTCTTTCTCTAGTTATTTATTTATTTATTCGTAATATGTACAAATAAAGATTTTGTCATGCTCTGCGTTTCAACATTGGTAATTCATGAGTTTCTTCCCTGCTTTTCTTAGCTGTACAATTAAAAGTTGATTCCACTGCTAAGATTTTTTGTCGCATTTTTTAAGAAACTCCGGCCGTACAATGTCCAACAAAAAACAGTAATATTTCTCGAAAAATCGCTTCTGCAATTCCATCGTGTTCAAGGCGCGTTATAGTTTTTTTTTTCAATGCTGAATAACGTAACTCGCTTTGGGAATGTTGCAACAATAGTTTTGCGAATGTTTGGGACCCGAGTGTACGGCCAGTGCATTCTTAACCCTCGAACGGTCAAGGCGGGATCTTTTTTATCCTAGGGTGATGAGCCTTGAAACGAGCATTGCCATGTAGGGGCGTTTTTCTCTCTTTAGGTTCCAATTTTTTTGCGAAAATCCGAAATCGCGTTTAGCCATCGATAGAAAAGAATCCATCATTTTTTATTTTGACATTTCGTGGAGTCTTCCAGATAGCCATTTCCAAAAAGTTGTCCAGAAGTTGTCTCAATGGGTACAAAATGTCCGCTTGGAAGTTACCTATGGGTTAACACGGGTGCATATTTTTGTATGGTTGTCAACTTCCAGGAGTCTTTTCGTTTTAGTTACACTTTATACACTTTCACCAGATACAGTCATAGAAAGTCTACAGAAGGTGTAAGAAGTGTAGAAAAGTGTAGCTAAAACGAACAGACCCACGGCAACCTCGAGGCAGACATTTGGTACTCATTTAGCCGACTTTTGGACAACTTTTTTGGACAAAATTGGTACGGGCCTGGTAGCGTGATTCTGTAACTCGCCAGCGGCCTTTTTCGTTGTCGATAAATAGTAACAGCCAATCGCATGGACGACCACAGCAGAAAGTAAGCCTCTCATTGGCTGACCCTAGCTAACCATAACGGAAAATGTCGCTAGGAGTTAAAGAGTCGCTAGGAAGTTCCAAATAGTTGTTCAGAAGTTGTCCAATCGGGTACCAAACGTTCAGTTGGAAGTTACCGATATGTTATCACGTGTCCATCTTTTTTTATCGTTGTCAACTTTAAAGTAACCTCCGGGTGGACATTCGGTACCCATTTAGCGGACTTTTGGACAACTTTTCTGGACAAAATGGCTCCGTGCCCAGTAGCGCCATCCTGTAACTCGGCACTGGCTTTTTCCGTTGTCGATAATCAGTAACAGCCAATCGCATGGACGATTACAGCAGAAAGGGAGCCGCTTATTGGTTGTCGCCAGTTAACGATGACGAAAACTGTCCCTACGAGTTAAAAAAACGCGCTACAGGTAGCAACTTCCAAATAGTTGTCCAGAAGTTGTCCAAATGGGTACCAAACGTCTGCTTGGAAGTTACCTATAAATTATCATGTGTCCATCTAAAAAGATGGACACATCTAAAAAGATGGACACGACCATCCAAAAGGATGGTCGTCAACTTTAAGACAAGTGGACATTTGGTAGCTATTTCACTGACTTTTGGACAACTTTTTAAAATTTTCTGCGTGAGTTGATACCGCAAGAAGGCGCTCTCATCGCAATACCTCGTTTGTCAAACATCGTGGAACGTTGGGAGATATTTCCGTTACGATATTTCGACCATTCGGGGGTCAATCGTGCCAGCCACTAAAAAATTTGCTTGATATTTCTCTCTCTCTCTCTCTCTCTCTCTCTCTCTCTCTCTCTCTCTCTCTCTCTCTCTCTCTCTCTCTTAGATTTGGGCGGTAATTTCTATTCGGTACATACAAGAATAACTGTTGGCTTCTCTATAAACGCATTGTTCGCTTTGGCTCGATATAAATTTTCGCCCCGTAGATTACAAATCTCCAGAAGACGTATGACTTTTCTAGGGCTTGGCACTCTGTAATTATTCTGTTTTTGTTTGTTTCTTTCACCCACTGTCCTATTGACGAAGCATCGGTAAGAAAAGAATCAAACGCGTCGAGACGAGGAAAAAAATCTTAAAGCCTCTCTAGACCTATATCTTGGTCCTGCTAAGATAGAGATCTACGAGGGAGACAAAACCATTTTTTTTTTTTCAAATAAGTAAGCGACGGTGCCACACCCCGAGAGATAAAAAAATTCCGCAACTAGTCGTTCTCAAATTGCAACCATTTTTTGGCATGAATTTGAAACTAAAAATTCACTTTTTGGCACTCCGCGCTCGTAATTTCTTTTTTTCTTTCGATTTCTTAACATCTTTTGGAAAAGCTATTACCGTGCTCCAGCAATGATCCCATTGCGGGACAATATTTTTGTATTATACGTAGTTACATAATTCTCACTTTCGCGCTCACAACATTTTGCACATAACCCAAACTCTGAGGGATAAAGCGTTTTGTCTTTTTTTTAAGCAGATGCCTCGTTTTTACTGGTCGAAGGAGCGTCGAAATTGAAAAAATTAATTTTTCAACCTTTTTTAATCGATTTATCGAGAATGGACTAGTCTAGTTGGAAAAAGGCGTGTTTCTTTGATTCATGCGCTATAATATATCGCCAGAGTCACAACGTATCCTACTAACTCATTTCGGGAGATTCTAAGTCCGACCTAGCACAAAAATCGCCTTATTTACCATCGGTTGATATACAAAAATGGTTACAGTGAATTTTGTTCTTAAATTGAGCACCGATTCGACCAGCTCGCATTGTCGTTACTTCCTCAGTCGTTTTCAATTCATTATGCAGAATATTGATCTGCATTATCGTTAATTCTTTTTCGCAACTTTATTTAGATAATAATTAATAAATATATCAACGAAAGCTCGAAGGCTCTGCTACGTCGTCGTTTACGCGCGATATTTCTAGGTTATCGCGGATCTTTGCTCTCGTCTAGTCCAACTCGAGGGGAGCGCCATCTACGAGTTTTTTTATTCAACGTTAGCTGCTATTATTCAAACTATACAGTACGGGAAATCGGGAAATTTTTCTGCGCACCGTTTCTCAAAGAATCCGTCTTTTTCGCAATATTTGCGAGAATATTTTTCGGGCTTTTCGCATACATTTTGCGATTCGATGAAAGAACTTTCGGAAATGAGCGAAGGAATTACGATTTTTTCAAGTTGCGCGATACGTTTTCTCTTCGGCCTCTCTCGGCAATCTTTTTACTGTTCAAATTTTCGTTGGCCGTTTTAGGCTATTAAAATCATTCAAACTTTCTTACGTATTCTCACTAGAGATTCACGACCACAATTTGCAAAGAGAGGCTTTGGATAATCATAAAAATAGAGAAAAAAGATTAACCAAAGAAAACGTCGCATTTCAACGATGCAGACTTGATCATGAATTCATGCGCAACTTAAAAATTGAAATCCTCCACGCGATAGATTCGCGATTTAATGCACAGAGTTAAAATTAGCGAAGATTTTCATATGTGCACCGGTAAGGTTGAATCTAGGGCGAGTCCAACGGTGAATCGATACTTTGACAGGGAATATTGTCATTTGATGAAACGCGGATTGTTTTGCCATTTGAGCTTTCGGTGCGACGCTTGCGCCTCTTTCGCAGAGTGAGCAACCCTCTCGAAGCGTGCAACCGAATTTTCGTGAGTAATCATTCACCGATCTAGACCAATTTTGAGTGTCTTTTCACTTGCAGTATGCTGCAGCAGCAAAATAATCCCATGATCGAAGCTGACCATGCGAGGTTAGGCTACTGTGCAAAAACGAACACTCGTTCGTCGTTTGAGGTAACCCAAATTCGAGAGGAAGGCCCAAAATATGGTGCAAAAATCGCAAATTGAAGGTTAACTTATTAAAATGCTTCTCAAACTGCTACTCAAACTTCAAACTCGTTTTTCTCGAAATTATGTTTTTCAAAATGGTGTACACGATTTCTCGACGTCTGATGAACCGATTGACTTGATGTTTGGTACACTTTTCAGTGTAATAGTAGTTTAGTCTTGACCGACGTTTTTCTTAATATTTTTAAAATTAGTTATTAACAATATTGTAATTTATCATGGAAAAATCGAAAACAAATTCAACATTTTTGTTGTTGAGTGAACCACGATAACTAAAAAAGCTCGCCAAGTAAATTATTAACAATAATGATGTAATTTCTCCTAGAGAAAACGACAAAAATTCAAAAAAATAGTTTGATTGAAAGACGATCACAAAAAAGACCAGTCTAGACTTAACCAATACTTATTTTGAGAAAAAACTCGTTCTTTTTTGTTTCAGATCAACCGGGTGGCAAAAATCAACTACACTGTTGAGCCCCTCACGTTCAAAGGTCCTTCACGAGATTGTTTACACCTTTAATTATTCGTGTCCTTTTATGAAATTTGGTACACAACTTTTATGAAATTTGTGAAATTTATTTTTGTGATTTTTATGAAACATCGTTTCTGACATTTAGTCAATTTGTGAAATTTGGCACACAACATACAATAAAATGTCCAAACGATTTTTCAATCATCTTATGCCTTCCAATCAATTTTTTTCCAATAACCCTGATCTTCGGGTCGCCACAGTAGCCTAACCCCAAAACTTCGTTCAATCATATTCTACGATCTCAAATTGCATCAAAGCTCAAAATAATCTACAAAATTTAAGAGAGCGAGACAAAAGATAGTAAAATTATTGCGTGTACAACTTAGTTCGGTCCGTTTTTTTGCTTAAAATACGCACTTATTTGAATGATAAAATGAATTAATACATCAAAATATTGTCCATCGCTAGCCACTACTTTTCCCCATCTTTCTGGTAATTTATAAATTCCGTCGCGGAAGCAGCGTTCATCTTTTGAAGCCAAGAATGAATCGAGCTAATTTTTGATACGATGTTGTGACGTGAAGCATATTCCAGTCAAAGCGTTCTGCATCGATCGAAACAAATGGTAGCCGGAAGGGGCAAGGTCTGGGCTATAAGGCGGGTGAGCCAGAATTTCCCACCCGATATTTTCCAAATAGTTTTTAACCACAATAGCAACGTGAGGCCGAGCGTTGTCATGTTGAAAGATTATGGACTCGTGTCTGGTCGCATATTCTGGACGTTTTTCGGCTATAGCTCGCTTTAAACAGATCAATTGTTGCCTGTGGAAGTCTCCCGTGATGGTCCCACAAGCATTCGGTGGGCTTCAGCTGTACTTTTCTTCCAATTGAAACAGAAAATCAACACTTCCCGCAAATGGTGCTTATTTGGGACGAAATTCAACATTTTCACCACAGTAAAAAATAGACCTGATGCGCAAAACGCCAAGGTCTGTAAACGATATTTGGTTATGAGATGTTGATACTTCACGATACAGCAAAAATCAGCTGTTGCCGTCAACCATTTATAGCACCTAGAGCCATCTTTTGAAAACGGACCGAACTAAGTTGTACACCTAATATATCTCCGTCACATTCTCACAGAACGTTTACCATCGAGAGACGCCTGCTGCTGTAAAGCATCCCGCAACTGAAAAGCTCCGCAAAAACCTTGTTCCCCGGCGTATCGAGAACGTGCGATGTGAACTTTGTTAAAATTCGTTCGACCATGATGCAAGTTGGATCGCGCAGAGAGCTCGATTGGCCTGGTAGTTGCCAAGAGTCTTCACTCTTGTTCCACGCTGATATCGACGGTCCTGACTCTGGAGGAGTCGGTGGGCAGCAATTGCAGTCTCTCGGGCTCTGCGTCGAGCATAATAATGCACATGAAGCTCTTGCCGGAGGCTTGATCTCTGGGATAAATGGTGACGGGTGCGAACTTGTCGACGCTGCCGTCCACGTAAGAGCAGAGCTTCGTGTAGACCTGAGGGAAGTGCCTTCGAAGCGATACGCCGCGGAGTCTCAGCTGGCGTTGAATATTGGTGAAGCCAATTTCGCGCGAGCTTCTGGGGGTATTTTGGCCATCGGTGCCAGGTGTGGAAGTGAGTACGAGAGTCTCCGGCGAGTCCATTTCGCGCGTTATGTTGCAGGGTGAAGTGTTGCCGGTGGTTCTGGGTGAGGTTATGTTGGAGGTCGAGGCGAGGATCGTGGCTTGCCTGCAGGAAGAGTCCAGCCTTATTTTGCCGCACCTGGATACCAATTGGCGTTCCCATCGCACAGGGCCGCTCGAGGGCACTTCACTGACCACGCAAACGGCCACGTACAGGACCAGCCGCGTTTCCGGATTGTACGATTTGCACAGACGCATCACCTCGGCGTACAGCTCCGCGCCCATCTCGCTGGGCAAGAGTTCCGACCATTTCACGTAAGTCGGCTCGCCCAGGTCGACGAAGCCGTTGCTCACGAATTGCTCGGCGATCTCCGGACTCGTGAAGAAACACTTGACCGCTCCGCGGCCGTGGCTCGCGTAACCCCTCTGAGCCAGGGCCGAAATGTGCTTCAGCGTAGCCGGATCTTCCTTCGCCGAGGACAATACCTGTCTGCAGAGGGTCCCGGCTCTCGAGTGCAAACACGTGCGTCTGTGACGCTGCCAATGCGCCCTTCTGCATTCCCTCGAACAGTAGAGACACGTGCAGTTGTGACAGCTCTTGTACATTCTCCGAGCTTCCGCCAAAGTCGTCGCGTTGTTGCACTTGTTGTTGCGACATTTGATCAGCTTCTCGCCAAGCGGCACTCCCATACCGGTCACCTCGATGATGCCCTGCTGCTGTTGCTGCTGATGTTGGCCGCCATCGAAGGACACGCGCCTGTTGCGTACGTGCGACGAAGCTCGCGACGACGAACGATTCGGCGCGACGATGTCGCTACCCTCGCTCTTCCTTCGCACCAATTCGCCCATGTAATACGACGGGGAACGGCCCGCTTCGTTGACGACCGACGTAACGTTATCCTCGACCCTAGCGGACTCTGCGACAGAAGTACAGTACTGACGTGTTAAAAAAAACAACTGACGATTCGTGCGACATCCGCCAATCGTTAATTTGTACGTGACGAATGAGCGAATACTCGTGAACGGAAGGAAATTACGGCGGGACCTGCGCCAAGCTTGTCATCCGGTTGTCTCTGGATACTGAGAGGTACCTGAAAGTTATAAGCTTGCCACGTACGAAGGTCAAATGGCTGATAAGCGTTATGTACACTGCGAGAAAGGTACGATCGGAAGAATAATCGTTTGGCTGCTCACGTCGACGCGAAGTGTGGACTACGCAGTGCTGCTGTGAAGGCGGACGAAACGTTTCCGCAGATTTAGACGGTAGGAACGCGGTGGCCAATGGGCCTTTTTCTTTCCGATTCGGACATTAGCTAATGTTTTTCCTACTCGTAGCATGCTAGGAACGTACTTTGTCAGAGGGTGGAGACTTCTTCGTGCGGAATGGACTGCTTACAAGGGGGCATTTCTTACTCGTCATCACCGATTTCGGTCAAATTTATAGGACATGCAGGACTTGGCTAGAAATGAAAGTACCCGAAGTGGGAATTCCAGATGGCCAAGCGTTTGGAAAATAAAAATGTAGACGCGGCTCTCGCATCGTATAAGCCATTTACGGTAGCATGTTTGCCAAGCAGCGGTTGGCGTAGCGGTAAGAGCTCGGACTAGTAATTCGATGGTCGTGGGTTCGACAGTGGGGAGACGTTTTTTCTCAATCTTTTTCTCAATTTTTATATTATTCATTTTCCAATTAAGCAAAGAGGTGAATAATTAATTTTATTTATTTATACCCAAAAGGCATAGAAAGGTGAAAAATTGGGATTTCGGTCTTTTCAACAAGGGATTGTAATTAAAACGCATACGAAAAGACTTTGTACATGAAAATTCAAAACATTATTCGTTGACGTTCGATTATTTGCATGGGTCGGGATGATATCGTAGAAACAGGGGAAACAATAATTATTTCTGCGTTTGGCACACGTTATAAACGCCTCATTTTTACAACCACATCGTTGTTTGAACGTCTCCATAGAAAAACATAATTGATTGACATTCATAAAGCATTCTCTCTCATTTATATTAGTCATTGGAAAATGAATAATATAAAAATTGAGAAAAAGATAGAAAAAGAAAAAGAAAGTCTCCACAGGGGCAGTCGAACCCACGACCATCGAATTACTAGTCCGAGCTCTTGTCGCTACGCCAACCGCTGCTGGCAAACATGCTAACGTAAATGGCTTATACGGTGCGAGAGCCGCGTCAACATTTTTATTTTCTAAACGATTGGCCATCTGGAGTTTCCACTTCGGGTACTTTGATTTCTAGCCAAGCCCTGCATGTCCTATAAATTTGAGCGAAATCGGTGATGACGAGTAGGGAATGCCCCCTTGTTAGTTTCGCAATAGAAACATAGCGTACAAGTCCTTCACGGGGAAAAAAGTAGAGTTGAGTCGAAACATGTGTGTTTTCCACCGGTACGTATAACAAATGCGATCTTTTACCACCGGGAGTGTAAACCTTCAATCGGATTACTGATAAAAAGTAACGGAGCTCGGCCACCATCAGACGCTATTTCTCTGTTTCGTCTGATCACATTTTTCTATGCACGATTAAGGGGTTACCCCCACTTGCGATTTTGAAAAAATCGATTTTTTTATTGCTTTTTTTTTAAGTGCAATTTGAAGTGCAGTTTTTTTTTGATGTCCGGAATAGATGACTCTATGTAAGTGTACAAAAAAAAATATTTTCTTCGTGTAAACGTGAAATTGAAACTTTAATCGCGTTTTTCTCAAAATGGCATTTCTGAAGTCGGTGACCAAGATTACTCGAACACTAATGAACCGATCTTCTTGAAATTTTGCAGGCTTATTTAATACATAAAAATGTAGTCTTTAATCGTTCGATTTTTTTCGTTAAAATCGAACCATTAACTTTGACTGTCCGCCATTTTGTGAAAAATGAATATTTTTTAAAATCCTTCGATTAAAGACTAGTTTATACTTATATTTGACTAAATCTATCCGCATTTTTTTTTTCAGATGATCCATTTCGCCGCAATGTTGGTCACCGCAAACCGTGTATATAAAAACATTATTTCATTGACGGCCATTTTCCACTAAAAAATGTAATATTTTTCAATAAAAAAATTACTGAAAGTTCTTCAAGATGTGTTCTTTAAGATAGTATATTGATCGATTAAAAAAGTTTTGTAGTTTTCTTTAAAAAAATTCATGAAAAAGGCCTTTTTGCGCTACAAGTGGGGGTAACGCCTTAAGGGGGAGTACCTTTAGACGAGGAAAAAATTTGCTGGGTTTCGTGATTTTTTTTAAAGGCAAGATTTCGTCACCTTTTTAGAGATTGAGGGCATGTTTTATTACTAGTTTGGGCTGTTACGTGGTATTTTTTAACTAATCTTTAAAAATGGCGGAGATATGACACGGTCTTCTAAACTGCATTTCGGAATCTGGCGTGACGGAGAGCTAAAAAACGAATCGACTGATTCTAACGAAATTTTGTATAAATCTTTCTAACCTTATTGTCTAAAACGTGACCCTAAATGTTTTTGAAAGAAAAGGCTTCTTTTATTGCCAAATATAGCCATTTTCTCGGAAAATTCCATCTTGTTTCAAAGCCTACCATTTTATTGATTTTCAACATTTGCCAGTTTTTCTTGGTTCATATTCTGCGTATGAGTGTTAAGGAGAGAAAAATCTTCGATGGTTTTTTAAAAATATCAATCCCGACGACGCTACGTGTCACGCTGTCTGATAACATCCGCGGAAACTCGTTCAGAAGACCGTGCCATACCACCGCTATTTTCAAAGTTTAATAACGAAAAAATACCTTGTGACAGCCAAAAATAATAATAAAACCTACCCTAAGTCTTAAAAATGGTGAAGAAATCTTTCCTTAAAAAAAAATCGTGCAGATCAGTAACTTTTCCTCGCCTAAAGGTATCTCCCCCCTCAAAGCTCTTGGTGAAAGCGTCTTGAGTAGTTATTGCGACGGCCGCTTGGATCGCTACGCAAATGGAGTCTTTAAGATGCCCGGTCGCGCAATAAAATGCCTAAAACGTTTTTCAGTCGATTCCTCACCATCAGCGGCAAATGCCATATAATAAATTATATTTATCAATTATTTTTCTCTATTTTACAATGACCGTGCGCATGCGCGCTCTAAACCTTCCGGGATCGCATCCATCCATGCGGTTGTCAAAGAAACTGTCAAAACTGCTTCAGAGCTTCCAGCCGTGGGAGAACAAGTGTGGAAGTTTCCGGACCCGAATTTACGATCGTGTTCTATGCCTGCGCGTAGTCCATACTTCATGACGATGGATTATTCCTATTACACGTGTGCTGATCAATGAAATGAGCAGAACTGATCAAACGAGCGAAACAGTCGCGCCTCGTGAACATAACCTCGATTGAGCTCTTCGCGTCGAACAACACGCACTCGCAGCAGCGAACGAAACTCTCGCATCCTTTCTACAGGGTGTCTCAAAATGACCTGACATTTCAAATTGCGCGCCATTGTTTTTTGTGGCGAACATGGAGTAGTAATCTTTGACGACTGGCATCAGGGAGTATCAAGGCGAAGTAGAAGATCTACCACGTGACATATGAGTGCGAGAGAGATAGCTGACATTTTCGAACAGAGATTTCTCAGAGATTAATCATACTTAGGGCAAAAGGAAATCACCAAGCTCTGCGTCAGGATATTCTCCAGAGCATAATGTTTTGTTTTTCCTAAAAAATTAAACCATCAATGAGAAAATTGGTTTGGAATGTTTGTGAGGTTATGTTGACCTTGTACATGCCCCTAAGGTTTAGTCATGGAGAATTACACGATCGAGCAACGCAGAGAAATTGTGAAAATTCACTACCAACATGGCGAGCCGCAGTGAGTGCGAGTGTTGACGAAAGTTCTTCCACCTCGATTCATTGCTTATCAATTGAACATTTAAAGATGCTCTGAGCAGCGGATTTTTACGAAAGATCTGCGTATGAGGGATTCTCCGTCAATTCAGCCACTTTTTTCGACCATCTCAAATCCGCCCCACAATTGGTTATATCAAAGTACTACTGAAAGGCATGCTATGTGAATTTTTTCAGATTTTTTAATTCAACATTTTAGAAAATGCCGTTTTTTCCAAATGAATATATCTCGGAAACTAGAAGTAACTGAAAAAAAATGTCTGTACATAAAAGTTGTAGTTTTGTGTTAGCTTTCGAGCGGACGACTTGAAATAATTTTTACGTTCCAGTAACGCTGATTATTTACCAAAAAAAGGGGGAAATTATTTTTGTATTAAAAAACGGCCATTTATTTCGGCTGAAAAAATTACAGAGTCTTCCAGTATGTCTGATGATATCGCAAAAAAATCGCCAGAGTGGCACGGATCGAGGTTCTGGGGTAAAAAAAATGAAACCACACAAGTTAATTTTTTCATACCGGAATCTCGCCCCGTGCCACTCTGGCGATTTTTTTGCGATATCGTCAGACATACTGGAACACTCTGTAATTTTTTCAGCCAAAAAACGGCTGTTTTTGAATAAAAATAATAATTTCCCCCTGTTTTGGTAAAAAAAAATCAGCGTTACTGCAACGTAAAAATTATTTCAAGACGTCCGCTCGAAAGCTAACACAAAACTACAACTTTTATGTACAGTCATTTTTTTCAGTTACTTCTGGTTTCCGAGATATATTCATTTGGAAAAAAACGGCATTTTCTAAAATGTTGAATTAAAAAATCTGAAAAATTACAGAAAAAAAAGTGGCCGAATTGACGGAGAATCCCTCATATGCATGCTTACAAGATCCAATTGGCAATAACTGCAGCAGACCATGCGCAGCGCCGTACCTTCGCCAAATGAATAGTGGAGCATCAACAAATCTCATAATCAGCGATGAGGCGCATTTTCAACTTAGTGGCTACGTAAATAAACAAAACCATTTATCGGATATTGTTTTCCACACATAACCTCTATGTTTGCACCTTATATTAAAATAAAAATATTCGTACTATTAGAATAAATAATACGTTTTATTAATACGCAAAAATGTCAGGTCATTTTGAGACACCCTTTATACGCTATAACGGAAAAAGAAGGTATCAGTTATAAAACGATTCGGGACCGGTGCCAGCTGAATCGCTTCGGTGGCGATCCTAGCGGCGGTCTTGCGCATTAACACGTTGCAGTTTTACTGATGAGTCTGTCTAGCGATAAGCCGCGTGACTGATTTTCCCAGGTGAATGAAGGGATCAAGGCAGGATTTATACGAAGAAATCAACGAAAACAGAGTAATAGTAAGAATCAAATTAATGACGCACACTGTGTTTGGCCCGTATGCTTGTGATGTCTGTAGGTCCTTGCGATGGAGACAATTCGACGATCATTGCGACAATAATAGTTCTATGAGTGTGGTACAGAGCGTGCGTGATTCGAATGGAAGAAAATGGAATGCGCATGAGCAATTTGCATATAGGATGAATCAAACGCGAACGTATCGTATATTTGAAGTAAACAGTGAGAAAAGGCGTACAAACGAGATAGAGATAGAGAGAAAGAGAGAGAGAGAAATATTAAGTATGGACGAAAGTGAGGATCGTCAGAGCCGAAACTTACATAGTCCTCCTACCTTGGAGGTCTTGGCGCAGGTCGCTGCAGCTCTTCCCGGCATTGGTATTCGTCGTTTGACCAGCCGGTGAGCCAGTATTTGAGGATCGATGATGCCGTATTAACGTGCTACCGGAAATGGGCCCAGGCCCGGGGCTTGGGGTCCGCGAAGCGGAAGGCAGTCCAAGGAGGGAGTCAAGGACGTCCTCCAGGGTCGTGGAGCCGGGGCTGGGTTTGTTCCGAAGAAGAGCTGCCGTAGCCATTGCCTCCTCGTCCTCGCTCTGTCCCGATCCTAACGATTTCCAAAGGTCAACAAGCCCTCACACGTCTACATCTTTTATCTTTCCTTTTTTTAATACTAAAAGCTCTTTTTTTTCATCGTATTCCATTCATCTTTTACATCGCCTATCAACCAATATCTTCTTCTTCTAACAAAAACATTCGTCTCGCAACGTGCTTTTAGTTTGACTTTTTTTTCTCTGCTGTGCTTCTAAACTCGATCGTCGAAGTATCGTGTGACCTTTGCACTCGTGTGTGATTTTATTTATCGTCAACGCTACTTCGGTTAGTGTTCGGGTTATGTACAAACAGTTGGGACCTTGCGGATTTTTCGGCTCTACGGTCATGTCCGAAAGGTATACAATTTTTTAAGCGGATTAACAGTATTTATCGTACGTTTTTTTTTAAGTTTTCATCGTCAGTTGATTAAGGGACTATACCAGTGTGACACTTTCAAAAAATCGATTTTTTTTTGCCTTTTTCGACAGTTTGTACTTTCAAGAATATCATGTAAAATTTCAAGGCCGTATCTCTAATCATTTTATCTTGCAAAAATCGACAGTTAAATCTTTAAACGCGTTTTCCTCGAAATGAGATTTTTCAAATTTGCTGACATTGTAACTCAAAGAGCAATTTTCCGATTGACTTGAAATTTGAACTGAGTACTCTTGAATATATTTACTTTACAATGACGTAGGATATTTTTGATTCGATGAAAATTGACGATTTGGCATCGAAAAAAAACGACCATTTTATAGGCAAGAAAACAGACTTTTTTCATAACTACGCCGTTTTGTTAGATTTTGATATTTTTTGAAAATCCTACGTCATTGTACACGAAATACCTTCCAGTTTAACGACATTTTTTCCTTTTTCGGTTTCAGCTACTCAATCGGCCGGAATCATGTCAGCAGTGGAGGAACTTTTTTTGGCGCCTCCGAAGGCAGCGCATAAGTCGCTTGAATCTCAATATTTTTCTATGAAAAAATTATGTGATATAGGTCAAATATAGCCAAATATATTCTTAATTTTCCGAAACATTTAATTGAGTACTTTTCTTCCAAAAAATTCCCGAAAATCACCCAAATTTGCAGCATTCGCACTGGTATAGCCCCTTAAAGCGAGACATCACTGTGACGGGCGAAAAAGATATATTTTTTTTTGCATTTTTTAAAAGTATACATGTACAAGTATTTCACAATTTGAAAAACTGTCCAAGTTAAAATATTGAAAATTGACCAAGTTTGACGATTTGCGTATACTGAAGCCTTCAATCGCGTTTTTCTCGAAATTACTTTTTATTTCGACCTCGCCGGAATCGTAACTATAATTGTCCAATTTTCAATTTTGCAAATAAAAAATTCCGGAATCGCAGTAGATATCGTCATACGTAGCCGTTTTTTTATTCAGTATTTTTTAAGCCCCCGAATATAAGTAAAAATTGCGCCAAAATTACACTTTTTTGCACCCGCCATTTATTGATTAAAAAAACGGCCACGTACAACGAGAACCACATTTATGTAGATTATTTAAAAATATTATTTTCATTTTTTCAGACCAACCATTGTCAAGTTATCGATCCGACCGTTGGACCATATTTTTTATACAGAGGCTCTTTATGCCTGAATAACGTTATTGTCAATTTTTAAAAATGAAAAATATACACAAAATAAGTTCAATGTATGCTCAATAACATACCTTTTTTCCAAATCCCGAATAAACAATCTAGTAGACGAAAAAAAAATCGGAAAAACTACATTTTTTTATCCGTCATAGCGGTATCCTCCCTCAAGACTTGTTTTTCAATATTCCATTGACTTTTACGTTCCCCATTGCATGCTCGTTACACTCAAAGTGTATAACAAATAAAGCTCATGGAGCTTTATCAAGGGATAAAAGCTTTGTTCTACATTTACCACCTTTCGTACACGACTGAAATCCCCGTAAGCATTTTCAAGAGGTTCAGGAACAAAAACACAATATAAATATGCTTTATGTATAAAACGTGCAGTCTTTATAAAAAGGGAACGAGCGACGAAACTAAAGACTTTCACTTACCGTGTGACAAAGCAAATAATCGGTGGAACAGTACTGTGATAAAATAGTAAATATAAATAGTACATAATAATACCGGTTATGAATTTTTTCAAAGTGTTCTTCCAATTGCATTTAAAGAATGAATTTCCTCTTTTTTCAAATCGTTCCTACAAATATATACGTATATATATATATATTCATAGTGCATACTATAATTCTAAAGACATCATCTACAAAGTAACAAAAATAAAAGCAAATTGAAACTCTTCAAATGTAATTGACACCGTACAAGATTTCACAACTCCGTGTAATACTCGTGACGAATAAAAAGTACACAGCCGGTGAAAGAAAATAAGCGAACGCAAAGGTACAAACAATAATTTATTGTGACAAGGATACGTACTACATGTGGTAATAATTATAGCCGTCCGAACATTAAGTACGGAACGCTTTACTCTCTTTCCTATCCTCTTGATTTCGTTTAAATTTAAATGTATCTTTTAAAAAGGAGTTTCGAGCTTTTTTCCTCGCGATATCGATCGGTAGGTCTCGTCAACATGCTCGCGATCGTAACGCAATCGCGATTTGTTCTCGCAGGATCGACCGATGCGATCTCGCGAGCAGAGCTCCCGCGATTAAAACAATTAAAATCCATAATAATAATATCATTCAAACGCGTGTTCGCGAGACAAATAATAAAACAGATCTTCACGTAACTAAAAATAATATATAAATATGCGTGTTTTTTTTTCGTGTAGATGTGAGCGTTTACACGCGCGCGCGTGTATTCGTGTAGATGTACGTGTGCGTTTGTAGATAATAATCGGATCAAGGAGAACTTTACATTTAAAAACATACAGAGGTGAATTATAACGCGATAACGAAGCGAGAAAAAGAAAACGCATAGCGCCGGGCAGGTCTGACGAGGAACCGGAGAAGGATAAATTTTCGACACTTCGCGGCATATTTGCCGATAGGTGGCGCGACGAGGTCAAGTTTTTTTCCGCTCGGGGCGCGGCTCTGCGGGGCAAGAGGGAACTAATATATAAACTCGGAGATCGAACGGCTTGGTCGCAAACATCACGCGTGCGTTTACGCATAGAAACGTTAAAAATTCACGTGTAAAAAGGTTTCGAGAACGAAAGTTTCGAGAGCGGAAGTTTCGATCGTTGAGAAAACGATCGGGAGATTAACACGTTTTTTTATCTCTCAAATGGAATGGAGCTGAAACGATGTGCCGGCGAAAGTTTGAGATTTTCGAAAGAATCCAATCCAACTTTGCAAATTGACGAAAAGAGATAGAGATGGTAAAGAGAGAGAGAGAGAGGTAGAGAGATGTGAAAATTTTGCCCTTCCGGTATTCACTGCATTATCGGCGGAGCACCCACGTTATTAACATATATATCAAACATAACATCATTACAAGAATAATAATTGTATATATATATTTATATATATGTGTGTGTATATAACTTCATCATCTCTTTCGTCTTGCCCTATCACAAGGCATTGTTATGTACAAAATTTGAAAACCGACGAAGAGACGAAGCCTCGATCGAGAGAAAAAGGACGAAAGAACGCGATTTCAATCCATTTATGTGTGATTATATATATATATATATATATATATATGACCCAACAGAGACCATTTGACTTTGACACGTTTATACATTGAGAGCACCTCAATTCTATGACCTAATTAACAGCTTATCCGATATGCAACAGCGGCGCGAAACTCTACGTACTTATCTCATCCTAACTAATTTATACCGCATTAACTACTCTCGATCTGTCAGGGATCTATGTAACTGAGAATACAGGACGTTCCGTGCCATGTCGACTTTATCCATAACTCTTATGATTTTTCATTGATATGTGCCCGATAAGAATAACAATTTTTTTAACAAGAAAAATATCATTTTTGTCGCAGGTTTTCGAACGCATCTATTGGAAGCAAATGAAGACGAGAATGTTCGAAATAGTGTATTACCGAATAACAATATATAGTTCGGGAAAAAATGGACATATATAAACATAAATAATCATGTATAGTAATATATAGCCGTATATGATCTGCAGATATTGCATATGCAATAGTATATGAGTATATGTAATCATATATGATTACGTGTGATCATATATGGCTATATATTACTATATATGATTATTTAGAGACAAATTTCGTTCATGATCATTTATGATCATACATGATTACTTATGTTTATATATGTCCATTTTTTCCCGGGAGGTATGTGTCTCACAAGGAACATCCCTCAGGTGCCCTTCGATGTTGTTGAAATTTGGATATGTTATAAAGCACCGAAAAGTAAGCGATACGTATTTTTTTTATCGGCGGAAAAATGGTTTTAAGGGGCGAAACTTCCCACGTAAATAGGGGTGTTTTTCGTTTTTCGTCGATAACGTTATCGTTCTCATATCCAATGTATAGTGCACAAAAAAATAAACATTGTTGCAATTTGAAATTTTTCAATATCTCCCACCGTTAAAACGTTATCGACGAAAAACGAAAAACATCCCCACTTTTGAGGGTGCGTTTCAGCCCGTAAAACAGTTCTTCCGCCGATAAAAAAATACGTATCGCTTATTTTTCGGTGCTTCATAACATATCCAAATTTCAACAAAATCGAAGGGTGTCACCCGAGGGATGTTCCTTGTCAGAGTTCAGGGCAGGACGATTTGACATGGAATGCTCCAAAAATGGAACTCGCAAAAAATCCAAAGTTCTACGTTTTCTGGCCGTGTAATTGTGGACAAAAATACACCGCGTTAGGACAATACGTTATTTTTAACATTCCTCGTCAATTCACATTTATCACTCTTTTTTATAAACTATTTGGCAAGGCTTGTGCCAAGGAGATTGTTTTTTTTTGCCGGGAGCTAAAAGCCCCAGCCCCTGTTTTTGCACCTTTTGTTTTGAGGATGCAGACACAGTGTAATTCATTTTGACGGCTTGCGTTTCGTGCCCGAACCTGATCGAAAAACAATATTCGTACGTAAGGGTTATGGTGGTATCGGCTTGGCACCGGATGCCTATATATATATATATATATATATCTGTGTGTATGTGTGTATGTGTATGTGTAGCTACCAGAGCTCGAGCGTAAAGCGACAATTTTCGTGGCCGTGAAAGCTGGGTGGCAATTATAAGAGAAAGAAAAAAGGTACCACTTGGAAGTTCGCCCAAAGTGCATCATTCGTCCGTTTGAGACGTGACGCGTGACTTTTCGAGACTCGATGCTAGACGCGATTTCGTCTGCCAATTTGATATTCGCAAGCCAAGGACCATCGTCTCGAGTCAAATCAGCCACGACAAACGACGAGGAAATCAGCAATTCCAACGAAAGAACTTGGTAAATGACAATCTTTGGAAGTGACAGCGTCGCGTGCGAGAAGAATCACGAATCTCGACAAATTGTTGCGCGTTGAAATATCAATTTTGTTCAATTTTTATCATCGACTCAATGCGATTACGAATATTGTTACTGTTGAATAAATAATGAGGATTGAATAATTATCGTCCTCTGAATTTAATACGAAAGTTCATCCCGAAAATGAAGAGCGCGACTTCTTTTTAACAATCAGATGTAACGAGGGACATCGGAATTATTGGTTCACGAAGTAATTTTGGAATGTTCTTTCGTCCGATTGGCGGAGAATTTCCGACGAAGACACGTGTGGGAATTTCAAGGGATAGGGTTGAAAATGATAATAATAACAATGATATACGTTGAGAAGAGTTTCCACTAGGCGAGCAGCAACTCACCACGATGATGTCGATGCTGTTGTTGCTGTTGTTGATGCGGATGATGGTGGACTTGCTGATGGTAATTCAAGGTCGACGAAGGTGACGGACATTGGCTACGATTCCCATGATGTTGGATCTGTTGATATTGTTGTTGTTGCTGTTGCTGTTGTTGTTGATGTTGTTGTTGTTGTCCAGGGCGTTGACGCTGCTGTGGCTCGTCTCTCGTCGGTGTGAGATCGAGATAAAGGCCCGAGGTCGCCGAATCTACGCAACTACAGGACTCAGTTCCCGTTGCGTTGCATCCCGCGCAACATTCCGTGTCGGTCGCCAAACTCATCGGAGTTTCTGGCGAATCGACCGGTCTCGAACCCACGAACGAACTCTCCATCCAGCATAATTTCACGCTTCCTGTTTGCACCGTAAACTCGGCATTAGTCGACAACGCTTTTTTTTTACCTCCTTGGCGTTTTTTCAGTGCATCGAGGAAACCGCGTCCCTCGTTTACGGTGAAATTTTCCATTGAGACCCATTAACATGCCTTATTTTTAACAACGGTTTTTTTTATAAATACGAGAAGACATTCGTTGAAATATTATTTATTTTGTGTGGGAAATGTTAGAACAGAGTCGCTTGGTGAATTCACATTAAGGGGAGGGTAGGGATTTCAGCGTGAAAAAAAAACACTTTTTTGCGATTTTTTTTCATCTATATGGATAGAGTAAATTTATTGAAACCTTTTGTACATTGTTAAGTGTCATTTGAAGAACATTCCGTGAAATTTGTACGCGAAAATATCCACAAACAAGCCGGTGCCGCGTTTTTCTCGAAACCACTTTTTCAAAGTCCGTGTTCACTGCCATTTGAAAACTACATGACCGATTTATTTCAAACTTGGTATACACTTTCTACATATAAAATACCTCCCCGCAACGGTTAGTTTGAGATTTTTTTTTACATTGAGGGGGTTTTCCACCCCCAAAATGGCGGAATTTTTCGTGAAAAATAGCACTTTTCACTTTACATGACCACCAAAAATTTAGAAACGAAAAAAAAATTATCAAAGACCGTTGGGGGGAGGATTTGACGATACTTTGACAAAATTTTAATGGTACTTGTTTTCCGATAATTTCTAGCTGAGATACAGTGAACACCGCAAATCGTGTTTTTCCAAAGGCGTTCTTGGGAAAGCTTTGTCACCGGCTTGTTTGTGGATATTTTCGCGCACAAATTTCACGGAATGTTCTTGAAATGACACTCAACAATGTACAAAAGGTTTCAATAAATTTACTCTATCCATATGGATGAAAAAAATTCGCAAAAAAGTGTTTTTTTTTCACGCTGAAACCCCTACCCTTCCCTTAATATAATGAAATACGGCGATACTTGTTTGAGAAATCTTTCGATTTAATTAAAGGGTTACGCCTAGTTGTAATAGTCGAACAATCACTTTTGTCAAAACCAATGTATATTTTGGCATATGCTTTGACAGTATTATCATCTTATAAATGTCCCCTGAAAATTTCAAGGTGATCGGATCAAAATTGACAGATTTATAGGCTGTTGTGTTGGCATCTGTCGCAACGCTCGGAGCGTCGTTAGAAACTTCAAAACGTCTCGAAAATACGTTTTCAAAGTCGGTGAGGGAAATATCTCAAAAACTACTGCATCAATCTTTCTGAAATTTTTAGGGCTTTTTCTAGATGTAAGAATTTAATTGAAGAATTTCTTTTTCCGATATACACTTGATGATATGGGTTTGATGAACCAGACCTGATGAATTGTGCACCGATATAGATTTGATGAAGAAAAAATGTCCATTTTTTTCGCGAAAACCAAGATTTTACGTCAAATTACGTTATCGATTTATGTTGATTGTCCCAGCCCCCCCTCCTCCCCCGAATTTATCCTATCCTTCCTATCGTCATAATCCAATTATCGGTACCGTCATCCAACGACCGGACCCCCATATTTTAAAATGACGGAATTTATGGACGGCCCCTTTCAAACACGCGCCTTTTTTTTAAGGCTTTAGGCCACTCTAGAGGCCGACAAAATAGGCTTTTTGGGGATTTTTTTTTTCAGGTAAACTACAAAATCAATCGACATTACATAAAGGGTGTTTATCATACATATCAGTGACTGTATACAATAATTTTTTTGAAGCGATTAATTTCAAAATGGCGGCTGTGCCGCGTTTATCTCAAAACTGCATTTTTTACATTGGCCGGAAACATAACTCAGATAATTTTCAACCGATTCGCTTGAAATGTTGAATATACAAGAACATATCTTGAAAAATACATTGTCTATGGAAGTACGTAGCATTTCTTTTATATTGCATAGTTCATTTGTTATTGACGATTTTTTAGGCTAATTTTTTAAAAGTGCACAGCCGCCATTTTGAAATTAATCGCTTCAAAAACATTATTGTGTGTCATAAACACCCTTTTTCTAATCTCGATTTATTTTGTAGTTTTTCTGAAGAAAAAAAATCCCCGAAAAGGATATTGTTCAGCCTCCAGAATGGCCTAACCTCTTAAATGTGATATTTCCGAAATTCCTTCGATTAATCGTATGATAAACTAAAAACTTAACGTAGTCTGTTTGATTTTTTAATATTAGATAACCTGGTTCTAAAAAATGACGGAGTGTTCTTCAGATGATACTTTTTCGAATACTTAAAATATCATTAAACCTTCATATCATATCATCAAATCTTCTTAAACATGTCTCTCTCTCTCTCTCTTTCTCTCTCTTTTGTAGAAATTTATGATGACAATTAAAAAAAATCCCAAAAATGAGCTACATTCGATTGTTACAACTGGGCATAACCCGTTAAATATTAATCAGATTAATAAACGATGAAAGTCATTCTACTTATTAACATTTTCGTGAAAAAGTGGCCCATGTAATGTGGCCCGAAGCTGCATAGCCGATGCTGAGCCATATCATTAAATCTTTTTAAATGTTTCTCTCTCTCTCTCTTTCTCTCTCTCTCCCTAGTGCAAGTACAACCAAGCATTGGCACAAAAGCGCAAAAACTGATGAGAGGCAAGCGGAAAGAGCGCGAGAGTCATAGAGAACAGCGAAAAAAAAAGCGGAAAAAGCCTTCAACAGAAAGGAGGAATCGAGAAATGTAGGTGCGTCGATATTGTGATTCGAGTCGTCGCGAGGCCGTCCCGGAATTTGAGGGTAAGCTATTTCCGTTTCGTCGCGCGCACGTCGCGAGCTTTCGTAGATTGAAATAGAAAAGCCGCAAGCAAACTCAGCGCTCTCGTGGCACGAGATGACAGCTAGTCATTTTTTGCCATTTCAGATATATATATTTGTATATTAGTATGAGATGTACGTATAGATGCGCAGATCATTTGTGTGTGTGTACAGGAAGGCGGGGAGGGGGGGGGCGATATAGAATAGATGACAAAAGGCAGTGTGCGAATGACGATAACAAAGGTCCGTCTCTCGCGGTCACCGGGGAAAGTCGTTCGCAAGCCAGATTCGAGATTGGCCGCGCCCTTCAACACGTGCCCGCGTGACGACCTTCGAATTTGCTCGGCCGTGATTCTTCCGAAATAAAATGCCTTGTCAAGGTCGTTCACCCGAACAAATGTTGCAACGATAAGCGGAGCAGAAACCGAGAAAAAAAAACAATCGATAAATCATTCGCCGAAAAAATGAAGATGAATTTGTAAAAAAAAAACGAAAAGTTATTCGAACGCGGATCAGAAGAACGACTTGTATTATTTTCTACACCGATTGCCACGAGTTTTTTTATCCTACAAGTTAAAACTCAGGAAAGAAAGAATTTTTCTAATTTTTTCTTCGAGGTCATGGTTTTCTCGTTGAACCGTTCATCGACCAGGTGTTTTTCATTCGTCGAAAAAACACTCAGTTCCTCCCGTCGCTTTTTGGCCCTTCGGCTCGTTCAGCATTCCGTTTTTTCTTCTCGCCCCCGCTTTCCCGTTGCGCGGTTCCTCACCCGCGGGGCTGTTCATACCCCTGCTCGCTTGGCGGGAAAGAGAGAGAGAGAAAGGAAGTGAAAGGTTTCGGGTCAAGGTCACGGCTGATAACACGTGCTTATCGTTCCGTGCGTCTTCATAAAAATGCAACCATGACACAGCGGTTAATACCTACGCTCATTCCTGTACATAATGTTATTTTACAAATCCACGTACGCATATATATATATATATGAGGTATTCCCTGACGCCTGCCAATTCGATTAATTTTTTAAAATCTAATTCCACTGACTGTAAAAGACACCCTGATTTTCTTTACATTTTTGAAACAACCCTTAGTAAAAAAAAATTCTCCGAAAAAAAAGCCCCGATTTAAAAATCTGAAAAAAAATTAAAAAATGCGTGATTATATGTAAAAATGTTCAAGCTATCACCCGCAGTGGAAGTATGATTTTTTCTGTGCTTTCTGAGCAATTAACGTTTTAAAAAATTCGAAAAATTGACTGCTAACTTTTCAAGGTCCATGATTGTGGTTTGGTTATTCAAAAATAGTGAAAAAATTCATTGTGGGTATCAAAATATTTAAGTATCCGCCCGAAGTAAGCGGTTCTTGAATTTTTCGAATTTTTTAAAACGTTCATCGCTCAGAAAGCACAGAAAAAATGATACTTCCACTGCGGGTGATAGCTTGAAAATTGTTACATGTAATCACGCATTTCTGGGATTTTTTTTTCAGATTTTTAAATCGGGGCGTTTTTTTTTTTCGGGAAAAAAATTTGACTCCGGGTTGTTTCGAAAAATGTAAAAAAAATCAGGGTGTCTTTTAGAGTCAATGGAATCAGATTTAAAAAAAAATTAATCGAATTGGCGGGGGTCAGGGAAAAAGTCCACCGGATTCACGTGGAATACCTCATATATATATATATCTGTGTGTGTGTGTGTGTATAAGTGTGTGCATAATTACGTGTTCGGGACAGACGTGTGTTGTTTCGTAAAGCCCAAACGATCCCTCGTGTTAGTGTGACGAAACCAATTATGCAATAAGCTGATGTAAAAAATAATGAACGTTAAAACAAAGTAACGCGAGAAGAGTTAAAAGAAACAAACTACCATTGCCTACGTCACGTGACCAATGAGTCAGAATTGAAAAAACAAGATGAGCAAGGCGAACAAAAGAAACACGTAAATGAGGAAGGATGAGTGATTAGTAACAAATAAACATAACGAAACTAATAAACAACTTATACATGAGGAAAGAAACGAAAAAAAAATTACCTTCGTCGCGAAGTATAATAGTCGTGGTTGGTGATGGTGTGGTGGTTGATTCATTGTGGTGGTGGGATCGTTTTTTTTTTGCTTTTACATCGCTCTCCCTCTCGCTCTCTTTCTCTCTCTCATTTTGTTTTATTGTGGAAAGCTTCTTTTTTGCATTTTGTTCGCCGGCAGAGGGGTGATTTAGTGCTCACCTCTCGGACTCGTGGATCTCGCACCGCCCCTGTCGTCCCAATCGTCGGGTCGAGGCCGTGGCGAGAGTCTTCCACCACCGGCAACTTCCTGGCCGCTTTGCACGTAATGCACAATGGCCGAGGTTACCTCCTTTATCGAGTTCCTCACCTCGAGCTGCTGATTCGTCTGTTGCTGTTGCTGCTGCTGCTGCTGCTGCAAAATACAGAAAATGTGAATTTCTCGTTTACTGCGTTGTACCGCGTATTTCCATTTTTAGAATTTCGGGTCCGTCTGTCAAGGCGACACACTTCCGTTCGTGTAAGCCATTGGTGAAAATGTTTGAAATACTTCGGGGAAGTCACATTTGGCGAGTATTTTGAAGTAAAATTGTTGGGGTTGACGTAAGATAATTAGGATCGCGAAAAGGGAATCTTAAGAATGAGGATATGGGGTCCGGAAAGACCCCACGCCTATTTTGGGGATCCTGTGCACGATTCAGGGGGCTAGGCTACTGGGAAAATGACGAACGCTATTTACTCAAATTAAATAGGAAGATTCAGCGTATGGTGCAGGAATCGCAGATTCAAGGCAAAGTTGTGACTACAATGATATTACTGCTAGTAAAACTTTAAACGCGTTTTTCTCGAAACTATATTTTCCAAAATGGTGTACACGATTTCTCGACATCTAATGAACAGATTCATTTGAAATTTGGTACACTTATTCAGTGTAATAGTAGTTTAGTCTTGACGGACGTTTTTCGTCTTAACATTTTTTTTTTCACTACTTATTAACAATGGTCGTTTTGCCTTTGATCAATCGAAAAAAAAAATCAATTTTTTATTTTTATTCAAACGCGATAACTAAAAAAAGCTCGGTCAAGTCTTAGCCAATATTATCTATTTTAAGAAAAAAAAACTGGTTCATGTTGTTTCAGACCAACTGGGTGGCCAAGATCAAGTACACCGTTGAGCCTCTCGGGTTCAAAGGTCACACACGAAATTCTTTATAACTTTTCTAATTATTCATCTCTTTTAAAGTAATTTGGTACACAACTTTGTTAATGTACCTACAAATAAGTTTCCAAACGATTTTTTAATCATTTTGCTTATTCCTTCGAAATTCATTTTTTTGTACTAATCCTGACATTTGGGTTGTCACAGTAGCCTAACCCCTTGATTCGAGGAGAAGGTTTCTAACCATTAATATCGTAAGGAGGCTGCTAGTTTTAACAGCCATCAACGAAAATATGCTTCGGCCCCCAAATCGAGCCCACATACCCTTTTGTGACGGGAGCCGATTTGATTTCTGTTCTTTACGCGAAAATACACTCATTATTAGATAAAAATACACCATGCAAATGATTTTTTTCCGAAAAATCATCATTTTTCAAAGTATAGGGTGTCTCAAAATGACCTGACATTTAAATTTATTAATAAAACGTATTATTTATTTGAAAAGTACGAATATATTTATTTTAATATAAGGTACAAGCATGGAGGTTATGTGTGGAACACAATATCCGACAAATGGCCGCCTCGTCCCTGTTTGCAACGTCCTTTTTTGTCGAAATGTTTAATAACATTTTGGCATGATTGCGGACTAATTTCATTAACGGTGCGTCCAATTCCTTGAGCTCTGGAATGCTATGTGGATCATTGGCATACACTTTTCCTTTCAGAAAATCCCAAAGAAAGAAGTCCAATGGCGTCGAATGGCACGATTTTGGTGGCCATTTCACATCGCCGCGATGGCAGGTTGCGCCATCTTGTTGAAAGAATATGTCTTCCAAGTCCATGCCGTTTGTGCCATTTATCGGATATTGTGTTCCACACATAACCTCCATGTTTGTACCGTATATTAACCCTTGACAGTCACACCTCGAAAAAATTACGTCAAAGTCATTGCGGATGAAATTCACCCCAATCATTTTGCAATGTGATAAATTATTGAACAACAAAAAAAAAATACTGCAATGTACTTTCAACTCTTTTCTACACGACCATACCGATCATTTTCGGAGTGTGATTTTGAAAATGAAAAAAAATGTCCTATTTTCCCGAATATTCTGAAAGGTATTCCATCCGGTGTGACCATTAAGGGTTAAAATAAAAATATTCGTACTTTTCAAATAAATAATACGTTTTATTAATAGCTAAAAATGTCAGGTCATTTTGGAACACCGTGTATAAGTTCTGTTCCACCGTGAAGTGTGATCGCCTTCTTTTATGCAGTTTGTTGTTCTCCATCGAGTTACTTGCTCGATTCCGTGCAAAGTCCCGAGTCCGGATTTTTTTTTTCACGATACAAAAACCTGGCCTCGGTCTGCGCAAAATTTGGAACGAATTGAAAAGGCAGACGTACACGGCGTACCGGCGAACGCGCAACAGCTGCTTTTTGCTTTGTTGCTTTTCGCAAGAATAAATTCTCTCTCTCTCCCTCTCACTCTCTCTCTCTCTCTTTCTCTCTCTCTCTAATTTTAGCCGAGCGAAAAAGCATTTTGCTTCGCCGTCTGCGGATATTAAAAATACATTGGACAAAGAAGGCGAAAAGCGATGCGGCTGAGAAAGTGGAAGCACATGGGCTCCGCGATATCATAGGTCACGCGCACGGTCCGGCGAGCATGTAACCGAGCAACGAAAAAAAGAATGAAGAAAAAAAAACCCTCGTAAAAGTCTCTTCCGCGCCAAAAATATCCGCGGAGCTTCTGGAAGGAGTTCAACGTGACTCAGCCCTCTTAATCCTTGCCCCAAACAAAATGCTTACTAGAAGGAGAAAAAAACATGACGCAAGCTCGACCACCAAATCGGGGAAGACGGAGCATCTCTAATTCTGCCAAAAAAATAAATAGTATAATTCCGACTCGGCACAAGGCGCGTTCTCGCCTTCTGCTTGATCGGACTCTAAATCTCGGCGACAAGAGCTGCGGCAAACGGAGGGTCACGCTGTCATTCGAAATGTGTCCGAGAGCTCCGAAGCACATAAATAATTAATCCGTCTATTCTCGAATCCGGATCGTGACGTCTGGCCTTGTTTTACTTTTTGCCCCGCACACTTTACTCGATTCTTCGCGCCCGCGTGATTTACAACGATATCTTGACCTTCAATCTGGTAACCAATGACGTAGCCCTGCTTTTTCCTCCACATAAAAATCCCGTTTTTCTTTTATCTACGGTAGAACGTCGATAATCCGCATTAATTGTGAGCCGATCCCTTCAGAATTATAAAATTGTCCGGATTTTCGAAAAGAATCCATAAAAAGGACCCTGACGCTCCCGCCTTCACTACCACTTCCTCCTCTACACAACAGGCAATCCGCACGCTTTTCCGTATCGCACGGCGAGTTGTACAGTCGTATTGACACTTTAAGGGGATCTACCAGTGTGAAACTTTCAAACAATCGATTTTTTTTACCTTTTTCGACAGTTTATACTTTCAAGAATATCATTATTTATATCATTTATATCAATATCATTTTATCCTGCAAAAATCGATAGTTAAATCTTTAAACGCGTTTTTCTCGAAACGAGATTTTTCAAATTTGCTGACATTGTAACTCAAAGAACAATTATCCGATTGACTTGAAATTTGAACTGAGTACTCTTGAATATATTTGCGCTACAATGACGTAGGATATTTTTGATTGGATGAAAATTGACGATTTGGCATTGAAAAAAACGACCATTTTATAGGCAAGAAAACAGACTTTTTTCATAACTACGCCATTTTGTTAGATTTTGATATTTTTCGAAAATCCCACGTCATTGTACAGGAAATACCTTCCAGTTTAACGATATTTTTTCCTTTTTCAGTTTCAGCTACTCAATCGGCCGGAATCATGTCAGCAGTGGAGGAACTTTTTTTTGGCACCTCCGAAGTCTATCTCAATATTTTTCTATGAAAAAATTATGTAATATAGGTCAAATATAACCAAATATATCCTTAATTTTCCGAAACATTTAGTTGAGTACTTTTCTTCGAAAAAATTCCCAAAAATCGCCCATTTTTCTGCGTTCACACTTAAGGCGGGATATACATTTAGACAGAAAAAAAATAAGCGATATTGAGGGATTTTTAAAACTAAGAAATAATTATTCTACCATTATCAAGGAATATACATTTAGACGGGAAGAAAATAAGCGATATTGAGGGATTTTAAAAACTGAGAAATAATTATTCTACAATTATCAAGGACTATACATTTAGACAGGAAAAAATTAAGCGATATTGAGGGATTTTTTAAACTAAGAATTAATTATTCTACAATTATCAAACTTTAGGTATACTTTAATAGTATACTTAAGTACATGAAACAATTTTTTTAAATTAAGGGGCCAGTCCACTGAAAATTTCAAAAAATCGAAAGCAAGCAAGACTTGAAGAAATCGACGATGATGCGCAATCAGAAGGGATTTTGTACGGTGCAGGAATTGCCGATTGAGTTCAGGTAAGAGTTTTTCATAGTATAAACTTCAAACGCGTTTTTCTCGAAACAACGTTTTCAAAATCTAGCTCCATCGTATCTCTAAAACTAATAAACCGATTCTCTTGAAATTTGAACCACATATTGTAAATATGATTCGCAACAAGATGACCCTCGATGGTTTTAAAATTTTGATTTTTACTCTTTTTTTTGCGAAAAACTGCGAAAAAACGCGTTTTTAAAATACTTTTTTCGTTTTTCATCTGGCATTTTTTTATTTTTTGATAAATCTTTATATCCGAGGGTCATTTTGTAGCTGGTGTCATACTGAATCTAATGGACTTTGATTTTTTTGTTTCAGACAAGCCGTTGCCGAGTTGTGATGGAGCTCCCTAGCCCACCTATTTTTGAGGCGTTACGTTAAGCTATAGTTTTTGTACTTAAAAATGAATAAAAATGAATTAAATTTCTTTTATGTATTTCAAGACTTTATGTATCAAGCCCAACAACTTTTATATTCATATCTTTTATAAAATTCTCAAAAAAAAATCGCGAAAATAGCCTTTTTTCGTGGCTCCAAAGTGGACTGGCCCCTTAATTCATCATCAAAATGACGGAGCTGTGGCAGAGTGTTACAGCAAGGCCGCCGCGGGAGTTGTGAATCGGCGTGCAGTCTAGCTTCCCGTAGACTTTGATTTGCAAAAAAGTTCAAACATTTTTTCAGTTAGAACATGTATAGTTTCAATGTGACGGTAATTAAAATGACGAAAATGCAAATTTGAGAAAATGGCACGCATTTACCAAAAAAAAAAAATCAACATTTCACGCAACATTTCTGTAAAATGTGGAATCAAAAAGTCGTTTTTTTTATCGTTGTAAATGTATATCCCGCCTTAAACAAATATTCACTTGATGCGCTTTTTCGCCAAAATCGAATCCGGATTATTCAGATCGAGGGATTTTTTAACCTTCTTCGTAGAATGCAGCTGAGGCAAAATTCCCTGGGCCAGACGTTCCGCTGGTGTTCGTGGATTCGCTAGGCGTTCCTGCGAGCGCCAGCCGAGGTAGGGTTGCCGATGATTGAAGGAGGATCTTGCCGAGCTTGCTGGCGAACTTCCGGCGCTGTTTAGCAAACTTGTGCTCCATCTCGAGAATACAGGTGGCGTTGGACTTGGACTGAGAAGTACACCTGTAAAGAATGATAATGTAATTGAATAAAGCGTTCATTAGTTGATAAAAATAATTGTACGAAAATGTAAAAAGGGAAATGATGGCGAGAATAATGGAGAATAATAATATAGAGAAAATAATGGTAATGATGATTATGAGTAAGTGAAGCTGGTAAGTGGAGAGGCGAATTACCGGTAGTAGGTTGCCGGTTGGAAGACGACGAAAGGGAGGACAGTGACGTTGTTTTTGACCCGAGCGATCGCCATCCGCTGTGCTGGGAGGCGTCCGAGTGCCTCTTCAAGCGAAAACCATCGCGGGCCGCCGGCGAATTTTTGTACCAATCCGGAACGTTCAAACGCTGCAACGATCTCTGTACCCTTAGTTCGTGCTCGCTCGGTACGCGCTCCCCGACCTTCTGCAGCTCATTCTCCGGTGGCTGAAAACCCATTCGAAGGTATTATTTTTTTAGACTTGGATAACAGTGTACTTAACATTTTGTTCAATATTTGTAATATTCAAAATATTTTTTCTAAAATTAAAAATAAAATATAAAAAAATAATTTAAAATAAAATATAAAAAAATAATTAAAAATAAAATATAAAAAAATAATTTAAAATAAAATATTTTTTCTAAAATTAAAAATAAAATATAAAAAAATAATTTGAAATAAAATATTTTTTCTAAAATCAAAAATTGAAAATATTTTCAATGTTTCAAATATTGACAAAATATTTAAAATATTTTTTTCAATATTTCATTAATATTTTTCAATATTAGGATGTGACGACGAAAAAAAATCCGCTGCAACTCGTCAATTTTTTTGTATGAGCAAAATTCCGCTGTACTTCTGTAAACAACTTCATTGGTACAGGACAAGTTCATGACAAATTAGAGCTCTCCAACTCATATCTGCATGGCAGCGCTGAATAATTTTTCCTCCCTTTCAATTGAGAGGTTAGGCTACTGTGAAAACGATGAACGCTCGTTCGTCGGTTGAGACAACTCGAATTGAAGAGGAAGGCCCAACATATGATGCAGGAATCGCAGTTTGAAGGTAAACTTATAATTACATGGTCAGAACTACTAGTTAAACTTTGAATGTGTTTTTCTCGAAATTTTGCTTTTCAAAACGGTGTACACGATTTCTCGACACCTAATGAACGGATTGACTTGAAATTTGGTACACTTATTCAGTGTGATAGTAGTTTGGTATAAGGTTGAAGTTTGCATCGATGGAATGCAACGAAAATCAACATTTCTCAATTTCTTTCATTTCTTTTGGCAGATTTTGCCTACAAAAATATCTCAATCACTTTTTAAGATACTTATTCAGCTATCTACAATGGAAATAAATTATATCTAGATTATTATGACAATTCAATATCTACAATATCTATAATCAATTGTAGATATCTACTAATTAGATATCTACAATCAATTGTAGATATCTAATTGTTCAATATCTACAATATATTTGTGACAAAGTTCAATATCTACAATATAAAGATATTCTATAATAATAAAAATGAGGAAAATAAAATGTGAAAAAGAACTTTCGTTTCGTTCCAACGACGCAAACTTCAACATCATCGTCTTGATTCGCGTTTTTCTTCTTAAAATTTTTTTTTCATCAGTTATTAACACTAATGATGTCATTTTTCCTAGTAAAATCGAAAAAATTCAATTCTTTTTTATGTTTGAAACACAATGACAAAAAAAAGTTCGGTCACGTCTAAGCCAATATTGTCTACTTTGGAAAAAAGAACTTGTTTTTTTTTTCAGATCAACCGGGTGGCCAAAATCAAGTACACCGTTAAACTACTCGCGTTCAAAGATCGTTGACAAGATTGTTTATAACTTCTTTAGTTATTAATCGTTTTTTTATGAAATTTCGTACGCCTCTTTGTTAATGTACATAAAAATAAATATCCAAACGATTTTTCAATCATCGTACTTATTCCTTCGAATTTTTTTTTTAATAATCCTGATCATCGAGTCTCCAGAGTAGCTTAACCCGTTAACACGAGAAATTCGCTTTTTACGTTAAAACTTGAGTAACTCAAAAATCCATTAATATGTCTCAAATCCGGTCGACGATTCTCGAAGCTGACTCTTACAGATTAAGAAGCTTCTTCTAAATCTTGACATCATTCGTTTCCTCAAATTGCAATACATTTTTCAAATAGCTGTTATTCGTGCAAAAATAAATATCGAGATTATTGGAAAAGTTTTTTAAACTTTTTAAAAGCCAACTATAAGAATCTTCAATCGTATCCGAGAAATCCTAATGGCTCGTTGAGTTATTCAAGTTTGGCCATGAAGCACAAATTGCCCGTGTCAAATCAAACATGGGAAAAATGGAACAGCTTTTTCCCTGGTTTATTTTTAACAAACCGAAGTACGCGACCAAACATTTTCGAAAACATTCCATTTGTAGAATTCGACCAAGAAAAGCCAAGTAAGTCGCGAAATTTCGAATTTTGACGTGGCGGGGGGGTATTTCGGAAAAAAAACAGCGCCTCGCACGGGATTTTTTGTTGTTGGAAAGCTCGGCACGCGGCGCGCCGAGCTGTTTCCCATTGTGCGGGGCAGTGGGGGCAGATATGAGGGAGGATGATCTTAGGAGTGTATTTTGAGATTGGGGGAGGTAAAAAAAGAGTAGACGAGTTTGCGCGACGGGATGGGAGAACGGGTCACACATAAATTTAGCCGTTGGGCGACGTATGGCTACCGGATGCAGATCTGTGAGCTTTTCTCGAGGAGAAGAGGGAGAAAAAGCGATGGGGGAGATGAGAGAAACCGAGAAGTGCGGCACATCCGGAACGTTGTTGGCTCGTGTGTGTGTGTGTGTGTGTGTGTGTGTCGGATTTTCGTACCGTAAAAGATTGAGCTCGTGTACGATGAGCAGCTTGTACGAATTTAGGCGATTTATGTTTACTGGCGCCTCTGGCGAGCCACGCGCTGTCAAACGCGAACCCTTTTATCGTCCCTTCGAATTTACCGTAGTCAATCGCGCTAATTTAGCGGAAAACTTCATTTACTCGTCCTCAATTTTTTAAAGGGGCTATATCTACCTAGAGACCCGAAAAAAATGGCCAAATTCCAATTTTTTTTTCTGAGAAACGGTTGCTAAAAAGAAATGCAATTTCTTAACACAAAGGTACATATATTGACCCTTAATTGCCACTGTGGGGTTCGAAAAAACCCGAGCAATTTTTTTCTTGTGCACAAATGTATTGATGATGTGTATTCTACAGAAGTAGGGCAAGTAAGGCTTTTAAAACAATCGCTTTTAAAAAAATCACCCAAAAATACAGAAAAACAACAAAAACATGGCCGTCGGTAGATGACACTGTTTTCAAAGTCGGTGGACATCATATCTCGAGAACCACTTAATGGATTGTTTCCAAATTTGCAGGAGATACGATCAGAAACATTCAGAGATCGTTGACGATATCACTTTTTTAAAATCGATCTTCATTTTTTTTAACAATCATCACAGTGCAAAGTTTTCAAAAAATCGATTTTTTTTTGCATTATCGAATAGTATAGCCGGTTATAAACATTGACCTGGCATCGCCGATTGAACGTAAGTAGACAATTTATATGAAAATTCTGAACTCGAAACTTTAAACTCGTTTTTCTCGAAATGTTCTTTTTAAAGGGGTACGCACTTTTAAGGGGTTACCGACACTTTCAAAAAATTGATTTTTTTTTTGTTTGCCTTTTTCAACAGTTTATAATTTCAAGAATATCCTGTAATTAGCAGTTTTTGTGGTAAATATCATTTTGCAAAAATCGATAGTTAAATCTTGAAACGCGTTTTTCTCGAAATGAGATTTTTCAAATTTGCTGACATTGTAACTCAAAGAGCAAATATCCGATTGACTTGAAATTTGAACTGAGTGCTCTTGAATATATTTACTCTACAATGACGTGGGATATTTTTGATTGGATGGAAATTGACGATTTGGCATTGAAAAAAAACGATCATTTTATAGGCAAGAAAACATACTTTTTTTTCATAACTACGCCATTTTGTTAGTTTTTTGATATTTTTCGAAAATCCTACGTCATTGTACAGGAAATACCTTCCAGTTCAACGACATTTTTTCCTTTTTCGGTTTCAGCTACTCAATCGGCCGGGATCATGTCAGCAGTGGAGGAACTTTTTTTTGGCGCCTCCGAAGGCAGCGCATGAGTCGCTTGGATCTCAATATTTTGCTATGAAAAAATTATGTAATATAGGTCAAATATAGCGAAATATATTCTTAATTTTCCGAAACAATTAATCGAGTACTTTTCTTCCAAAAAATTCCCGAAAATCACCCAAATTTTCAGCGTTCACACTGGACTTTAACAATAACTTAAATAACCCGTTTGGTTTTTAGATTTCAGATCAATTTCACCATGTCTTTGTTGTTTTTCTGTATTTTGGGGATTTTTTCAAAGGCTCTCCATATATTGTCTCCATTAAGACGGAATGACACCTCATCGCGGTCGGTATGGTAGAACAATTATAGATTCCCAAAAATCTCTGAAACGGCTCTTCAGATCCCGTCGAAACTTTGCCAAACGACGTCAAATAGATAGACGAATAGCTTCTAGCCCCTCAAATTTTCTGAATTTGAGAAAAAAAAACTAGATTGGCTTAT
>OX101791.1:27899765-27989955 GCA_944452715.1 Ophion slaviceki
GTGTCGTCAATTCGGAGTGCGAGGAGTGCAGAATTTTTTTTTAAACTTCCGATCATGGCGATACTCCAAACCCGTAGTTACTACACAGGTGCAAATTTGCACCACTTAAAATGTCGTGTTCGTGGCTCTCTATAAATTTTTGTTTTGATTCCCACGTAATTTCACCAAATAAATATTGTTTTTCGCAGTCTAAACCATTACCATTGGATTGCTGGGAAATGTTTACCTCAAGAAACACTGGTTATCGAATACTTTTGGAATATTTATACGAAAGTAATGGTAGTTTGATAATGCAAGATCTCAAATCGCACTCGTGTGGTTTGTATGTGTCAATCGAGGTGTGGTTACTACAGGTTGAGGGCGGGTGATCGTTTATGACAATGAAAAAATTGATTTTCTTAACACAATTTGCCATTTTTAAGTGTTTAGAACATGAGGGTAAAAGGATAATTGCATATCTAAAGTATTTTAGAATTTACAGCCTGTTGAGCGGAACCGTACGCCGGTTGGAAAGAGGCAGCTGACGCGCTCGGAGCGTTTTTCCGGAAACGGCATTTTTTAGCGCGCGGGGTGCTGTACAGCTTCAACGGATGAACCGATTCACATGAATCTCTGCGCAATTTTTGTCAAAAATTGATTTAGAAATATTTGTTTCGTCCGATGAAGCCAAAAAATTGGGGTTTTTTTTTTCAAACGACGGCCATTTTGTTATCCAGGGGTTTTTCAGAAAACAAAAACCAATAAGGACCCTCAAATTGAGTCTAGTTTAATAATGTTTAACCCGTTTTTTGTTTCGGATGAACTGGCAGGGCTGTAGAGCGCTACGCGTAGACTAAAACACGCTGTGTATGGCTTTATTTGACGGCAGCTGGAGCCGCCATTTTCGAGGTTTTTTTGTAAATAAAATTTTATAAATAAAATAAATAAAATATATTTATATTTTTTATAAATAAAATTTTTTTATAAATTTTTTTTTATAAATAAAATCTCCATAGATAGAAGAATAAAATACATTGAAACCCATTTCCAAAAGTATTTATTGTGTATTTAAAAAATTCCCGAATTTCATGCATTTTTCATGCCTCTCGACGGTAACCTGTCGTTAAGGGGTTACACCTAGTTGGCAGCACCAAATTGGAATTTTGGAGGTTGCTACCTCTGCAGAAGGTTTGCTGTATGGTCCGGGCATCGATGATTCCATTTAGGGGGGATAAATTACATTTTATCTACGTATATACCTGACGTAAAACTTCAAACGCGTTTTTCTCGGAATTATTTTTTCAGGATCGGTGACCAAAATATCGCAAAAACAACTAAACCAATCTGCTTTAAATTTCGCAGACATTTTTTGTATATCAAAAGGCAGTCTTTAATCGAAGGATTTTTTTTCAATGCACACTTTTTTATATCAAGGAAAATAGAATGTTTTATTTTCACCGAAATTTCGACGATCACTTTCGATAGGCGACAATTTTTTCAAAAATCATTATTTTATTGAATCCTTCGATTAAAGACTAGATAATACGGTACAAAGAATTAATTCATTTGGTTTTTTTTTTATTTCAGATGATTTGTTCCCGAGCAGGAGTGGTCACCGCGAAGGACATTTTTTCTGTGCAATTTACTGTATCTCCCTCGTTTATAAATATTTCCCAATAAAAAAATTGTCAAAGATACTTGAAATGATACCCTTTACTGTGAAAAAAAAGTTAATAACCTGCACCCATTTCCCAAAAAAAAAAAATTCACAAAAACAACTCTTTTTTCCGGCCGCGAACTACGTGCAACCCGTTGAGGGGCTATACCAGTGTGACACTTTCAAAAAATCGATTTTTTTTGTTGCCTTTTTCGACAGTTTATACTTTCAAGAATATCATTATCATTTACATCATTTATATCAATATCATTTTATCCTGCAAAAATCGATAGTTAAATCTTTAAACGCGTTTTTCTCGAAATGAGATTTTTCAGATTTGCTGACATTGTAACTCAAAGAGCAATTATCCGATTGACTTGAAACTTTGAACTGAGTACTCCTGAATATATTTACTCTACAATGACGTAGGATATTTTTGATTGGATGAAAATTGACGATTTGGCATTAAAAAAAACGACCGTTTTAAGGCAAGAAAACAGACTTTTTTCACAACTACGCCATTTTGTTAGATTTTGATATTTTTCGAAAATCCTACGTCATTGTACAGGAAATACCTTCCAGTTTAACGACATTTTTTCCTTTTTCGGTTTCAGCTACTCAATCGGCCGAAATCATGTCAGCGGTGGAGGAACTTTTTTTGGCGCCTCCGAAGGCAGCGCATAAGTCGCTTGGATCTCAATATTTTTCTATGAACAAATTATCTAATATACGTCAATTATAGCCAAATATATTCGTGATTTTTCGAAACATTTAATTGAGTGCTCTTCTTCAAAAAATCTCCCGTAAATCACCCAAATGTTCAGCGTTCACACTGATATAGCCCCTTAATTACCGATTGCGAGGGCGATTAATGCGTTTGAGGTTTTTTTTTCGCGAAGAGCGAAAACGCTCGAAACTTTTATTTCCAGGGTGCTCCGTTTCACGTTATTCCAGATTGGGCGAGTTTTACCGAGAGGTCTCGTGAGACTCGGCCCCGAATGCTCGTGACTGCGGGCGAGAATAGGATCGAAGGAGTGCACTCGGCGTCGTGCCAGGTCGGGAATCGTTTCCGGCGATGGAAAAGCACCGTCTGGGTCGGCAAGAAGTACCGGAGACAACAAAAAAAAAAGACGAAAACACGCGAGTATCGGACTTCTCCATTTTTCCGCGAACAATTTTCCGCCCGGCTGTGACACGCGGGCCGGATACTTTTCCGGATACGAGAGGAAAACAGAGAAGAGGCGGAGAGGGGAGAGGAACAAAGGAGAGGGTCGAGTACCGACTGCGATTTTGCGATACACAATGTTTGCAATGTGCGACGTATAATCGTAAGGTACGAGAGAGTAATCGCGAAGGTTGGGAAAGACGACGTGAATCCGTGCAGAAATTTGTCGGGGACAGATCCTACTACATCGCTGTCGATATTTGATACAGATGCCGCACGTAGGGAGTCTACATTGGAAACCAAATGGATTCCGCTCTAGTTCCCGATTGACGTCGTTTGAGAATTTTTTATTTGAAATTCTCGACCGGAATTTGTTGGATCTCCCAAAAAAAATTTGTTGGGGGTCCCAAGATGCACCCACACCCCCATTGGCTCCGGGCGCAACACTAGCGCCGCGTAGCGTTCGTATTTTTGTCAGTTCTGTCAAAGGCTTTGTGATTGTGGTTATAATATTGTGATGAATTATAAAAATCAACCCTTCGATTCCACACTGGGGTCATTTTGACCCCATTTTTTTTTTTCAACTGACTGTATCGCAAACGGGGTAATCTGTTCGGCTGCAGTGCGGCGCTCGAATGTTCCCCCCACTCCTACTCTATAGGTGGACTCTCGGCCCCCATCCTACATGCTGCCCGTGTACTGAGGACAGCGGTCGAAAAAGGACCTGGGGTCGAATCGACCCCGTTTATGCAGTAGCGCGGTGGAAGTGAAAACATAAACTTTAAAATTCGATTTCTCGTGAACTATTGGAATGCACGAAAAATCCCTTTGGGCGATGTCTTTATATATTAAATGGAACATCTGTGCAAAAATTCAGCCAAATCGGGTGTAACAGCTTTTCGGAAGTTCATCCTAAAAAATGATCAATTATCAATGTCAACGTTTTTTTTGCTTCTGAAGTGAAAACTATTTTTTTGAAGATTGACTGTTTTAATTTTTTTCAAAAAATTCTCTAAAATAGAGTGACCCATTCTATGATTTTTAAGACTAGTCTCATCGTGGGTCCATTTTTACTTCTATTTTTTTTTCGAATTAATCGCAGTGTTCGTATTTTTGTCGGCTCTGTGATTGTGGTTATAATATTGTGATAAATTATAAAAATTAACCCTTCGATTCCACACTGGGGTCATTTTGACCCCAGTTTTTTTTTCAACTAAATGTATCGGAAAACGGGGTAATCGATTCGGCTGCAGTGCGGCGCTCGAATGTTCCCCCATTCCTACTCTATAGGTAGACACTCGACCCCCATCCTACATACTGCCCGTGTACTGAGGACAGCTGTCGAAAAAGGACCTGGGGTCGAATCGACCCCGTTTATGCAGTAGCGCGGTGAAAGTGAACACATTTTTTTTTAATTTGGCGTTTTATTACTAAATGTAAGTGAGTTACGATAGAAAATGATCATAGATATTTTTTAATTTGCGCTACTATAGTAAATTATGTATTTAGAATGCCGATTATAAAACTAAAAGCAAGTGTCCGTTATGCAGGAGGGCTATGTGCAACGAGCACCGAATGTACTTATGCGTCGATTGCGGTAAATGTGAATAATAAAAGTCATTAAAGTAAACAAATGCGGAAAATATACGTTTTCAACGATTGACCTGCCGAAGGAGTCGATTTTTTCCATTTTTCACTATCCCGAAAATGCTCAAATTCAAACCTCCCAATGAATATACTTTTTGGAAGGACGGTCGACACTTTTTTTTCGTATCTACAAACCTTCCTATATAAAAACGTGAAAGGATTTTTTTATTTTTGAAAAAAATGCCTTTTTCGTGCAAGTACGTATTTTTCAACGCATCTCCCACTTTGAACGAATATTTGAGCACTTAATGTTTGCTTTTTTTTAAGAATAAATGTTGTGTCATAGAATAAGGATCAATCGCGACAAAAAACGACTCTACAAAAAAATTCATGTTTACCGGAATACAACGATCTGAAAATCGTCTGGGGTCGATCCGACCCCAGACGACACAGTAGTGTGAACGGCTTGCCCATTCAACCGCACGTAAAATTAGATGCATTAAACTATTTTTTTATCCCTCGTATTATGTGGTGTAATAATTTCAAAAAATTCGTAAAGACTCAGTATAGTCCAGACAATAGCATATATATATTTCATCTTGAATTATAGCTAACGCTTTAACCTCCTTAAGGCCGAAAACCAGTTTAGGAGTACGTTTTCTAAGTGATTTTCATGTTTTTTTTTGACAAGGCATGAATGAATAGATTTTATTCAAACTTTGGGAATATTTTATACATATTTTCAAACAAATATTTTTATTTTTCCGAAGCTTTTCCTCTGAAAATATGGAACATATGACCTGCCCCCCACCGAAGGTCGCCATCAGACTTTGCTGTTTGTGTAAAATCTGGAGGCCACTGTTTTCATCGGAAATTAATATGGTTTGAAGATTACTTCAAGAACATGTTTTCCTTCTATATGAACCTAACTCTGACCAAAAAATGGAAAATTCCATTTTTTAGAGATGTTTAAACAAAGGGGTATAATTTTTGCCATTTTATAACTTTTTTGCTATAAAAAATATACTTTAAACAATATTACCCTAAATTTAGGTTCATATAGAGCGCGATCATATAAAGAAACTAACTATCACTTTATGATATTATAGGTTAAAAACTTTTTGAGCTAGAGTGTACACAAATTGAAAAAAGTCGCTTGGAGAAAAAACGCGGTTGAAAAAAAAACATCGAAAACCAAAAATTGAAGTTTCGTTTTACTCACATTTTGTTGAATTTAAAAAAAAATTGATTTTTTGAGCAATCTAAACTGGTTTCCCGCCTTAAGCCCGTATTAATTTTCCGAAAACGGCCCTTTTTCCCATCAGCATAATCATCTCCCCTCTACAATTCGACCGTTCAGCATGGGAGGTACGATCGGTTAATGGATCAAGTGATCGATGTCAGAATGAGTCAGGAATGCAAGTGGGCAAGACAGGGAGAGCGATACAAAGCTAGAGAGACAGGATATATATAGGCATTGAGAATGACGAGGCCGCGAAGCTCCCAGTCATTTGCATCACTCCGCATAGACCAATGCTTGAAGGCAAAAGGACCTCGATGAATTTGCCACCCAGAGCGGCGTGTATCTTTCCTTCCCGCCGCGCGTACTAAAAAAAAGGCCGTAACGGGGGATTACGCCTTCGCATTTTCCGAGCTTCGATATCCAAAGGCACTGGAGCCCATTTCGTACGAATTAATCCGTAAAGCGATGTAAAATATGTTTTCCCGCGCTTCGCAGCAGCCGATACAATAAACGCGGAGACGTTCGAGCTCCCTCGCTCGTCTCGAGCTACCAACCACGCGAATTGCGTTATTCGCCTCGCGTGGCTGTGAATCTCGAGATGAAGAAGCTTGGTGCAGCAAATAATTCAAAGTTGGTGAGGCTGCAGATCCGCTCGGTTGTTTAGACGTCGCGAGGTTGCTATGCCGATATATTCGCAGGGACGGGACGTCGTGAGAAGAGTATTACGGGAATAGATTGAAGACGAGGGAGCTCAGAGTCCACTATCGTGCAAGCACAATGGAACTACCGTCTGAATCGCAGCTTATTCATCGTGTACATATACATATACATATATATATATATATATATATATATATATATATATATATATATATATATATATTGAGACGTACAGGTCCGTCTCAGGCGCCATACCCCCCACCACAAATTCAGATAAACCGACCCACTAGAAAAGTAGGGGAGGGGGAATAATAAATCATAAAAGTCAAGTGGGCAGGTATGACCTTCAAGGTCATAAAACAATAAACGAAAGAAAAGACGAGTGAGAGAAGAAAAAACAGAAAATAAACAAAAACAGTAGAGAAAGGTAACGACAGGTAAAAAGTAAGGGAAGGGGAAAAGTCGTTGGAAAGAAAACAGAGAAAGTAACAAAAAAACAAAGGAAGAATAAATTTATTTAAAACATGAAAAAAGGTTAACAATAAAGGGAATGATGGGTAATTCGTAAGGGAAGGGGAACAATAAACAAATAAAAATGGGTATAAAAGAGGAGGAAAATTGGAGGAACGGCACTTCATCTTCTACTTTTTGCGTGGATCAACTAGTACCGCTCAGTGGAGTACCACCTTTTTAGGAGGGAAAAACTGATGAGAGGAACCTTGAAAAAACAATAAAAAAGAAGGAAGTCATTAGCGTAGAGTAGGAGATTGTTTTTATCAAGCAGTACCGCTCAGCGGAGTACCACCTTTTTAGGAGGGAAAAACTGATGAGAGGAACCTTGAAAAAACAATAAAAAAAACAATCAAAAGAAAGAAGTCAATAGATACCGGAACAAAAACCGGGAAGAGAATAAAAGAAAAATAGCACTAAAAAACATTAAAGATTAATCAAAGGAGGACTAAATTATAGAGGAGAGATAGAAAATTAGGATCAGGCGAATAGAAAGTGCGAGGAGGTATTCGAGGTAGCAGGCGACAATACACACAAACAAACAATTGTAAAACACAAAATCTCCGCAAGGGCTCCCGAAAATATCAGGAGACCCTGAAGGTCAGAGAGGTATCGAAATTCGTAACATCACACCGACACAACACACATCACAAGCGGTACATTCTCATAACCGGGTACGTGGCGCCATCCGACGGCGTAAGCCACAGTTAGAGTAATCGATTATCGACGCGTCGCAATCGATTACGCTCACGGGGAGTAATTACAAGAGAACGCGCCGTAGCGCGTCGATCGACAGCGCGCCGCGATCCACCGCGTCGGGAATCGATAGAGTGGGGGGAACCAGGGACGGCGCGTAGCACGAGAGCGCGCTCGGCACCGCGCGCCACGAGCGACAGTTGGAAGAGAGGGGATAGCACGCCGTACCGAGATCAAGCGCGCCGCAATCAATATCGCGACACATTAAAACACACAAAACACACTCCAGCGACACATTAAAACACACAAAATATGCTCTAGCGACACAAACAACACACCACATATGTACACCGGAATCCTTTAATATTATATCGAGTCAAACATTGAATAAATGTCATTTTATTGCAAAATACCTCCAAAAACAAAGAGTTTAAATTAATTTCTTCCCTGATCGAGTCCCGAACAAATAAAATTTATTGTAACAAATTCCGACCCGTTACATTTGGCGCCCAACGTGGGGCTCGATCACAAGAAAGAAAAACTCGTAGGAGGTATCAATAATAATAAAATGGCACAACAAAACAACGAATCGTCCCTAAACTGGGAATCAACGACTGCGGATGGGTTGATAGAAGAAGCCCGTCGCAGAGATCGGCAAAATATTGGGCGACTATCGGAGATAGGGCCAGCACCAACAACGAACGAAGAAACTTTTGAGATCAGTCAAACTCGAGGAAATACCGAGGTAATCATTGAGGACAAGGAAACGGAGCACAGCGCAACCACTTTGGCTCTCATAAAAGCCATGAACAGCATACGCAACGAACAGCGCAGGGAACGTCTCACCACCCAGGCGGAAATCAAGCAACAGGATGATCAATGCATCATAAGGACACGCCAGCTGAACGAGGAGATCAACAAAAAAATCGCAAACGACGTGAACAAAATCGAGGAACGCACTGAACGGAAAATCGTTATTGCTCAGAAAATGATCGAGCAAAATCACGAACAAACCCAGAAGGAAAACAACGAAAAAATTGAAGATTTTGACACGCGGATGGAAGCCATCAGACGGACAATATCCCAGCTCCTTCATTCATCGAAGGACGTCGGAGAAGTTGTCACGGATCATTCCAAGCGTATCACGGAATGCGAGAAAAACATTCAAGCACAAAACTCGAACACCATGAGCAACACGACATGGGGATCGGGATTGAACGTGAGCCAGGCATATGCAGCAAAACAGAAACCACCCACGTACAATGGCGACGGCAGAGAACGGCCAATGCGCTTCCTGAAAGATTTTAAGGAATTCTGGCGAATTACTGGTAACACAGACCTCCACTATCTGATCAGTCAGTCATTACGTGACACGGCTAAAGATTGGTGGAGGATCGTTGAAGATAGGATCCAGACAATTAAAGACTTCGAAGAGAGGTTCCGGGCGCGGTACTGGAGTCAAGAGATCCAGGACAAAATCCGCCGGAATCTCGAGTTCGGGGCGTACGAATGGGACGGGCACCAAATGACCCGGACCGAATACGCAACCCGAATATTTGGGAATGCGAAAGATTTAAGTGAAGGGCCAGCAGAGGAGCAAATCATCCGAAAACTGGCCAATCACTTTGACGAATCCATCCGAATGGCAGTGCGAGTCAGCGGCATAAAAAACATCGATGCCTTCCTGGAACTTTTGGAGAGCATGGATGGAGCGGGACCTCTGAATGTAAGAAGATCCTTTCCACGGGGGCATGAGACCAGCAATTCAAACTGGCAGCCAAACAACCAGTGGAAGAATCAAAGGTTTGGCACATTCGGGGGACCCCGCCCAATGGGGAGGAACCAACAATGGAGACCGGAATATCCCAGATATTCGGAGCCACCATCACCATTCCAAGGCCAACAGCAATGGGGTGGGGGATATGGGACAGCTAACGCGGAACCAGAGCCGTGGATGCAGCGCAGATATGGGAATACAAGACCGCCTTTGGATCCTGCCGCATCACCATGGAATCCAAATCAGCCCGGGGGACCAGCGGTCATGAACATGCCAACCAGAGGTCAAGCGGAGTCACAAGTACCGCCAACAGCCATCGGGCAACCCGCCGGACACCAACAGAACCAGGGAAACTGCTGAACGTTGCGCCCGAATCGATGGCAATCACCACGGTGAATGAAACATCACGAGGCGCAACGGACGATGAAGAAACCCAGGAGGCCATGGAGGAAGCACGTCAACGGATGAAGAGAAACCTGAAGAAGAGGGAAAGAATGAAGAAGACACGGCACATTCAAGACGAGACGGAAGAGCAAGATGCCGAGCAAATCATTCAACTAGGAATGATCAGAATTCTTGATAATAAACGAATTCGGGCACAGAACGGCCAACGAATAGAAAGACCAACGAAACAACAAGAAGGAACGAGCAAAAGTCTCTCCCTGTCACAAGAATCCGTCAAACAAATCGAGGAACAGCCGAGGAACCAGCACCCAATCGCAGAGATTACCGCTGGGAGAAGCACCCATGAAAGTCAGGAAATCAGGAAGAAAAATGAGTCTATGGAAGCCTTCGCGAGCAATTTATATGAGCCGTCACGAGAATTCGTCATCGAGGAAGATGGACAGAGGGTACCCCGGCAAGCAGTTCATCCAAAATGTTCAAGCATATCGGTCAGCGACAAAGGAAACCCAGTGGGAATCCAGACCAACAGCGGCAGTGAGATAACATGCCCTCCCGAAAAATTCCACCAGCAACATTCTGAGGGACTTAAGCCGCGCCCGATGCGGCCAGTCACGGAAATCATAGCCGCGGTCGCATTCGCAGGAAAAACTGGACAAATACCAAGATGGCAACGTTGCCAACAACAGCGGCGTGGAGCGTTACTGGCGGGACATGGCCCTGAAAGACGACGAGAAAAACGGGAACATCAACGCAGACGACGTCCGCGTAGCAGAGCGTATCTGGCACCACAGGCGCGTGGCAGGCGACAAAGAAACGGCGAGCGGCAACGTGGCGGAGCGTTTCTGGCCAGACCTGGGCCTGAAAGACGACGAGAAAAACGGGAACATCAACGCAGACGACGTCCGCGAAGCAGAGCGTATCTGACGGGACATGGCCCTGAAAGACGACGAGGGAAGAGGGGACGGCAACGTCGACAACGACAGAACGGCAGAGCGTTTCTGGCCAGACCTGGGCCTGAAAGACGTCGAAGAAAGAGGGGACGGCAGCGCCGACGACATCCGCATTGCAGAGCGTTTCTGGCGATACAGAGGCAAAGAAACGGGGGACGGCGACGACGACGACAACAGCGAGGTCGAGCGTATTGGCAGGAGATGGGTCTGGGAGACGACGGCAACGAAGACGATGAAAACAGCGATAAACGAGTAAATAAATGAACAGAAAAAAAAACATTATGTCATAATTGCAAGCGAGCGTTTAGCATTAAGGGGGGGAATAAATATTGATGGGCAGCGGCCCAGTAGCACGTAAAATAAATAAGCGAGTTAAAATTAAAAGAACGGGATAGGCCCAGAGTAGGTTTAGGAATAAATTTTTTGTGACTCTTCATGATTTGGATTTCTGAAAAGCAATCCAAAACATAAAGAGCCACGGGGGACAATGAGACGTACAGGTCCGTCTCAGGCGCCATACCCCCCACCACAAATTCAGATAAACCGACCCACTAGAAAAGTAGGGGAGGGGGAATAATAAATCATAAAAGTCAAGTGGGCAGGTATGACCTTCAAGGTCATAAAACAATAAACGAAAGAAAAGACGAGTGAGAGAAGAAAAAACAGAAAATAAACAAAAACAGTAGAGAAAGGTAACGACAGGTAAAAAGTAAGGGAAGGGGAAAAGTCGTTGGAAAGAAAACAGAGAAAGTAACAAAAAAACAAAGGAAGAATAAATTTATTTAAAACATGAAAAAAGGTTAACAATAAAGGGAATGATGGGTAATTCGTAAGGGAAGGGGAACAATAAACAAATAAAAATGGGTATAAAAGAGGAGGAAAATTGGAGGAACGGCACTTCATCTTCTACTTTTTGCGTGGATCAACTAGTACCGCTCAGTGGAGTACCACCTTTTTAGGAGGGAAAAACTGATGAGAGGAACCTTGAAAAAACAATAAAAAAGAAGGAAGTCATTAGCGTAGAGTAGGAGATTGTTTTTATCAAGCAGTACCGCTCAGCGGAGTACCACCTTTTTAGGAGGGAAAAACTGATGAGAGGAACCTTGAAAAAACAATAAAAAAAACAATCAAAAGAAAGAAGTCAATAGATACCGGAACAAAAACCGGGAAGAGAATAAAAGAAAAATAGCACTAAAAAACATTAAAGATTAATCAAAGGAGGACTAAATTATAGAGGAGAGATAGAAAATTAGGATCAGGCGAATAGAAAGTGCGAGGAGGTATTCGAGGTAGCAGGCGACAATACACACAAACAAACAATTGTAAAACACAAAATCTCCGCAAGGGCTCCCGAAAATATCAGGAGACCCTGAAGGTCAGAGAGGTATCGAAATTCGTAACATCACACCGACACAACACACATCACAAGCGGTACATTCTCATAACCGGGTACGTGGCGCCATCCGACGGCGTAAGCCACAGTTAGAGTAATCGATTATCGACGCGTCGCAATCGATTACGCTCACGGGGAGTAATTACAAGAGAACGCGCCGTAGCGCGTCGATCGACAGCGCGCCGCGATCCACCGCGTCGGGAATCGATAGAGTGGGGGGAACCAGGGACGGCGCGTAGCACGAGAGCGCGCTCGGCACCGCGCGCCACGAGCGACAGTTGGAAGAGAGGGGATAGCACGCCGTACCGAGATCAAGCGCGCCGCAATCAATATCGCGACACATTAAAACACACAAAACACACTCCAGCGACACATTAAAACACACAAAATATGCTCTAGCGACACAAACAACACACCACATATGTACACCGGAATCCTTTAATATTATATCGAGTCAAACATTGAATAAATGTCATTTTATTGCAAAATACCTCCAAAAACAAAGAGTTTAAATTAATTTCTTCCCTGATCGAGTCCCGAACAAATAAAATTTATTGTAACAAATTCCGACCCGTTACAATATATATGATATTCGATGCCATTTCAGCTAACCCGTGACCCCGACCATTTTTGGTGATCCTGATTTTTTTTTGTAAAATTGTACTCCACGAAAGGAATATCCACACCAATTTTTAAATTTTTATCTCTTTTCTTTTAGAACTTATGATTTTCCAAAAAATGTCGATTTTAAAAGTTTTGGAAACGTTTAAACGCTGATAACTCCTGAACTAATTGACATATCGACAAATGGCACTATATATTTATTTTTCATTTTCAAGCATACTTTCGTTAAAAAATATACAAAAAATTATCAATTATCAATGTCAACGTTTTTTTTGCGTCAAAAGTACAAAATATTTTTTAAAAAGATGAATAACATTTTTCATTTTTTTCAAAAAATTCTCTAAAATAGAGTGACCCATTCTATGATTTTTACGACTAGTCTCATCGTGGGTCCATTTTCCCTTCTATTTTTTTCTCGAATTAATCATATTTTGTAGACGATTTTTATCATTTTAACGTCCAATAATGCTGTTAACGATTTTGGGATTTCCAAATCGGCTTCGACAGGCCTCAAACGGTTTATTTTTAATTTGTGCTGAATTTAACGAACATTTTTTTTAAGTCGACACCACTTTTTTTGTTAAATTTGGTACTCAGAACTGGACAGATCAGGAGATCGACTCAGAATTTCACCCCCATCCCTCCATTTCGGGGAACGCATTCGGTTGTGGGACACCCTGTATACGGGAGGAAGATGTCGGTATGTATATAGAAGTAAAAGGTCCGCGCCCAGACCCGTCTCCTTGCGGACCAAAAGAGCGCGAGCCAAAAGCGAAATGTACATAGAAAAATAGAGGGAACCGGAGATAGAGAGGGGAAAGCGAGATAGAGAGCGAGAAAGACGGGACAATAGTCTTTGCTTACATACTGATAACGAATAGAGAGTTTGACTGACTTCTTGTGAATACAATTTAGCCCGACTGGGCTTGAATAAGAAGCCAGATGAATATAATGAGGGGAGTGGATGGAATGGAGAGCGTCACAGAGAGACAGAGAGAGAGAGAGAGAGAGAGAGAGAGAGAGAGAGAGAGAAGGGGAAGGAAAGAGAGAGGCTTTCGAGACAGCTTGAGTACAGAATTGAAGTACTCCATTTAACGAGAAGATTATGGACGGCAAAGTTGGAGGCATTTAGTGCGAAAATAAAGAGCAAGTACCTACGACAGAGGCGGAAACAAAAGATTGGATTAGATGACGTTACATGAAAGTGAATCAAACAATTTAGAAAAAAGTAAAATAGCCTTTGATGAAATTTAAAAAAATCGAAGAAAAAAAATATTACATGAGAGTAATTATTCCTTGATCGTATCTTAGCGTAATTGAACAAACACGGCAACCCAAAGTGATATTAATAATTAATGATCGTGAAGTAGAATCAAATTATGATCATAATAAGCATCATCATTTTGGTAGTATTAACAATAGTAATGATGATGATGAGAGTGATAAAAAGTTATTAAAATTAAGAAATTCATAATAATGTGAATAAAAATAAAAGTAATAATGATAATGATGCCAATGATGAAAGTAATGAAAAATTATCACTATAATGGACAAAATAATGATAAAATCATATAGAAAATGCATAATAATAATATAATAATGAAAATAATAATGATAATGATGCTAATGATGAAAGTAATGAAAAATTATCACTAAAATGAACAAAATAATAATAAAATTATATGGAATATTCATAATAATAATAATATAATATTAAAAATAATAACGATAATGATGCCAATGATGAAAGTAATACAAAATTACCACTATAATGAACAAAAATAATATGAAAATATTCAGAATAATAATAATCATAATAAAAGTAGCGAAATGTTAATAGAGGGGAGGGGGCGGCCGCGGAATACAGAGCGGAGAGAGATAGATTCGCATCGAGGGCATTCGGCAAACGAAGACGAAGAACAACAACGAGAGACCGAGCTATCTAAATTATAATGCAGAATAAAGTCACCGCCTGTCCATACGGCCAAGAAGAGGCACCTCGTTAGAAAAAACAATCGTGTTGAGTTAGCCGCCGAGAAAGAGAGTACAAAAGGGCTGTGAGGCGACGGTTGAACAGATCTTTGCTATTTGATATACCGGTCGCGATATTCCGTCCCGACGCGGTGTCACTAGCACGAAAGTAGAGAAAATAAAAACGACAAAAAGGCGCGTTATTCGATAAGATGCACCGAGCTCTTTGTGTGCATCGAGTTGTGCTCTTAAATTTGTACTAACGGACAGGGGAGAAAGTATGCGCCACTTTCAGATCGAACAGGCGAGAAGGAACGAGAGAAAAAAAAGAATATGTCCGAGAGCGAGCGAGACGGAGTGAAACGGTTGCCCTGACTACGTTGCGGCAAAATAAAGCGATTCTTGCGGTCGTGTGGAATGGACGAAGGTCGCAAAAACTCAGCCTGCCTATAAGCGATCATAGGGGGCGGTGGGCCATTCGCTCTACACACGCTACTAGTCGCTTCGACTCGCCATAGCCCCCGAACACACTAAGTAACGAAATTGAGGGGTTAGGCCACAGTTACGGGTATAAAATCATGTGCGAATTTAACCATTTTTTTCGCATGGAAAAGTGATTCACTCGTGAAATTAATTACACATTTATTTAGTATGAATATCAAGCTGTTAGAAAATTTATATTTTTTTTCGATGTACACAATGGCCGACTAATCGAAACTTCTCGAAACAGCTTTTTTCCAATTGGCGTGACAAATAACTTCAACAATTTTCACTCGATTTACTTCAAATTTAAAAATTATGTTCCTAATTGCATTTCGCAGAGAAGTACGTACGGAATTTCTGATTAATCGAAAACTTTTCATTTTATGAGCAGTTTATGAGCAGTTATAACGAAATTTTTCACTGAAAATTCATTTCTTAACGGTTTCTCCTCTAGTTTCTCGGGTCGAAAAAATCGATTTTTTGTTTTTCATAAATCACATCTACAACGTGTGTAGAAAATGTGTGCCAAAGGATTTTTCGATATTCGAAGTGGTTCACGAGTATAAATCACATGCGCGAACTTTCAAGCGCGTTTTTCTCGAAACACCATTTTTCGAAACGGTGACTACGATATTTCAGAAACTATTGCACTGATCTTGTTCAAATTTATACAGCATCTTTAATATATTATAAGCCAGCGATTGAACTGGGATTATCATGATTGCTTCAATAGTTTTTTTTGTACGAGCGAAAAACTTAAGAAAAAATGAGTAAAAAATAGAATGTAATTTTCAAAAGTGTATAAAAAAGTCAATTTTTGTAATTTAGAATTCACTCTAGTTCAATCGCTAGTCTTAAATATGAAGATTAAAATGCCGTTTGGTTTTTTGATTTCAGATAAGCAGAACAGCCGCAATCTTGGTCGCCGTCAAGCACCTCTTTTACTTGATGTCTTCCTGTCGGCCACTATAACGTTTATTCTATTATATATTTTGACTTCAAAAAATTTGTAAAGCTTATTTAAATGTTAATAAAGATTATGCAAAAACAATAAGATCGATTATTTCGATGCTTTGCCCGTAAAAAATTATTGAAAAAGCCGTAAAAAACAGCCGAGAAACTAGAGGACCCCGTTAAGTTCAAATACCTACAACTTTTGAATAAAACAATATTTTTTAAATTCCGTACGTGCTTCTCTAGGTATTCTAATGTAGATTGACGAGAATTTTTATTTTTTGTTTTAGGTAAAAAATTGTGGATGCTAAATGTCACGCCGCGGAGCGCCTAAAAAAAATATAACTAAAGAAAATATTAGTACTCGGCCATTTTGTGCATCGAAATATATATATATATATATATATATATATTTCCTAATGGTTTGATATTCATACTAAATAGATGTGTAATTAACTTTACGAGTGAATCACTTTTTCATACGAAAACAAATTGTTAAATTCGCACATGTTTTTATACCCGTTACTGTGGCCTAACGAGCTACCTCTACGTGGGTCGAAAAATTGCATTTTCCAAACATATTCTTATTCGATAGTATCATCTTTTACAAGGGGCGGACGCCAATCGGGACCGATTTCGCCCAAACTGCGTGGGTAGAAGGAGCTGGGTACCCAATTAAGGGGTTGTATACAGTTAAAATGTTCGAAAAATCGTTTTTTGTTAATTTTCTTTTTCATAATGTACATATATTTAAGTACACACACAAAAAATTTCTTGTCAATCCGGCGAATGTTCTCGAAGTTACACGCACATTTGTAATGACGTTTCAGAGCGTTCGAAAGTGCTTTTAAAACTTTAAACGCGTTTATCTCAAAACTGTGTTTTTAAAGTCGGTGAGCAAGATTTCTCGGAAACGGCTGAACCGATCAGTCTCAAATTTCAACACAATCTTTTCAAGTATATTTTTTAGTAATTAATCGAAGGTTTTTTCTGAATATCGATATTTCGATGAATATTTTCCATTTTATAAACAATTTAAGGCCTAAATTTGTGTCAAAAATCGATTTTTTGTTTTGAGAAGCCGCCATTTTGTGAAAAAATTATTATTTTGCTTATTCCTTCGATCAATTACAAGATAATCCATTATATTGACGAAAGTGGTTTGCATTCAAATTGACAGGGGAAAAACCTTTCGTTTCAAGACTTGAATGAAATATGCTTTCCAATGGAGATGCAATAAAGAGAGTCAAAATTCGGAGCTGGGAAATTCCTTTTCTCCTCTTCTCTCTCTTCTTGTTCCGTTTAGGAATTCGAGAGTTGAGGCAGTCCCGTGAAACCTTCTCTCTCTCTCTCTCCTGCCTTTCTCACATCCTCGAGAAAAGTCACGAAATCTGACCTCACTTCCTCCTGCCTCACTCTCTATCTATCTCTATCTCTCTTTCTCTCTTCTCATGTCCAATGAGCTATTGATCTCCGAGCGACAAGGACAAACGGTAGCACGATTTGCCTCATGGCCTCTCTCCCTTAATCGAGTACACGGAGAACCAGATCGAATTTCGTACGTGCAGAGTCCCAGCCACTCTGCCCAATCTCGATCTACCGGATATTGAACGCTAAACAGATCCGGGAGGCGAAAAAAATCCACGGAGGTATGGAGAACGAAAAAATGGGACGAGAATGTAAAAAAAAAGGGTTCGCTTGTGAAGTGCAGTGAGAGACGAATTTCTGCAGTGAACCAGTCCGCTTGTATCGATCTTGTGCGATTGCACCCCCAGGGGTTCTCATTCCTTCAACATTTCCGTAGGGAAATCCATCGGAATGCAGAAAGAGGGAAAGTCAGCCCAATATATATACATACATACATTATATATATATATATATATATATATATATATATATATATATATATATATATATATATATATATATGGGGCATTCCATATCAATTCGACCTGGGTCTGACCCTCGACCCCTCAAATCTGGTTCCCGATTTTTCCTACCATTACTCTCACTCTATCAAGCAATTACAATTTTTTTCAGATTTTTCAAAATAAATTTGAGCGCGTCATGGATTTTTGAATTTTTTTTTGAACACCTCAATGGCCGTAATCGAAAAATCTGAAAAAATTTCCAAAAATACAGTGTCAGATATAAAAAATGTTGGTGTAAAATTCACAATGTCTGGGCTTTTGCTTCGACCCGTTTTTTGGCTTTTTGAGAAAAAAAATGAAAAAAATAAGAAGCAGAGGTCAATTTACTGTAGACTGTTTCTCGAAATTTTGTATGCATAATACCAGATTTTTAAAAAAATGTCTCAGATTTTTCTAAAGTGTATTTTGTAATTTTCGATTTTTTTTTATCATGGTTGACAAAAACCCTAATTAGGGGTTGAAGCACAAGCCCAGACATTATGAATTTTACACCAACATTTTTTATATCGGACACTGTATTTTTGGGAATTTTTTCACCTTTTTCGATTACGGCCATCGAGGTGTTGAAAAAAAAATTCAAAAATTCATGATGCGCTCAAATATATTTTGAAAAATCTGAAAAAAATTGTAAACGCTTGATAGAGTGAGAGTAATGATAGGAAAAATCGGGAACCAGATTTGAGAGGTCGAGGGTCAGACCCAGGTCGAATTGGTATGGAATGCCCCATATATATATATATATATATATATATGAAAAAGTAGAAATGAGAATAACGATAATTGGATGGATTAACGATCTTCTCTCACCATGTCTATCCGTTCTGATAATCAGCGATTTGTCGTACAGAATTCCGAGGTCAAGGTGTCGTTGACCAATGGCGGAAGTGACATCCGCCGGAAATCGTGATCGAACGTTCGATCGGAAAGTTCTCGATCTCTCCGAGTTTCGACACGAATCTTTCAATCGTGACACACACGTCGAATGACAACGTCAATAAAAAAAATCAAACCAAAACGTCTACGAAAGACTTTGAAAAATTGGACAACCATTGGCGTCCATTTATCGTAGGACCTATTACAATTCGAAAAATGATACATAAATTTCACTTGATTATGTGAGGAATATAATTCCCATTGTATCTCAGGAGGGATTTAATCTCTAATTAATTTTACCGAAAATGTAACACCAAATTAATCTTATAATGGATGTAAACCCTGAATAAATTTATGGAGATCTAATCCCTGATTAACATGACAAGCGATCTGATCCCTAATTAATTTGAACAGGATCTAGTAAATCTCAATCTCCATTCAACGGACAACACTAGCTCGGAGGCTCGAGAAAAACCGTAAATGCGAGACTTTTTTGGGCGTAAAAAAAATTCGAAAATGTATTCAAACAACTTGATCGTATTTTGGCCGTTACATGGTTTTTTATTTTATTTTTATTAACCTTCGAAAATGGCGGATATATACGGCAACTAATCGAAACTAATCGACCGATTCTGATGAAATTCCGTATAAATCTTTCTGCCTAAAACACGACGATGAATGTTTTTGCAAATTAAAAAATCTAGTTTTATTGCAAAATCAAGTCATTTTTTTCGGAAAATTCAATCTTTTTGTTTCAAATCATACCATTTCATCGATTTTCAACATTTCTCACTTTTTCTTGGTTCATATTCTACGTATAAGTGTCAATGAAAGGCAAATCTTCGCTGGTTTTTTTTCAGACTAATCCCGTTGGAGCTACGTGTCACGCGATCTGACAACATCCGCCATTTAGAAGACCGTTCCATACCTCCGTCATTTTTAAAGGTCAATAAAAAATTACCACGTAACAGCCAAAAGTAATAAAAAAAAAACACACCCAAGGTCTCAAAGATGGTGAAGAAATCTTTCCTTTTAAAAAAATTATGAGAATCAGCAATTTTTTCCTCGCCTAAAAAATACAATTGAATCAATCAAACGAAAAAAAAACTGCGCGGTGCACTTTTAATCGAAACTCCAGAAAGTTAAAACTTGACTGTAAAGATGAGGTTGAAGTTTGTATCGGAATGCAACGAAAATAAATATTTCTGAATTGTTTTGATTTCATTCGGCAGATTTTGCCTACAAAAATCCTTCAATTATTTCAAAAAAAAATTTATTCGGCGATCTACGATATAAATCTTCTATAATGATAAAAATGTGGAAAAGAAAATGTAAAAAAAAAAGAACTTTCGTTGCGTTCCAACGATGTGAACTTCAACACCGTCTGTGAAGAAGGGTCCCCAAGCTGTCACATCGAGTCCAACAATGAACGCATACAACTTAAGGGGTCTTCTCACTTCAGACGCTAAAAAAGGCTATTTTCATAAATTTGTTGATAGGTTTGTATTGTAGATATTGATATAAAAATTGTTACGCTTAACAAATACACTTTCGAAATACATTAAAAAAAAATTGTTCGTACTTATGTAAACTAAACAAACTTTAAGCGCGTTTTTCACGAAACAACGTTTTTCGATGGCTTGTTGATAAAATCTTCGAAACTACTGAACCGATCCTTGTGAAATTCTAACCACATATTATTTACAACTAAAGCTAAAGCGCATATCAAGGATTTTTTTATATTTTGATATTTGCTATTTTTTTGCAAAAAACGGTAAAAACAAAAGTTTTTTTTGTTTTTTCGAAATCGTCCGCCATTTTGTTACTTTTGCATATATAAAAAATCATATGATATGCGCTATAGCTATTAAGGGGCTATACCAGTGTGAAAAGCTTCAGCCTCTCAGCAGGCATTATTCGAAGAAGAGGAGGGTCCATTGTATGGGCCAGGTATATATGATTAGCAGTTTTTATGGTAAATATCATTTTGCAAAAATCGATAGCTAATTTTTAAACGTGTTTTTCTAAAAAAGCCCTAGCCCCCGATTTTTAGGCAAATTTGGATTTAGCACCCGCGGCACCTACAAAATCGCCTGTCAAAAAACTAGCCTTCTTCTATTTTTTCCCGATTCCAATATACAGCACGACTCTACTAAAACGTGTTATTCATTTGAAAAGTACGAATATTTTTATTTTAATATAAGGTACAAATATGGAGCTTATGTGTGAAACACAATATCCGATAAATGGCCGCCTCGTCCCTGTTTGCAAACGTTCACTCTTTTGACAAAATTTTCAACAACATTTTAGCACAATTGCGGACTAATTCCATTAAGAAGCTATACCAGTGTGACATTTTCAAAAAATCGATTTTTTGTTGCCATTTTCGACAGTTTATACTTTCAAGAATATCATTATCATTTATATCATTTATATCAATATCATATTGTCTTGCAAAAATCGATAGATAAATCTTTAAACGCGTTTTTCTCGAAATGAGATTTTTCAAATTTGCTGACATTGTAACTCAAAGAGCAATTATCCGATTGACTTTAAATTTGAACTGAGTACTCTTGAATATATTTACTCTACAATGACGTAGGATATTTTGATTGGATGAAAATTGACGATTTGGCATTGAAAAAAGCGACCATCTTATAGGCAAGAAAACAGACGTTTTTTTTCATAACTACGCCATTTTGTTAGATTTTCATATTTTTCGAAAACCCTACGTCATTGTACAGGAAATGCCTTCCTGTTTAACATTTTTTTCCTTTTTCGGTTTCAGCTACTCAATCGGCCGGAATCATGTCAGCAGTGGAGGAACTTTTTTTTGCGCCTCCGAAGCCAGCGCATAAGTCGCTTGGATCTCAATATTTTTCTATGAAACAATTATTCAATATAGGTCAAAAATAGCCAAATAAATTCTTAATTTTCCGAAACATTTAATTGAGTACTTTTCATCCAAAAAATTTCCTAAAATCACCTACATTTTCAGTGTTCACACTGGTATAACCCCTTAACATACTGAATCTAAAACCGTTTGATGTTTTCGTTCCGGATGGTCCATCTCCGAGATTTCATCAACAGCGCAGGCCTACAATTTTTTCAGGTCATTTTTTTAACTACCATTTTCGTCTGTAAATAGTGACTTGAATGTGAATAAATTTTTTATTCAATGCATTTCGAAAGTGTATTTATTAAGTGTAACAACTTTTATATCAATATCTATAATATAAACCTGTCAAAAAAACTCATGAAAATAGCATTTTTTAGCGTCTAAAGTGAGATAAATACAAAATAGCAACTTTACAACATCGACCAACCGACGCCTTCTTCCAACGCTCCGAAATACGATTCAAAGCTTTACGAGAAACAACTTTTCAGACCCTCCAGTCTAGTGTCATCCTCGAATTCGCCCAAGGATCCAAATCCCCAACAACCGTGAAAAATCTCCGCTGCACAAGCTCCGACGAGACTGTGCAGCTCAACCGGGATAAAACTTCGCGTACGATCGCGTGCGGCAGCAGCCAGGGTTTTTTTTTGAAGGCTCCGCGTTCGCGTCACTAGTCGAAGTGGAACTAAACAAACAGTGGCTAGACCGTCCGGTGGCGGTTGAAAGTGCAAATACGACGAATAGCAAGCGCGAGGCAACGAGCACGATGAGCTCTCTCGTGACCTTGTAACGTATTCGTCGTAACATTGCAAAGTGGCGAATCGATTAGTGCAAACGATTGAAGGATATCTCGTGGATTAGCGCATCGTGACACAGCTGGGATCAATTTCGAGCAATCGTCGTGGCGTTATCCGACTCGTTGCGTTATTAATCTCGTCCATTTGAGCTCGCAATGATTGGCAGGATTTCCCGTTTCTCTCGAAACGCCAAGAGTGCGGATCCCTGTTCGAGGCCCGAATGTAGCGCGTAAGGTCGTTCCCGATGCCTTTCCAAGGCTACGTGCGGACATTGGACTTAGTTTTGCAGTGTGAACATTGCAGCTAGAGAGGGTGAGCCATACAGTCAGAAAAAAGATTTATTATGTTCCAATAAATTGGCACATTGGAACATAATTTATGAGAAATTAATAAATGTTTACTCGTAAGGAGACAGGTTTTATGTGATTGTAACTACAGCACTTTTTCGGCGTCACTAAATATGTTTTTTTACGTGCCGATTTTTCACATCTATTAAAAGCCATATTTAAAATAGAACATTTGAATAAATATTTCCTCAAATCAAATAACTACTACTTTCCAATCACGAAAATCTCTTATTTCGCGACTATGATACTAATGCGCGCATGCGCACTTTGCCCTTCAACGCGACGGGCCGGACAGCAGGTCGCTCGTCAGATGTAGCTCACGCACACGCTTACCATGTAGCTTCTTCCTATGCCAATGCTTTTGGCACAAGTGTCAGTGTTGCGTTTCGCAAGTGAGAAACTCGAAAGTGAGGAATGATTTAAGGGGTTACCCCCACTGGCGATTTTGAAAAAATCGATTTTTATTATTGCATTTTTTTTAAGTATAAGTATCTGAGAATATGTCCTGAAAATTTCAAGTCGATCCGAACAAAATTGACTGAGATAAACTGAAACTTTACACTTCGTGTAAACTGAAATTGAAACTTTAAACGCGTTTTTCTCAAAATGGCATTTCTGAAGTCGGTGACCAAGATTACTCGAACACCAATGAACCGATCTTCTTGAAATTTTGCAGGCTTATTTAATACATAAAAATGTAGTCTTTAATCGTTCGATTTTTTTTTTCGAAAAAAATGGCCGTTTTATAGCCAAAAAACGGTCGTTTTTTTTCGTTAAAATCGAACCATTAACTTTGACTGTCCGCCATTTTGTGAAAAATGAATATTTTTTAAAATCCTTCGATAAAAGACTAGTTTATACTTATATTTGACTAAATCCATCCGTATTTTTTTTTTCAGATGATCCACTTCGCCGCAATGTTGGTCACCGCAAACCGTGTATATAAAAACATTATTTCATTGACGGCCATTTGCCACTAAACAATGTAATATTTTTCAATAAAAAAAATTACTGAAAGTTCTTCAAGATGTGTTCTTTAAGATGGTATATTGATCGATTAAAAAAGTTTCGTAGTTTTCTTTAAAAAAAATTCATGAAAAAGGCCTTTTTTGCGCTACAAGTGGGGGTAACGCCTTAATATAAGGTACAAATATGGAGGTTATGTGTGGATCACAATATCCGATAAATGGCCGCCTCGTCCCTGTTTGCAAACGTTCACTCTTTTGACGAAATTTTCAACAACTAAACAGGCTAAACCAGTGTGACATTTTCAAAAAATCGATCAAATCTACTATCGAATAAAATCTATCAAATATGCTCAAATATATTCTTAATTTTCCAAAACATTTAATTGAGTAATTTTCTCCCAAAGAAATTCCCGAAGATCACCCAAATTTTCAGCGGTCACACTGGTATAGTCCCTTAATGGTGCGTCCAATTGCTTCCTAGAGCTCCAGAATGGTCTGTGGATCATTGGCATACACTTTTCCTTTCAGAAGACCCCAAAGAAAGAAGTCCAATGGCGTCAAATCGCACGATCTTGGTTGCCAATTGACATCGCCTTGGTGCCAATGACGCCAGTTATCAAAGATCAGTACTCTATGTTGGCCACAAAAAAATGGCGCGCAATTGAAAATGTCGGGTCATTTTGAGGCACCCTTTATGTGGGCCAACGGGAGATTTCCCCGTCCATTTTAACCCCGCGATGACACCGATGACACTCGTCGAACGACCCTCTCGACTTCCCCATCGCGGCCACCCTATTTAATCCAATTGTGTGTGTACGTGTGTAGGCGGCCCCGAGTTTCCTCCCCGGTGAAGCTCCTCTTCGATCACACGTCCCTCTTTCTCGCCCCTAGTTGCTTCCCCCAAGAATCTTGTTTGTTCCACTTGCCATTGCGAGAAAAGTCGGGCAAACCGCGTGACTGTGTGAATTCGTCATTCTCTCCACGAAATTCGGTCATGTTTTTCTCCCCTCGATCCTTCGACCCCGCTGCTCACTTAGGAGCAGAACAAGGTCAAGCCTCTTCCTCCCAGAAGGGATCAATCTCACTCTGATGATGGTTCAGACTATGGTGAGGCGGAGGGCGAGGCACAACCGACGCACTTTTCTTCCGAGCTCGTTTTCTCGTATCTCAGCGACCCTCGCGAATAGCCGGAGGTCGTTTTGGGGGCTGAAACGCCCAAGGTTTCGCTCACTCAGCTAAATCTGCAGCGAAACTTGTTTTTTTTTTTCTTCCCGTGGAGAGAAACTCCGCGTTATCACTCTCCAAGCGGCGTGGCTGTCCCGATCCCGAGGGGAAATTCGTTCCCGGGAGGAGGAAAGGGAGACTCCACCTTCACCTTGAACCCAAAGGGAATGAGAGCGGGAGAGGGGAGAATGAGAGAGAGAGAGAGATGAGAAGAGAATGGACACTGCGTGGTAGAACGGACCACCATGACAGCTGGAGGCCCCAAACTGCCGGAAACGGAAGGAAATCAAATTTTTGCAACCGGACACTACTGTACTCTCGATGAAACACTTTGGAACGTTTTTCTAGGTGATAGTTCTGATTCTTGACACTTGTACAGACGTCCAATGATGTACAGACGTCCAATGACGTAAAGACGTTCAATGACGTACAGGAGTCCAATGACGTACAGACGTTATTGAGAATCTCGTCCAATAACACTTGTACAGACGTCCAATGACGTACAGACGTTCAATGACACTTGTACAGACGTCCAATGACGTACAGACGTTCAATGACACTTGTACAGACGTCCAATGACGTACAGACGTCCAATGACTCGTACAGACGTTCAATGACACTTGTACAGGCATCCAATGACACTTGTACAGACGTCCAAAGACGTACAGACGTCCAATGACGTACAGACGTCCAATGACACTTGTACAGACGTCCAAAGACGTACAGACGTCCAATGACGTACAGACGTCCAATGACACTTGTACAGCCCTCCAATGACACTTGTACAGACGTCCAATGACGTACAGACGTCCAATAACACTTGTACAGAGTTTAAAGACACTTGTACAGACGTCCAATGACGTACAGACGTCCAATAACAGTTGTACAGAGTTTAAAGACACTTGTACAGACGCCAATGACACCTGAACAGACATCCAACAGCACAATCCGCTGGATGGTTAAGGTCCCACAGGACCTCCACCATCCAGCCACCTCATAATCATCCTTTCATGAAACCGAGTCAAGAGATGAAGATACCGAGTCTACTGGATCAGAGTGCGTGCTCGTTGGCCGCAATATCCGGTTACCAAAATAGCCCAGACGAAAACGGTGGCCCGGAAATCCGGGCTGCTAGCTCCGAACGCGAACAAACGCAGGCATAAATGAAGAAAGGGACTCACCTTGACGAAGTGTAGATTCTCCTTGTCGAGGAGGAACTCCATGGATTTGTGGGGCCTCTGATTGCCGACGGAGTTGTGATGATCCTGATGATGCTCGGAGTTGTTACGGTTGGCGGATGAGTGCGGGACTCGCAGTTCGTTCTCGTTGGCGAGATGATTGCCGAGTTCGCGTCCTTGGCGAGCACTCGTGTGGTTGAGATTGAGCAAGCTGCGGGTCTTCTTGCCGGCCTGATTGTTGCAGCTCGTTGTCGTTACGTGGGAAGAAGCGTTGTGGGGCTGATGGCCGGTGGCCGACGCCCCGCCGATGGTGCTCAGGTTACCGTGGCGTATAGCCGGCTCGGCGGCGTCGAGGTCGGTCTCGAGGAGGCCAACCGGACGCGGCTCCTGGGCGGCCTGCTGCATCGCACGGGCCTTTGCCATCTCGATCGCTGCCGGGCTACCCAGATCAGTCGCCGCGCGCCGGCGCGTATTCCCGACTACGACCCCCGCCGCGCTCATCGCGCATCTCGTCGTCGGGCTTGTCGCGCCGATTTGACGCGCACCACCCCCGAAGCTTCCCCCGGACGGATGATGACTCGGCGGCAGAGGCGGCTTGCTGGACACTAGCGGCCTCCCGTTTGGACTGCGAAACAAAATACCCCCTTTTCCGTCATGCTTTTCCAATTGAACGAAACCCTACGACCCTCCAGGCGGGCTCTGCTCACGCCGCGATCTTGGTGCCGAACTTACCGACCGGGATGCAACTTGACGTTGAGCCACGGTCGGCTGGTTCGGCCACTGCGAGGTGGGCGAGATCGGGAGACCCGGAATTGACGGGGAATCAGGCTCGATTGCAGTGCCGATCGGCCATCTTTGTACGGCCACTCGGATGTCAGTTCAATTGTAATAATGATGGCGGTGGTGGTGGGAGGAATGGCACAGTGGAATGGAGCATCGAAAATTATCAGATAGGTATTTTTTTTATCGGCGGGAAAACGCTTTCAAGGGGTGAATGCAGCCCTTAGAGTCAAGGGAAGTTTCTGCCTTGTTGGGCCAAAAAATGTTCGATTTTTCACCAATTTTTTATGCGGAAAGTAATAAATATAGAATGTTGGTATTTGGTATGTTGATAAGTTGAACTAGAATCAAGAAAAATTGAAAAATAAAAAAATAGCGAGCGATCGGAAGGAAATTTGTTTTTTTTTTTTTTTTTTCAAAAATTTGCGCAGTTTTTTGATCATTAAATAAAAACTTTCAGATATTTTTGGATAATTCTAGTTCAACTTATACCCAATATTGTACAAAGTTGAAATATGTTTGATTTTTTGCTTCAGATCACCTGTCCGGGACTTAGGACTTCCGAAAGCGAAGAATGTCATCGCCCGCGCACCGACATACATGGCTCCTCCCACTCCACACATGTTTTGTCGATCTTTAAAAAATATGTTGATGTTCAATAAAGACCGCTTAGTCAACATACCAAATATCAACATTCTATATTTAACCCTAGAACTACAAACCGGGGTGGATATCTACCCCAGGCGAACTTCGAACTACGCTCCTAACAAGGAACATCCCTCAGGTGACACCCTTCGATTTGGTTGAAATTGGGATATGTTATAAAGCACCGAAAAGTAAGCGATACGTATTTTTTTTATCGGCGGAAACACGGTTTTAAGGGGTGAAACCACCCCTCGAAAAAAAGCATCTCTAGGGGTAATATAGCAGTTTCACACACAAGGAGTCCACCGATTTTAATGAAACAAAAACGAAAATTCTTCCAATCCGAAGCAATGAAAAATCCACTATAGTGACATTGCAAAAAAAAATAAGGGGTGAATCACATATATTAAGGGATGGTGTCACCCCTTAAAACCGATTTTCCGCTGTTTATGAATTTTTGTATTTTTGTCGGATAGCAAGCTTAAGGGGGTAAACCACACCTTACTTGAAGCTCCTGGTCGCAGTTGGCTTTTTCTGTATTTGAAATGTGTATGCTGATTCGAAATATTTCTAGAGACTCACAATTGATGTTTAGAGTATGGAAAAATTGGCGAAGAACGATGGGCCGACTTTAAAATTCTGCCAAAAATCGAAAAATAATTGGAGCTCCACGAATCCAGCGGCATTTTAAAGACAAAACGATTACGAAGAGAATGCGCACAAAGAGGTGTTGCAAATCTGAACCGAACATGAATGATCGAAGATTCAGTAAAGCCACTTTTTTTATCGAGATGTAATCATTTTTTTTTTTTCAATCGATATCGATGTATTTTCATTCCCTGAACGAATTCACCATTAGTTTTTCGAAAAACTTCAAAATTTGATTTAAAAATCGTTAAAAGTGTGTGTATAGACGTTTGTGGCCGTTCTGGACATTTATCTCGCGTAATTTCAAGCCTGCGCCAACAACTCAGTGATATTCGTAATCGGCGGACAATTTCCAATGGGATAGACCCTTGAAATCGTTAAACAGTCGAAAAAAACTTTTTTTTCAGCTCATTTGGCCACTTTATCTGAATGCCAAAATTTCGAACAGCCGTCGGTCTTATTTGAGTGGCATAAACTGTCTGCTGCTGTTTTGAAAAGGCCTTTGGTCCACTAAGCGAATGCCGTTGGATGTATCTCGACATCTCAAATTGTTTTCCCGGAAATTGCACTTGAAAAATGACCGATAAAGAGGCAAAAGGGTATGTATGGAAAAAGTCGCAAAAATCGATGGTCCATATTTGAAATTCTGCCAAAAATCGAAAAGTCATCGGAACTCCATGAACTAAACGGCATTTTTAAGCGCAAACGATAACGAATAGAATGAGAGCAAAATAGACTTCCAAATCGAAGCAGAAAAGAAATGATCGACGATTCAGTTAAGCCCCCTTTTTGGCCAGATAGGAGAAAATAGTATATGAAATATTTTTTTACAAATCTATATAGATTTACTTTTACCTCCTGAATACGAATTCACCACCCATTTCCACCGATACCCTCAATTTTCATTTTTAAGAATCGTCGAAAATTTATGGAGTGTGGTTTACCCCCTTAAGTTTGCTATCCGGCAAAAATGCAAAAATACGTAAACTTTAATTTTATCTCCTCTTCAAAGTGTTACCAGCTTTGTTGAACTTAATCCTACCTTTTAAATGCGAGGTACAAGAAAGAAGAATCGAGGTAGTTCAACCCTTAAGGGGTTAGGCCACTCTAGAGACCGAAAAAATAGGCTTTTTGGCGATTTTTTTTCAGAAAAACTACAAAATAAATCGAGATTACAAAAAAGGGTGTTTATCATACATTTCAGTGACTGTATACAATAATTTTTCTAAAACGATTAATTTCAAAATGGCGGCTGTGCAGTGTTTATTTCAAAACTGCATTTTTTAAGTTGACCGGAAACATAACTCAGACAATTTTTAACCGATTCACTTGAAATGTTGAATATATCTTGAAAAATACATTGTCTATGGAAGTACGTAGGATTTTTTTAATATTGTATAGTTCATTTGTTATTAACAATTATCTGACGTTTTTTTTTAAGTGAAAAATTTGGCTAAAAAATCGTCAGATAATTGTTAATAACAATTGAACTATGCAATATAAAAAAAATCCTACGTACTTCCATGGACAATGTATTTTTCAAGATATATTCAACATTTCAAGTGAATCGGTTGAAAATTGTCTGAGTTATGTTTCCGGCCAACTTAAGGGGGTCCTATAGTTTCTCGGGTCGAAAAAATCGATTTTTTTTTCATAAATCACATCTACAACATGTGTAGAAAATGTGTGCGAAAGGATTTTTCGATATTCGAAGTGGTTCACAAGTTACGGCCCTGGAACGGAGCAGGTATACTTTCAAACGCGTTTTTTTCGAAACACCATTTTTCGAAACGGTGACCACGATATTTCAGAAACTACTGCACCGATCTTGTTCAAATTTATGCAGCATCTTTAATATGTTATAAGCCAGCGATTGAACTAGGATTATCATGATTGCTTCGATAGTTTTTTTGTACGAGCGAAAAACTTAAGAAAAAATGAGTAAAAAATAGAAGGTAATTTTCAAAAGTGTATAAAAAAATCAATTTTTGTAATTTAGAATTCACTCTAGTTCAATCGCTAGTCTTAAATATGAAGATTAAAATGCCGTTTGGTTTTTTGATTTCAGATAAGCAGAACAGCCGCAATCTTGGTCACCGTCAAGCATCTCTTTTACTTGATGTCTTCCTGTCAGCCACTATAACTGTTATTCTATTATATATTTTGGCTTCAAAAAATTTGTAAAGCTTATTTAAATGTTAATAAAGATTATGCAAAAACAATGAGATTGATTATTTCGATGCTTTGCCCGTAAAAAATTATTGAAAAAGCCGTAAAAAAACAGCCGAGAAACTAGAGGACCGCGTTAAAAAATGCAGTTTTGATATAAACGCTGCACAGCCGCCATTTTGAAATTAATCGCTTCAAAAAGATTATTGTATACAGCCACTGATATGTATGATAAACACCCTTTTTGCAATCTCGATTTATTTGGCAGTTTTTCTGAAAAAAAATCCCAAAAAGCCTATTTTTTCGGCCTCTAGAGTGGCCTTAACTTTTTTTTTTCTTTTCTATATACACATACTGAATTTCTGATCGTTTTCCATCGAAAGAATTCTCGTTTCTGTTTCGTTGAAATAGGTGGACCGCTCGCGGTCGAAACTGCAAAAACATTTAGGTGCGTCACTCTCGAGGGTCGTTTCACCCCTTACAACTGTTTTTCCGCCAATAAAAAAACACGTATCTAATAATTTATGCTCGACCATATAAACGAGTTTCAACAAAATCGAAGTCGGGCTCAAAGTGATGTTCCTTAGGCGCAATGCGTTGTGATGCTCTACTCGACTGCTCGGTCTACGAGTTAGGAGTACTCCAAACTCTCGAGTGCTCTCGTCCGTTAATTAACGTTACGATTCGCACGAACAGCGAGCGATTGCGCCAAATTTCCTCAAAACTACGATCCACATACGAGGCACGAAATTAATAGCGGGCACTTGATAATTGCTCGCTCTCACGAAACTTGTTCCCCACTCATCTTTACGATTCGAGCGAAATACTCGATGGATAAGTATAACGAGATCTCGCCGGGGGCACTGCACGAGGTTCGTGAGATAGAGCCTCTTTGTGAGTGGCACTCGACGCTCTTTTTTTTAATGTGCGGAACGTGAAAAACGAATAGAAAGAAAGAGAGAGAGAGAGAGCGAGAGAGAGAGAGAGAGAGAGAGAGAGAGAGAGAGAGAGGGCGAATGGGGGATTTGCTCAGTGTGAATAACAGCTTTATCCTATATCGCCTGCAAACTTGAACGGACCTCCCACGATTAGCAATTCAACAACTCCATCCTCAGCCCCGAGTTTACATTCTAAGACCTTTCTCTTTCGCTTCTTGTAAGCGGTAACTCCTGTAACACTGCACAGAGCCGCAGAGTCGTAAAGAGGATTACGCTGAATGACGCACCGGAATATCTCCCTCCTTTCCCTTACGGAGTCTGCATAAGCTCGAAATGTCAAAAACACGATTTTCTTTATGGCATCGTTTTATAACCTAGGATCTTATTCTCAATTTGCAACGGAGATTTTGTAAGAATTCCAAAAATTGACAAAGTTGTTATTTTGGCCACTGCCCACTGCGATCTACCCTTTCTCACGGTATTGAAGTTCGTTGGAACGCAACGAAAGATGTTTTTTACATTTGAGTTTATATATTTTCATTATTGTTAGAATTTGTTTTTATTGATTTAAGGCCTCAGGCCATAGCAACTGGTATAAAATCATGTGCGAATTTAACAATTTTTTTATGTATGAAAAAGTGATTCACTCATTAAATTAATTACACATCTATTTAGTATGAATATCAAGCTGTTAGAAAATATATTTTTTTTCGATGTATAAAATGGGCGACTACTCGAAACTTCTCGAAACAGCTTTTTTTCAATTGGCGTGACAAATAACTTCAACAATTTTCACTCGATTTACTTCAAATTTAAAAGTTATGTTTCTAATTGCATTTCGCAGAGAAGGACGTACGGAATTTCTGATTAATGGAATACTTTTCATTTTATGAGCTGTTTATGAGCAGTTATGACGAAACTTTTCACTGAAAATTCATTTTTTAAGTTCACATACCTACAACTTTTGAATAGAACAATATTTTTTTAATTCCATACGTACTTCTCTAGGTATTCTAATGTAGATTGACGAGAATTTTTGTTTTTTGTTCTAGGTAAAAAATTGTGAATGCTGAATGTCACGCTGCGGAGCGCCTAAAAAAAGATCACAAAATAATATATTAGTAGTCGGCCATTTTGTACATCGGAAAAAAATATATATATGTTTTCTAACAGCTTGATAATCATACTAAATAGATGTGTAATTAATTTTATGAGTGAATCAATTTTTCATACGAAAAAAAAATTGTTAAATTCGCACATCACTGTATACCCGTTACTGTGGCGTAAGGCCTTTAACTGCAGATTGCTAAATGAATATCTTAAAAAATGGTTGAAGAATTTTTTGCCGGCAAAATCTGCCAACAGAAATAAAAGAATTCAGAAATATTAATTGTCGTTGCATTCCAACGATGCAAACTTAAATCCCATCTTTTTTTTGCATTTTTCTCGAGACTACGTGTTATGAAACGGTGTAAGTCGTATCTCGAAATATATTCGTCCGATTCGCTTTAAATTCGGACGGAGCATAGTTTATAACATTTTCTGTTGTGTCCAGGTGCTTTTTTCACGCGTTTATCCATTGGTTAATAACAAATCATTAAAGTTATTTTTTTCTGTCGAAAGTTGAACTTTTTGTTCAGCAGCTTGCCGTTGTCGTAATTTTCAAAATTTCAAAAAAGTGTCCAATCATGCGAAAGTTTTATTATCGTACTAAAAATACATTTTTTACTTTTTTCAGATCATACGAGTTTTTAAAATCGCCTACACTGATTGGCCATGCAGCCAAGGCGGCACTTTGTTTAAATAATAACTTCATTGTTTTTAAATATTTTTCAATAAAAAAGAAATCCCAAACTCGGCAAGATTGTGCATTAATTGTGTGTAAAATTCCGACCTCGTTATCCCAATACTTCCATCAGAAAAAAAATATTGAACTCGACCTCTTTTTTGGGCCCCAAGCCGATCAGTTAATTCCCATACCCCGTAATTCACTTTCCCTCCTAACAACATACAAACATTCAACTCGAAAACCCGCGAATTCACACAAACTTTTCTGTCCTCCAATTGCGCAAAGTCCGTTATAATCCACTTTCTTCGCCTCAGAAATTACAGTATCTTGCAATGCGCGTGTAAAAAACTTTTTCCCTGCATCGCGTCGTAACGGCACAGGGCATTATACAGTTGAGCCAATATACAGAGAATCGTAGATACGATGACGGGTCATTGTATATAAATCATTCCCACGCGCGCGGGCGCGCGTGTTATTCGAGACCTCGGTAATTTTCGGTCGATCCCACGATCTCCTCGAGCACTATGGAACGATCGATTCGTTCGTTCTCGCGCCACGTCGTTATTGCCGTCCAACGACAGCGATTTTTGTCGTTTTTTCTCTTTTTTTTTCCGATTCACGATCGACGTACAACACACAGCTGACCCTCGAACTCTAGTTGTCCTGCACGCTTGAGGTTGGGCACGTGTTTTCTTGCGCAACTTTGTTTGTGCATATATATATAGGGTGTCTCAGAACTGAATGGGTTTCCTGAAATGGGGGGTTGGGGGTGAAATTCTGAGTCGATTGATATAAGCATGTGTGGGTCTCAGATCAACCCCTGAATTATTATTCATTTTTAAAGGCGGTCGCACCTGATTGGCCCGCCTTTAGAAAATTAATAATAATTCAGGGGTTGATCTGAGACCTACACATGCTTATATCATTCGACTCAGAATTTCATCCCCAACCTCCCATTTCAGGGAGCGCATTCAGTTCTGGGACACCCTTTATATGCATATAGGGTGTTCCATTTGTCTTGAAACATCGAAATAATCGACAAGAAGAAGAGAAGAAAATGAAAAAATCCCGAGACACGTAACCAAAACATGCAAACGCGAAGTGAAGTAGCAAGATAACTTTTTAATTGAGTGAACTTTATGAAGGTGGTCGTTTCCAAGGTGCACCACGTTTCTTTTTTCCCCAATGGAAATCTAACCTTTTAGTTTTAAGGAAATCTAACCTCTTATTTTACGTTTAACGGGGAAGATACTTTTTGGCGAGGAAAACATTTGCTGATTTTCAGGATTTTCTTAGAAAGGAAAGATTTCTTTGCCATTTTCGAGACTCAGTTTCATTTCAGTCATTTTCAGGATTTTCTTAGGAAGGAAAGATTTATTTGCCATTTTCGAGACTCAGTATTTGTTTTATTACTACATTTGGCTGTTACATGGTATTTTTAAAATTAATCTTTAAAACTGACGGAGGTATAGCACGGTCTTCTAAACTGCATTTTCAAAGCTGGCGTGACGCGTAGCTAGATAACTAATCGACCGATTCTGATTAAATTTGGTATACATTTTTTTTGACCTTATTGTCTAAAATATGACCCTAAATGTTTTTGATAAGGAAAAAAGTATTTTTTATTGCAAAATGTAGCCATTTTTTCCCGGAAAATTCAATCTTTTTGTTTCAATGCGTACCATTTTATCGATTTTCAACATTTCTCACTTTTTCTTGGTTCATATTCTGCGTGTGAGTGTTAATGAAAGAAAAATATTCGTTGTTTTTTTTTTCAGATTAATCTCGCCTACGCAATGTGTCACGCCGTCTGACAACATCCGCCGCAACCCGTTTAGAAGACCGCGCCATACCTTCGCCATCTTTCAAGATGAATCATTTTATTTTTCTAATACCATGTAACAGCCAAAAGTAGTAATAAAACAAACGCTAAGTCCCGAAAAAGATGAAGAATTCCTTCCTTTAAAAAAAATCATGAAAAGCAGCAATTTTTTTCCTCGCCTAAATGTCCCCCCTTAAGGGGCTATACCAGTGTGACACTTAAAAAAAATCGATTTTTTTGCCTTTTTCGACAGTTTATACTTTCAAAAATATCATTATCATTTATATCATTTTATCTTGCAAAAATCGATAGTTAAATCTTTAAACGCGTTTTTCTCGAAATGAGATTTTTTTAAATTGCTGACATTGTAACGCAAAGAGCAATTATCCGAATGACTTGAAATTTGAACTGAGTACTCTTGTATATATTTACTCTACAATGACGTAGGATATTTTTGATTGGATGAAAATTGACGATTCGGCATTGAAAAAAACGACCATTTTATAGGCAAGAAAACATACTTTTTTTCATAACTACGCCATTTTGTTAGATTTTGACATTTTTCGAAAATCCTACGTCATTGTACAGGAAATACCTTCCAGTTTAACATTTTTTTCCTTTTTCGGATTCAGCTACTCAATCAGCCGGAATCATGTCAGCAATGGAGGAACTTTTTTTGCGCCTCCGAAGGCCACGTCTAAGTCGCTTGGATCTCAATGGATCTCAATGTTTTTCCATGAAAAAATTAGGTAATAAAGGTCAAATTTAGCCAAATATATTCTTAATTTTCCGAAACATTTAATTGAGTACTTTTCATCCAAAAAAATCCCGAAAATCACCCAAATTTTCAGCGTTCACACTGGTATAACCCCTTAAAAAATTTTTTTTCGCTACTTCTTCATTTTTATTATTATTCCCAACCCTTTTTTGCAACTTGCGGTCGCAAATCTACAATAAAAATACGTAAAAACGTCCGAACAGTTTTAACAGCCTAAGTCGACCAATACGAAATTTTATTCCTAATCAATCGCTTCATATTTCTCTATTATAACCTTTGTATCATAATCATTTTCGTTGCGTCCCACCAATGCATATTTCAAGATCATAAAAAACAGGTAACTTTCGCCCTAAACGTTTTTTTATTCGCCATTATTTTTCTTTATCCCAAAATGTGCTGCATCTGATGATCCGTCATTCACAAACAATACAGTAAAAACATTATTGATAAATTTAAGAAAGATAAAAAGAGAGTCTTTCCGCGGCTACTGAGACAAGCGTCTCGATCAGCCACCACCTCCTCGATCAAATCGTGCCAAGCCTACATCGTCGTGCACAAAATTGCTTCATGTTCGTAAAAAAAAAAGTTTCAAAAATTCCCAAAGATAATGGCGAACAAAATAATCTCACATAAATACTCTTTTACATCCAATAAAAAGCCGCTACAAAAAATATAGATCATTTTTTAAAACTTGACCTTGAAGTCACCTTGAATTCACCTTGAAAACGTCTACTAAAAGAATTTCTCGCCATGTGCTCCTCGTTCGAATCTACTCGATACGTGTCTCGGTATTTTTCGACTCACTTCGTCGTTCTTGAGTTATTTCGGTGTCTCGAGACAAACGAGACACCCTGTATATACGTAATATATATAGCTGCGGGGCAACACAAGAGTCACCGCGAACGATCCTCGTGGCAAAGGTCGTGGCTCGAGTGAGCGCTTCTCTACCTCTTGTCCCCCCCCCCCCCCCCCCCTCTGACCCTCACGAGTCCTCTCTTTCTATCTTCGGGCTCACATTTTGCAGGCAGACGAATGATTCATGGGTGCTCGTCGCCACTCGTTATTTGTGATATTCTATTCACTGTGTGCGCGTTCATATATATTATATATCACAGTGAACGAATCATGCTAACCCGTGAGTTCTTGTGTTTACGTTTGTCATTCCAGACACGAAACGAAAGTGAAAGAAAAAGGGGCAAAAAGGGAGAATGTAGTATAACATTCGTACATTAGTATTGATATAGCTCGTTAGCGTGAGTCGAGAGTCGCGAGGATTGGGAACGCATGCACGAGAAAGATAAGAGAAACGCCTCCGGCCACGTAATCCACCGTTAAGCAGGATGAGAGTCTCGCGATAAAGATAGGAATAATCAAAGAAAACATAGCGATATTAGTCGATTTAATTTATGACGCGATTCGGTATACGCGGGTTATTCGACGAAACTGCTGCAAGAGAATCTCGAGTCTGTGTCTCTTTTGAGGTTGTATGAATACATGCGTGCGTGTGCGTTGATGAATGTGAAAGAGCTTGAATTCAGGAATTATCTATATCGGCTATTCGACGTTATTTATAATGGTGCGATCGCGCGTACTGGGAATTTTATCGAAGACGAAGACCGCGTGCGGAAATCAATCTTGTCTGGTTGAACAAAAGTGTTAAGGGGTCTCACTTTAGATGCTAAAAAAAGCCATTTTCATGATTTTTTTTGATAGCTTTATATTACAGATATTAATATAAAAGTTGTACACTTTTAATTATAAAATTGTTCATTATTTTAATGATAATTATTAGTTATAATTTAATTTTAATTAGTATAAAAGTTGTTGTACTTAATAAATACACTTTCGAAATACATTTTTTTTAAATGTATGTATTTATGTAACCCAAACATACTTTAAACGCATTTTTCTCGAAACAACGTTTTTCGACGGCTTGGTGGTAAAATCTTCGAAACTAGTGAACCGATCCGTATGAAATTTTAACCGCATATTCTTAACAACTATAGCTATGGCGCATATCAAGGATTTTTTTAAATTTTGATATTTTTTTGTTGCCAAAAACGGTGAAAAAAACGTCTTTTTTTCATGACAAACTGAATCTAAAACCATTTGATTTTTTTGTTTCGGATGATCCATCTCCGAGATTTCATCAACAGCGCAGACCTGCGATTTTTTTAGGAAATTTTTTTAACTACCATTTTCATTTATAAACAGTGGCTTAAATAAATAAATAATTTTTAAAATGCATTTCGAAAGTGTATTTATTAAGCGTAACAACTTTTATATCAATATTTATAATATAATCCTATCAAAAAAATTCATGAAAACAGCCTTTTTTAGAGTCTAAAGTGAGAAGACCCCTTAAGGGATCATCAGTGTAAAATTTTCAAAAAAATCGATTTTTTTGTTGTTGCATTATCCGATACTATAGACGATTATAAACATGCTGTCCGTATATTTACATAAACGTAAGTGGATAATTTATATGAAAGTTCTGCAGTCGAAACTTTAAACGCAACTCGAAATATTGCTTTTCGAAAAATCCTCTGACTACAATTTTCCACGAATTTTTTTTCCGTAAATGAATTTTTCGAAACTTCATTCGAATGCTCGCATTTGGATTTCTCTATCCACTATCATGTCGAGTACGAAAATGTTGCTTGTGCGTCCAACGCCACGTTCTAAGGCCTTCCTGAAATGATTTCACCCACTTCATGACTTTTTCTCGAGCACAAAGAACTCCTAACCTCACACTTACTATTCAGACCTCCCTAGTGTTCCCGCCCCTTAAGACGGGATATACATTTACAACGATCAAAAAATCGATTTCTTTTTTTTTTCTTCTTTAAACGATGGCACTATATATGTCAGAATATTTTCCCAAAGTTTCAAATCGAAATTCGAAAAACTTATAACGTTACAGCCCGTCACCGTTGTGCCCCGCCGCTCGGATTCGGAGCGGGCGTAAACGTCGAACGAGTTTTTTTCAAAACTACATTTTCGAAGTTGGCGTGCAGGATTACTCAAAAACTATTAAACCGATTGAGTTAAAACTTGATAGAAATATTGATAATTCTACCCTTCTACTTGACGCGATTTTTTTTTTTTTTGAAAAATTAGAAATAAAAGCTACTTCTTTAATCCAAATTTTACAGAAATTTTGCGTGAAATGTTGATTATTTTGTTGCAAATGCGTGCAATTCATTCAAATTTGCATTTTCTTAATTTCAATTACCGTCAAATAGAAACTACACACGTTCCAACTAAAATTATTTTAAAAATTTGCAAATAAAAGTTTGTCGGAAGCTAGACTGCCACAGTTCCGCCATTTCGATGATAAATGAATTTTTTTGAAATGTTCCGTATGCTTAAATATACTATCAAAGTATACCTACAGTTTGATAAATGTAGAAGGATTATACCCTAATTTACAAAGTCCCTCAAAAATCCTTAAGGGGCTATACCAGTGCGACACTTTAAAAAAATCGATTTTTTTGCCTTTTTCGACAATTTATACTTTCAAGAATATCCTGTAAAAATTTCAAGGCCGTATCTCTGATAATTTTATCTTGCAAACATCGATAGTTAAATCTTCAAACGCGTTTTTCTCGAAATAAAATTTTTCAAATTTGCTCACATTGCAACTCAAAGAGCAGTCATTCGATTGACTTGAAATTTGAACTGAGTACTCTTGAATATATTTACTCTACAATGACGTAGGATATTTTTGATTGGATGAAAATTGACGATTTGGCATTGAAAAAAAACGACCATTTTATAGGCAAAAAAACAGACTTTTTTCATAACTACGCCGTTTCGTTAGATTTTGATATTTTTCGAAAATCCTACGTCGTTGTACAGGAAATACCTTCCAGTTTAACGAAATTTTTTCTATTTCGGTTTTAGCTACTCAATCGGCCGGAATCATGTCAGCAGTGCAGGAACTTTTTTTTTGCGCCTCCGAAGGCAGCGCATGTCGCTTGGATCTCAATATTTTTCTATGAAAAAAATATGTAATATAGGTCAAATACAGCCCAATATATTTTTAATTTTCCGAGACATTTAATTGAGTACTTTTCATCCAAAAAATTCCCGAAAACCACCCAAATTTTCAGCGTTCACACGGGTATAGCCCCTTAATGTTTTCCTGTCTAAATGTATATCCCGCCTTAAACTTGACCGATAAAGTCGCCTCGATCTTGAGAAGAAACAATCGCGATTGCCCAAGAATCGGATACCGATATATCGACACGGCGCGACGTAATCCCGCGCGGACGCCGCGATCATATGTGCCCGAGGAATTCAACGGAGCGCCGTGTTAAAAAAAAAAAAAAAGTGAGTTCGTCTCAGGAACGCGCCCGAAACGAAAATAAATGGGCGCCATGTGTGTCGCGTGTAAACGACGCGCGGTGAAAAGAGGAAGAGGCGAGGGGAGATGGAGCAAAACGGGCGAACAAGAGGGAGATCAAAGTGAAATGGACGATTGACTGTAACGAGGGGGATGGAGAAAAAAAAGAGTATGGGTGTTTTGCGTACGTGTAGGCGGTTGTAAAACCTCTCTCTCTCTCTCTCTCTCTCTCTCTCTCTCTCTCTCTCTCTCTCTCTCTCTCTCTCTCTTTTCTCTTTATGCGCACTGACTCTCCGGTCGCGAGGTTATGTTATTGCCGCTACGATAGTCCCGCTTGGTTCGCTGGTTATCCGCGAGAGAGCCCTCACCATCCGCCATTACAAAAGCGTCGATTACATTGACCTCCTTGTTGTGTTTCCTCGGGTCTCGGAAAAGGGCGAAAGATAGAGAGAGGTCGGGGGGGGGGGGGGGGAATAAGAAAGACACTACTATACTCGTATGCCTACGCGATAATGCTGCGCATCTGCGCATAAACTTGAACGCTTGGCTCGTACACTCGACGACTCTTCTTCGGAAAACTCGAGGCTAATAGTGAGTTTCTCATCGGGCTCTGTACTTTGTCCCGGCGTCTAAACTTTTTCTCTATACCGCCTGGCAATCGTCCAATTCCTCTCGGGAACACGGTCGCGATAGAAATAAATAAAAGAAGACGCTCCACTCGATTGCAACTCGGTTGTAAACAAAAGCGAGTAACGCAGTGTCAAAGTGTCAGATGAAGAAACACAGACGTCCCTCGGAGGTGCGTGCTTCCGGTGACTACAGCGCGTGCGAACGACGTGGCAACGATTGTCAAAAGTCGAAAAGTATGCGCTTGTGGGCAATGGGGGAAGAATATTGATACTTCCGCCTCCGCTTTAGGCGCTTACTTCTTTTGGTGAATTCATTTCCGGTTGAGCACTTGCGCGCAATTACCGCACATTTCTAGAGTTCACTGCGCTACGTCGATGAATCGTCTAACGCGTAATTGTAAGAGAGAATGCCCCAGAATTAAAAAAAAACAGCAATGTTTTTGCAGATTTTAATCGTACTTTGGGGTTCCTTTGTAACTAAACATTCACATTTTTTGCATAAAATGTTATCCGAACGTGTACAATATGGGTATATAATCGCAGATTACTCGGTAGGTCATTTAGTGACAACTTTTTTAAATCTTGAAACGTTAAACGCGTTTTTCCTGAAAAACACTTTTCGCGAACGTCGTGCAAGATAACTCAACAACTATCTGAACGATCATTTTACAATTTCGCACACTTTTAGATAACATAATTACCGTCTATGTGAACCTAAAGTTTCTTGAAGATTATTTTTAAAAACCACTTTTTCATTGACAAATACTATATTAAACATTTCATGAAAAATAGAACGATTTTTTAACACGTACAACTTTTCGAATTTTCACTTTTCGTTGAATTTTTTAGGCTCACATAGAGCGTGTGGGTCTTGGAAATGTGAATCTCTTGACTATGATGCTTCAGACCAATGCACCAGACGCAAAGTTGTACGCCGTGGAACAACTCAGCCGACGACCGTCTCTGAAGCAAGTGTATTACGGTTGCCATTTTTAAATATTAAAAAAAATCGAAAAATAAAAAGATGTGATAATCTGCACATAAAATTGCAATTACATTTAAAAAAATAATTTCTACACGAAAAAGTCTTGAAAATTCGCTTGTTTTCGGCTGCCTAAAGAGATCTGCCCCCTAAAAAGAAGGTGCGATTGAAACTGTAGAGAAGCGTTGCTGTTTTAACTACGGAATTTCCACGGTCAAACTCGAAGTAATGCGACGCTAAACTTTATAGGCGCTTTTTTCAGAAACGACGTTCGTCAACTTGGTAAAATGTTCGCAGTATCTTTTAAAGTGAATTCACCACAGAAATACGTAAGGCATTCTTGATTTGTCGAAAACTTCTTTTCCTCACAAGGAACATCATTTTGGTGTCCTCCTCCGATTTTGTTGAAACTTTTTTATGTGGAAGAGTATGAAAAACTAATAGACACGTTTTTTTTTATCGGCGGAAAAACGGTCTTAGGGGTGAAACGCACTCTCAAAAATGAGGATGTTTTTCGTCGATAACGTTTTAACGGTACGGGATATTGAAAAATTTCAAATTGCAACAATGTTTATTTTTTTGTGTACTATACATTGGAGATGAGAACGATAACGTTATCGACGAAAAACGAAAAAACACCCCTATCTTCGAGGGTGCGTTTCACCCCTTAAAAACGTTTTTCCGCCAATAAAAAAATACGTGTCTCGTAGTTTTTAATACTCTTCCACATAAAAAAATTTCAACAAAATCGGAGGACACCAAAGTGATGTTCCTTGTAAGAACAATGCTCCACGATTTTAATTCTGAAAATTACACTTTTTCCAGTGCCATTTCTATGAAAAATGATATTTCAAGAATCCCTTCTTCATTTCTCTAGCTATTCCATCATGCACGTTATGGAATATGTCGAAAAAAAAAAAAAAACATTTGCGCGCACATGCTGCAGTGCCAACTTAGGTGATTTTTTCTACGTTTTCATATACACGACGCAGGAGAATTCTGAAAGTCTATCAAACATCTACTCTTCGGGCTTCTGGAGAATCTTTACTCCTCAAGGGGAGGGTAGGGGTTTCAGCGTGAATAAAAAACACTTTTTTTCATCTACATGGATAGAGTAAATTTATTGAAACCTTTTGTACATCGTTAAGTGTCGTTTCAAGAACATTCCGTGAAATTTGTACGCGAAAATATCCACAAACAAGCCGGTGCCGCGTTTTTCTCGAAACCACTTTTTCAAAGTCCGTGTTCACTGCCATTTGAAAACTACATGACCGATTTATTTCAAACTTGGTACACACTTTCTACATATAAAATACCTCCCCCCAACGGTTAGTTTGAGATTTTTGTTTACATTGAGGGCGTTTTCCACCCCCAAAATGGCGGAATTTTTCGTGAAAAATAGCACTTTTCACTTTACATGACCACCAAAAATTTAGAAATTAAAAAAAATTATCAAAGACCGTTGGGATGAGGATTTGATGATACTTTGACTGAATTTCAATGGTACTTGATTTCAGATAATTTCTAGCTGAGATACAGCGAACACCGCAAATCGTGTTTTTCCAAAGGCGTTCTTGGAAAAGCTTTGTCACCGGCTTGTTTGTGGATATTTTCGCGTACAAATTTCACGGAATGTTCTTGAAATGACACTCAACAATGTACAAGAGGTTTCGATAAATTTACTCTATCCACATAAATGAAAAAAATCGCAAAAAAGTGTTTTTTTTTCACGCTGAAACTCCTACCCTTCCCTCAAGTGTAACAACTTTTCTATCAATATCTATAATATAAACCTATCAGAAAAATTCATGAAAATAGCCTTTTTCCTTGCGGATATCTTCGCGTACAAATTTCACGGAATGTTCTTGAAATGACACTCAACAATGTACAAAAGGTTTCGATAAATTTACTCTATCCACATAAATGAAAAAAATCGCAAAAAAGTATTTTTTTTTTCACGCTGAAACTCCTACCCTTCCCTCAAGTGTAACAACTTTTCTATCAATATCTATAATATAAACCTATCACAAAAATTCATGAAAATAGCCGTTTTCCTTGTGGATATTTTCGCGTACAAATTTCACGGAATGTTCTTGAAATGACACTCAACAATGTACAAAAGGTTTCGATAAATTTACTCTATCCACATGAATGAAAAAAATCGCAAAAAAGTGTTTTTTTTCACGCTGAAACTCCTACCCTTCCCTTAAGTGTAACAACTTTTGTATCAATATCTATAATATAAACCTATCAGAAAAATTCATGAAAATAGCCTTTTTCCTTGCGGATATTTTCGCGTACAAATTTCACGGAATGTTCTTGAAATGACACTCGACAATGTACAGAAGGTTTCGATAAATTTACTCTATCCACATAAATGAAAAAAATCGCAAAAAAGTGTTTTTTTTTTCACGCTGAAACTCCTACGCTTCCCTTAAGTGTACCAACTTTTATATCAATATCTATAATATAAACCTATCAGAAAAATTCATGAAAATAGCCTTTTTCCTTGTGGATATTTTCGCGTACAAATTTCACGGAATGTTCTTGAAATGACACTCAACAATGTACAAAAGGTTTCGATAAATTTACTCTATCCACATAAATGAAAAAAATCGCAAAAAAGTGTTTTTTTTTCACGCTGAAACTCCTACCCTTCCCTTAAGTGTAACAACTTTGGTATCAATATCTATAATATAAACCTATCACAAAAATTCATGAAAATAGCCTTTTTCCTTGTGGATATTTTCGCGTACAAATTTCACGGAATGTTCTTGAAATGACACTCAACAATGCACAAAAGGTTTCGATAAATTTACTCTATCCACATAAATGAAAAAAATCGCAAAAAAGTGTTTTTTTTTTTCACGCTGAAACTCCTACCCTTCCCTCAAGTGTAACAACTTTTCTCTCAATATCTATAATATAAACCTATCAGAAAAATTCATGAAAATAGCCTTTTTCCTTGCGGATATCTTCGCGTACAAATTTCACGGAATGTTCTTGAAATGACACTCAACAATGTACAAAAGGTTTCGATAAATTTACTCTATCCACATAAATGAAAAAAATCGCAAAAAAGTATTTTTTTTTCACGCTGAAACTCCTACCCTTCCCTCAAGTGTAACAACTTTTCTATCAATATCTATAATATAAACCTATCACAAAAATTCATGAAAATAGCCGTTTTCCTTGTGGATATTTTCGCGTACAAATTTCACGGAATGTTCTTGAAATGACACTCAACAATGTACAAGAGGTTTCGATAAATTTACTCTATCCACATAAATGAAAAAAATCGCAAAAAAGTGTTTTTTTTCACGCTGAAACTCCTACCCTTCCCTCAAGTGTAACAACTTTTCTATCAATATCTATAATATAAACCTATCAGAAAAATTCATGAAAATAGCCTTTTTCCTTGCGGATATTTTCGCGTACAAATTTCACGGAATGTTCTTGAAATGACACTCAACAATGTACAAAAGGTTTCGATAAATTTACTCTATCCATAAACATGAAAAAAAATCGCAAAAAAGTGTTTTTTTTTCACGCTGAAACTCCTACCCTTCCCTTAAGTGTAACAACTTTTGTATCAATATCTATAATATAAACCTATCAGAAAAATTCATGAAAATAGCCTTTTTCCTTGTGGATATTTTCGCGTACAAATTTCACGGAATGTTCTTGAAATGACACTCAACAATGTACAAAAGGTTTCGATAAATTTACTCTATCCATAAACATGAAAAAAAAATCGCAAAAAAGTGTTTTTTTTCACGCTGAAACCCCTACCCTCCCCTCAACCGGCTGAGCAACATCTTCGGCCCTTCTCCCTCCCCCATTCCCCCAAACCGAACTGATCCGCAACTTCCGTTAATTCGCGCACATTCGCCTCAACCCCCAAAAAGTAAACAACGCAATGTCACCCAACCATTACCCACCCAAAAAAAAATCCAGTCATAAACATCACAAAAGATTCTCACCTCGCGCAAGACGCGCTTCTCTCCAGCTCCACGGACCTCCGTGCTTTATTTCCGTTCACGTTGTTATCCTCGTCCCTTCGCTGGTCCTCGGGTCCGTGAAGCGGTATAATGATATAATCCGGTTCCTTCCTGGCGCGATTAATTTGTTCATCCCCGGCGGGCTTGGCCGTGTTAGTTCTCCTGTTATCCTTGTCGCCAGCGTTAACGGGAGTGTTCTCGTTGAATTTCTTGTTCACCTCCGATCGTGGCACTTTGGATCTCCCGCTGAAGCGTAGCCTCGAGAATCTCTGCAAAAATCCACCGAGTCCTCCTTTCTTCCTCTCGTTGACGTTTTTCCGTTGACCGACCTCGTGTTTGTTCCCGACGTTGCTCGGGTGTTCGTTGTTTCTCGTCGTTCCGGACGCCATGGCGAGCCTCTTAGCCGCCGTCGCGGACATCTCCTTGTTTATCCTCTGTCCCCCTTCGTTAAAATCGTTGAGGTCCTCGTTTCGTTTTTTCGCCTCGTCGTTTTCGCTCTCCCGTCCGACGGCCCCGTCGTCCTTGAATTCGCGTGTCGTCCCGTCGTCGCGTTTGCCCTCGTGTTTATCCTCGTCCCGGCGAGCACTTCGCGTCGTTGGACAGCGAGGCGTTGATGACGTTGCCGTAGTTGAAGCGTGGACAGAACTAGCTGTTGCGTTGTGACTCGCCTCGCCGGTCTCGACACACGAGGCGGCCTCTTTCCTCCTCTTTTCCTTCTGCTTCCCCCCCTCCGCGCGACAAGCGTGCCCCTCTCCGCCCGGTGCAACCAGCGGCGCCGAAACCGCAGGCTCCGCGACCGGCTCAACGGAGTCGCGCCCCTCCGCGCCTGGATCGTTCTTCTCGATCGACGTGCGCGGAGTGGGGGAAGAGAATGCGAGTTGCCTCGAAGCGCTTCCAGCAGCGTCGCGTCCGTTTCCAGCCTCGTCGCTCGTCTCGTCAGATCTGCTCGATCGGTCTTCCTCGCTGGATCTCTCTGTCTCGTCGATGATCTCGCTCGTTCCCGAGCCTCTCACCAGGTGGCTCTTCGTTTCCGGATAAAAATCCCCGAGAAACGACAAGCCTCGCTCGGCTGAAACGTCCCGGCGAGTCTCCTCGTCGCTCTCGTTTCGCTTCCTCTCGTCCTCGAGCACGGGAACATCGGCGTGATCGATGATCGATTTGATCTCCAAGCAGGGATAATCCACCTCGTCGTCCTCGTTCCCATCGACGCTACCCAACCTTCCAACCACCCTACCGTCGCCTCCACGCAGCGAAAATCCATCCGAGTTTTTTTTTATCCGATCGAGCATCGAGTCCCGCTGGTGGTCCGCCTCGAAGCTTCTTCCGCGCGACGTCGCGCGAATATCCTCGGGTTTGGTCTCGACGACGACCTTTTCGCTCGACGTGCCGGGGATCGTGTCGCGCACTATCTCGGCGACCTTCGGCCCGCAGCTGACAGCCGGCCTCGGAGCCTCGGGACGCTCGTCGCACGCGTCCATGCGCTGAAACGGCCGCGCGGTCTTCTGCAACATTTTCACGTAATCCGATTGCTGGGCGAGCTCGTAGCTGGCGTTGTTCAGGACGCGTCTTCGGCTCGAGGAACTCGGCGAACTCGGGCTTTCGGCGTCCTCGGCGCAAGACGACATTACACCGGTGCGCAAAAACGTATTTTCGTTTATCTCGAATTGCTGAGCGAGCTCGTAGCTAGCGTTGTTCTTGACGCGACGAACGGACGCGCGTTGTTTCTTGTCGTTTCCGAGGGAGGCGGGCTTTTCACCGGGCACGGTGGCCTCTTCGACCTCGCGCTTGAATTGCCTTATAGCCTCGTCGACCACCGCGTCGATGTCGTTCTCCATCGCGATCGCCATTGCGAGGACGTTCTTGTCACCGCGGTCCTGCGTCTTCACCGTTGATCTCGGAGGCTCGGGGTCTCTCGAGGGACTGGCCGACGGAGTCTCGATCGTCGGGACGTCCGGGGATGGAATTTCGTCGGGCGCGCGCGAATTCACGTTGGCAGAGGCTCCGAATAACGATGACTCGATCGAGTTGATCTCTGGACGTATCTGCGTTCTCACCGACGACGTACGAACTACTTTACCGACTGTGGTAACGTCGTCAATGTCGCTTCTGCAACAACGCGCGCTGCTCGTCTGCGCAGAATCGTCCGCCATTTCGTGTACTCCCGAATCGCAATTGTCGTTTCTGCAACGACGCGACGAATTCGCTCTCTCCGAGCTCTTGTCGCTGTCGAAGGAACATTGCGCGCTGCTCGTCTGCGCAGAATCGTCCGCCATTTCGTGTACTCTCGGATCGCAATTGTCGCTTTGGGAACGACGCGACGAATCCGCTCGCTCCGAGCTCTTGTCGCTGTCGAAGGAGCAACGCGCGCTGCTCGTCTGCGCAGAATCGTCCGCCATTTCGTGTACTCTCAAATCGCGAGTATCCGCATGCTCTTTCGTCGGGCTGGATTCGTCGCGTCGTCGCCGGTCGCAATCGGGGGGACTTTCGTCTCGTCCGCAGAGATTAAGGTCGACCGGGATACTGGCGACCCTCGTGTAATTCTCGAAGAGACTCGTGGAGGATACCGTGCCTATGGCAGCGCCCGAGGTACGTGGACCGCTGCGCGCGAAAGCGTAAGAGCAACTGGTCGACTCGTCGACGTCGAGGGCCAGACTGGGAGCGCTCAGCGACTTATTCGTTAATCTAAAATTAAAACCCGACCAGTCGCTGCTCCACCCTCCTTTATTTTCCAACGAATCATTGTGATTATCGTGGTTATTATTATTATTGTTCGGGTGATGAAGACGACGATGATGGAGAAGCGTGTCGCTGAGAGCGTTGCTCGCCATTTTCACACAGTGAAGAGCCGAGGTTGCGAGCTCGCAAGCGTCTTCGACACCGGCTATATTTAACCTCGTAGTTTGAAGCAGTCGCGAGGACGCCGAATTGCCGAGACCTCCGCCACGGAGGGACGACGCCACTTGGCACGATTTTAAATCGTAAACCGCGTCGGAGCGAGGCTCGAGACCGATCTCACGGAGGTCTAGCGCGTTGCGAATGTCCAGGGAGGTCGAGACGCGGTCGTCGGTATCGTAGGGATCGTAGAAGTCACAGTCACGAGTCACTGTTGGATCGACGAATTCGTCCTCGGGATCCTCGTCGTCGTCGTACTCGTACTCCTCCTCTTCGTCGTCGTCGTCGTCCTCGTTGCCGTGCCAGAAATCTCTGAGACATAAATAACAACGTGTTACATCAATTGCGCTACGGCGGTTTTATCGGGGTTTTCACAGAAAGGGGTGAGGATCGCAGTTGTCGAGCATTGGGGCACGGAACTTTTCAGGATTCGGAGGATAAAGGCCTCAGTAACGGGTATAAAATCATGTGCGAATTTAACAATTTTTAATTATTACGAAATTAATTGCACATCTATTTTGTATGAATATCAAGCTGGTAGAAAATAATGTACATGAAGTTTGCATCGTTGCTATCCAACGGTTTCATTTTTTTTTTCGATTTTGTTTGGTTGGTCCCGGTGGCCGTAAATATTTTTTATTCATTTTACCATATTTTCTTAGCAACTAGAGCCGAACTGACCAAGAAAAAGATAGGAAATTACAAAATCGAAAAAAAAATGAAACCGTTGGATAGCAACGATGCAAACTTCATGTACATTAGAAAATAAGTATTTTTTTTTTCGATGGACAAAATGGCCGACTACCAATATTTTCTTTTATCTTTTTTTTAGGCGCGGCGTGACATTTAGCATCCACAATTTTTTACCTAGAACAAAAAACAAAAATTCTCGTCAATCCACATTAGAATACCTAGAGAAGTACGTACGGAATTTAAAAAATGGTGTTTTATTCAAAAGTTGTAGGTATTTGAACTTAAGGGGTTACCCCCACTTGCGATTTTGAAAAAATCGATTTCTTTTTTATTGCATTTTTTTCAAGTGCAATTTGAAGTGCAGTTTTTTTTATGCCCGAAATAGATGACTGTATGTAAGTTTACAAAAAAAAAATATTTTCTTCGTGTAAACTGAAATTGAAACTTTAAACGCGTTTTTCTCAAAATGGCATTTCTGAAGTCGGTGACCAAGATTACTCGAACACTAATGAACCGATCTTCTTGAAATTTTGCAGGCTTATTTAATACATAAAAATGTAGTCTTTAATCGTTCGATTTTTTTTTTCGAAAAAAATAGCCGTTTTATAGCCAAAAAACGGCCGTTTTTTTTTCGTTAAAATCGAACCATTAACTTTGACTGTCCGCCATTTTGTGAAAAATGAATATTTGTGAGTATTTGAACTTAAGGGGTTACCCCCACTTGCGATTTTGAAAAAATCGATTTCTTTTTTATTGCATTTTTTTCAAGTGCAATTTGAAGTGCAGTTTTTTTTATGCCCGAAATAGATGACTCTATGTAAGTTTACAAAAAAAAATATTTTCTTCGTGTAAACTGAAATTGAAACTTTAAACGCGTTTTTCTCAAAATGGCATTTCCGAAGTCGGTGACCAAGATTACTCGAACACTAATGAACCGATCTTCTTGAAATTTTGCAGGCTTATTTAATACATAAAAATGTAGTCTTTAGACGTTCGATTTTTTTTTTCGAAAAAAATAGCCGTTTTATAGCCAAAAAACGGCCGTTTTTTTTCGTTAAAATCGAACCATTAACTTTGACTGTCCGCCATTTTGTGAAAAATGAATATTTTTTAAAATCCTTCGATTAAAGACTAGTTTATACTTATATTTGACTAAATCCATCCGCATTTTTCTTTCAGATGATCCACTTCGCCGCAATGTTGGTCACCGCAAACCGTGTATATAAAAACATCATTTCATTGACGGCCATTTGCCACTAAACAATGTAATATTTTTCGATAAAAAAATTACTGAAAGTTCTTCAAAATGTGTTCTTTGAGATGGTATATTGATTGATTAAAAAAGTTTTGTAGTTTTCTTCAAAAAAATTCATGAAAAAGGCCTTTTTTGCGCTACAAGTGGGGGTAACGCCTTAAGAAATGAATTTTCAGTGAAAAATTTCGTTATAACTGCTCATAAACTGCTCATACAGTGAAACGTTTTCGATTAATCAGAAATTCCGTACGTACTTCTCTGCGAAATGCAATTAGGAACATAACTTTTAAATTTGAAGTAAATCGAGTGAAAATTGTTGAAGTTATTTGTCACGCGAATTGGAAAAAAGCTGTTTCGAGAATTTTCGAGTAGTCAGCCATTTTGTACATCGAAAAAAAAATATATTTTTTCTAACAGCTTGATATTCATACTGAATAGATGTGTAATTAATTTTGTGAGAGAATTAGTTTTTCATACGAAAAAAAATTGTTACATTCGCACATGATGTTATACCCGTTACTGCGGCCTAAGGCCTACAGTTATCTGATATGGTCGCACTGGAAGGGTAAAGGTTTTTCTTCCGGAAATTCCCTAGGACTTGCTACACAAATGCGACGAATTTTTCGGCTCGAAAAAAAGTATCCTTTATCATTTGTATTGTGATAGATGGGGAAACGCGTAGGGGATTTGGAAATATTGTTTTTCATGGAAATTACGGAATTTCGAAGGAGTTTCATTTTCAGAATGAAAAATCGTGACAAATTGATTAGTACAAGAGGTTTTAACAAAATCCGTATTTCTGTGGAATATTTAGTTGAGGATCGTTAACATTTCAATTGAATCGGTTAAAATTAGTCGAGTTATGCTACAAGTCAATTTAAAAAACCTGGTTTTGGAAAAAATGCCTCTGAAGCCACATTTTGAGTTAGACGGTGAGAATTTAGTAGTCAAATTAGCAACTTTTCGGTAGGGGACCATCCCCTTTTTAAAGATCCTAAATTATTTTAAAATTACCCTTTTTAAAGACCCCAAATTATTTTAAAATTACCCATTTTAAAGACCCTAAATTATTTTAAAATTACCCTTTTTGAAGACCCCAAATTATTTTAAAATTACCCATTTTAAAGACCCTAAATTATTTTAAAATTACCCTTTTCAAAGGCCCTCAATTATTTTAAATTTCTCCTTTTTAAAGACCTTAGATTATTATTTAAAGCCAAAAGAATCCTCATTTCGACTCTGTGTACCAATGTTCCCGCTTAGGGGGCGCGATACCTTTGGGCAAGGAAAACATTTGCTGATGATCATGATTTTTTTTTTTAAGAAAAGATTTCTTCATAATTTTTTAGACTTAGGGCATGTTATATTCCTACTTTCAGCTGTTAAATGGTATTTTTTTCAGTTAAGGGATCATCACAGTGTAAAATTTTCAAAAATCGATTTTTTCGCATTATTCCATAGTATAGACGGTTATAATCATGCTGTTCAATTTTTGGGGCGAAATTCGAATTATTCCGGTTGCTACAGCCTTTCTCGGAAAAAGGGTTTCAAGCTTTTCAAAGGGATTCAAACAAAAGAGTTTTCAAGTTATCCGTCTCAAATTTTGACATTTATTCACGCTATTCTTTATCTTGCTATGGAAGCTTTTTTTTGTTTGAAATCTTCATATTTATTTTAACAAAAAACTGTCGAAAAAATAGACCAAATTCGATTATTTTTTTTTCGAACCGCCGTCATTTTGTAGATTTTCATAAAAAAAAACCTTTTTATTGGAAAATCTGATATCCGAAAAAATAAGTGTGGCATGCTAGGGATAAAACTACCCTAAGTCTCAATTTTGGTGAAGAAATCTTTTCTTTAAAAAAAATCAGCAATTTCTTCCTCGCCTAAAGGTATTTATCTCCAAGTTCTGTATACAAACACTCGACCACTTTTTTCACTAGTCAGCTCCACCCGAAGTTTGCAACTATCGATAAAGCAGTTCGGTGCCAATCTGATACACAACACAGAACGTACCTCGAGAAGAGACTCGGGCCACGTGACCGGCGAACGGGAAGAGAAAGAGAGAAAGAGCAATGACGTATTAGCAAGCGAATCGAATCGTCGCGGCCGAACTTATTGGGAAACGAAATCCTCTCGTCTCGCGAGTAGGCCAAACACGCGTTCAGCCTCGAAATTAAGGGGTCTTCTCACTTTAGACGCTAAAACAAGGCTATTTTCATGAATTTTTTTCATAGATTTATATTATAGATATTCATATAAAAGTTGTTACACTTAAGGTAGTTCCTCTGCGAAAATCTCAACCAAAGTTTACATACCATGTTCATGTTTAAAAGATTGATAATTGGTTTAATTAGTAATAAATAAAATTAAAAACTACGCAATATTGACTCGGTACTAGTAGATAATACGATGGATATCATTTATTGCCGTAAAATATATTTTATATTGTGTTTTTGATCTACCATTACCAGGAAACTTTTTGCCGGGACTGTCCAGGCTTTACCCCAATTGTTTTTTTTCCAGGCTTTGCCAGGCTTTGCACCAAAATTGTGAGGGCTTTTCATGGTTATATCTTGGAAACTAGTTGGTGAATCATTCTCATTTTTTTTCACATTATTCGTGATATGTTACTCTAGCTTATCCTCGTTTTTTATCAATTTCTTAATTTTAGTTTTGACGGTAAAATTAATGATGCTCTGTTTGCCAATCATAACGCATTTGTTGCGTGTAAACCAAGCCAACTTTAAGTGTAAATATCTCAGGTTTGGGGTGGTCAAACTTATTCAAATTGCACAGATGTTTGGATAATGTATTGAATAACATATATGTCAAATTTCAACCATTTCTTAATTCAACTCTTCTGTGGAGGTACTACCTTAATAAATACATTTTCGAAATACATCGACCATTTTTTTTAATGCATTTATGTAACCCAAACAAACATTAAACGCGTTTTCCTCAAAACAATGTTTTTCGACGGCTTGTTGATAAAATCTTCGAAACTATTGAACCCCGATCCTTATAAAATTTCAACCACATATTCTTTACAACTATAGCTATAGCGCATATCGAGGATTTTTTTTTATTTTGAAATTTACTATTTTTTGCCACAAACGGTGAAAATTGTTTTGTTTTTTCGAAAAATGTACGCCATTTTGTTATTTTGGCATGTATAAAAAATCGTATGATATGCGCTATAGCCATTAACATATCGAATCTAAAACCTTTGATATTTTTTGTTTCGCGTGATCCATCTCCGAGATTTCATCAACAACGCAGACCTACAATTTTTTAGGACATTTTTTAACTACCATATTCGTCTATAAATAGTGACTTAAATAAATTAAAAGAAAAAAACATAACGTATTTCAAAAGTGTATCGATAAAATCACCATACCACGGTAAAAAATAATTTGTCATTTTTTTTCTGGAAGATACATTTGTCAAGAACGCTCTCACCAAATGTTTTAAAGAAGTTTGTAAAATTGGCAGAGATACAGCATTTTATGTGAAACCGTTCGAAGCGCACGACCGCGCCGAGCGGCAGATGTGCGGCTTTGAACGCGTTTTTCTCGAAACAACGTTTTTCAACCTCGTTGACAACATATTAAAAAATCTATTCATCCGATTTGCATGCGCCGAGTCTTGAACTGTTCGAAAATCCAGTCTCTACAGCACCACGTAGGGATTTTTTTCTAAAGGGCCCCCTTCAATTTTTTTTCATGAACGATGAAAATTTTCCATAAAAATCGGAAATAAAATTCGCTGGTCCGCCATTTTTTTTGAGATATCGAAATTCCCCTACGTGATGCTGTAAACCTATATGTCTAGTTTCTAAATATATTTTCAGTTTATTTTTCAAATGAACCGTATGGCTTAATCGCTGTCAACCGCCGAGCAGCAATTTCGTCGGAGTGTCCTCTTGGCAGCGGCGTACACCGCAAACTATACTTTAGATTCGAGTACGAAAATTTGTATACAGTCTTCTATATGTATATATTGAGTATGAGTATTAATAAAAAAAATTCCATTGATCGTTCGCTTGAAAATAATTACGAAAAATACACCCTCGTACCGCGCACGAACCGTGGTGTGGTGCCTTAAGAGTAACAACTTTTGTGTGAATATCTATAATATAAACCTATCACAAAAATGCACGAAAATAGCCTTTTTTGCGTCCAGAGTGAGAAGAACCCTTAAGGGGAGGGCAGGTGTTTGCACTTTTGAAAAATCGATTTTTTTGTTGTCTTTTCTTATAGTTAAACATGTCACGAATATAATCCCAAAATTTCAAGTCAATCAGAGCAAAACTCTCGAAGTTATTGACTATTTAGTCCCGCTCCTCTAACACTGTAGCTCCGACTTCTCTAAACTTCAAACGCGTTTTTCTCGAAACCACTTTTTCAAAGTCCGTGTTCACTGCCATTTGAAAACTACATGACCGATTTATTTCAAACTTGGTACACACTTTCTACATATAAAATACCTCCCCCCAACGGTTAGTTTGAGATTTTTTTTTACATTGAGGGGGTTTTCCACCCCCAAAATGGCGGAATTTTTCGTGAAAAATAGCACTTTTCACTTTACATGACCACCAAAAATTTAGAAATGAAAAAAAAATTGTCAAAGACCGTTGGGATGAGGATTTGATGATACTTTGACTAAATTTCAATGGTACTCGATTTCAGATAATTTCCAGCTGAGATACAGTGAACACCGCAAATCGTGTTTTTCCAAAGGCGTTCTTGGAAAAGCTTTGTCACCGGCTTGTTTGTGGATATCATCGCGTACAAATTTCACGGAATGTTCTCGAAATGACACTTAACAATGTACAAAAGGTTTCGATAAATTTACTCTATCCATATAGATGAAAAAAAATCGCAAACGTGTTTTTTTTTTCACGTTGAAACCCTACCCTTCCCTCAAGTGTAACAACTTTTCTATCAATATCTATAATATAAACCTATCAGAAAAATTCATGAAAATAGCCTTTTTCCTTGCGGATATTTTCGCGTACAAATTTCACGGAATGTTCTTGAAATGACACTCAACAATGTACAAAAGGTTTCGATAAATTTACTCTATCCACATAAATGAAAAAAATCGCAAAAAAGTGTTTTTTTTTTCACGCTGAAACTCCTACCCTTCCCTTAAGTGTAACAACTTTTGTATCAATATCTATAATATAAACCTATCACAAAAATTCATGAAAATAGCCTTTTTCCTTGTGGATATTTTCGCGTACAAATTTCACGGAATGTTCTCGAAATGACACTTAACAATGTACAAAAGGTTTCGATAAATGTACTCTATCCACATAAATGAAAAAAATCGCAAAAAAGTGTTTTTTTTTCACGCTGAAACTCCTACCCTTCCCTTAAGTGTAACAACTTTTGTATCAATATCTATAATATAAACCTGTCACAAAAATTCATGAAAATAGCCTTTTTCCTTGTGGATTTTTTCGCATACAAATTTCACGGAATGTTCTTGAAATGACACTCAACAATGTACAAAAGGTTTCGATAAATTTACTCTATCCACATAAATGAAAAAAATCGCAAAAAAGTGTTTTTTTTTCACGCTGAAACTCCTACCCTTCCCTTAAGTGCAACAACTTTTGTATCAATATCTATAATATAAACCTATCACAAAAATTCATGAAAATAGCCTTTTTCCTTGTGGATATTTTCGCGTACAAATTTCACGGAATGTTCTTGAAATGACACTCAACAATGCACAAAAGGTTTCGATAAATTTACTCTATCCATATAGATGAAAAAAATTCGCAAAAAAGTGTTTTTTTTTCGCGCTGAAACCTCTACCCTTTCCTCAATCGCAGCCGATCGATCAGACTCACCTCCGACCTCGATCGTTTTTGAGCGCGCCCGCGCTCAGATCGTGGCTCGTCTTCGAATAGAACGAGGCGGAAAATCCGTTGCTGAGGTCGTTGCAGGCGAGAGTCTCGCTTTTGTGGCAAGTATCGAGGCTCTCGAAACTTCTGTACGGGCGCAAATTCCCAAAGCCGTTTCGCGTGTCCGATGGGAAGCCGTTTAATCGGGAACTTTTTCGCAGGTCTATTTCATCCTCGTCGTCCTCGTCGTCGTCGTCGTTTCCGTTTTCCTCGTCGAGGCTGTCGGGCGAGGTATTCTCGAAATGTGAGTTCGAACGATTCGAGTACTCGAGAGAATCGTAACTGTAGCCCGAGGGTGAGACCGTGGCGCAGGTTCGTTCGAGCGACTCGAATTGCAGCAACGAGCTCGATCTCGACGATGATTCCGAGGACCTCGAGGAACGCGGCGAGGTCCAATGGTCGTCCGTCAAGCCTAGCGTCGTCCCGTCACGATCCTTGCTCGCGTTTCTTCTTCGACGCTTCTTCGGTACGACGGAATTGCACTCGCTGCCACTCCCGTCCGGTCTCTCTTCTGCGTCGTTCGCCCGACAATGAAACAGAAAGACAACAAAGTTTCGACGATCATTAATGAAATATCTGGATATAATACGATTTTAAATATGACCTTGAGTTTTGTTGAATTTTATTTTTTAATAAATAAAACTTTAAAAATAATTTTATTTTAATTAAATTTAAACTTCGTGAAATTGAATTAAGGCAGGATTCTACTTTGAAACGTTGAAAAAAAAATTTTTTTTTTCACATTTTTCGAAAGTAAATATGTTCAAGAATGTTCGGTCAAAATTTTATAAAGTTCCAAGCAGTCTAACTATCCTTTTTCGCCTTTCGAACGCACCTACCTGAGCACCTACCTATCACTCACCAAAACTTTAAACGCGTTTTTCTCGAAACGACATTTTCAAGTACCGTGGTCGTGATAACTCAAAAAGTACTGAACCGATCCTTATGAAATTTGGAACACATATTCTATATGTGTGTACCAACCGACCTAACTACAATCAACTTAAAATTTTGATTAGAACAATTTTTTATTGCAAAAAAAAGACCCCAAAAAAACGCATTTTTTTCGTATTTTAGCCGCCATTTTATTAATTTTGCACGTATATAAAATATTCTAGTTAGGTCGGTTCCTGAAGACATACTGAACATGAAACTATTTGATTTTTTTGTTTCAGACCATCCGTCGGGAAGATTTCACGACCACGGCAACGGTACCTGCTTTTCGAGGCGTTGGCTTTAAACATATTTTACGTGTACAAAAAATGAATAAAATACATTTAAAATTTTTTTTTTATGTACTTAAAGAGTGTATTTATTGAACAGTTTAAACCCCATATCGATATCTTTAATAGTATTCTCAGAAAAAGTTCACGAAAATAGCGTTTTTTTCATGGTTTCAAAGTAGAATCCTGCCTTAAGGGGCCAGTCCACTTTGAAAATTTCAAAAAATCGAAAGCCAGCAAGACTCGAAGAAATCGACGATGATGAGCAATCAGAAGGGATTTTGTACGGTGCAGGAATTGTCGATTGAGCTTAGGTAAGAGTTTTTCATAGTATAAACTTCAAACGCGTTTTTCTCGAAACAACGTTTTCAAAATCTAGCTCCATCGTATCTCTGAAACTAATAAACCGATTCTCTTGAAATTTGAACCACATATTGTAAACATGATTCGCAACAAAGATGACCCTCGATGGTTTTTAAATTTTGATTTTTACTCTTTTTTTGCGAAAAACTGCGAAAAAAACGCGTTTTTTAAATTACATTTTTCGTTTTTCATCTGCTATTTTTTTATTTTTTGATAAAACTTTATATCCGAGGGTCATTTTGTAGCTGGTGTCATGCTGAATCTAATGGACTTTGATTTTTTTGTTTCACACAAGCCGTTGCCGAGTTGTGATGGAGCTACCTAGCCCACCTATTTTTCAGGCGTTACGTAAAACTAGTTTTTTTACTTAAAATTTAATAAAAATGAATTAAATTTTTTTAAATGTATTTCAAGACTTTTTTATCAAGCCCAACAATTTTTATAATCATATCTTTTATAAAATACTCAAAAAAATCACGAAAATAGCCTTTTTCGTGGCTCCAAAGTGGACTGGCCCCTTAAATTATTTTTTTCTGATTATTCAATGTAATTCATCTTGATTCATAAAAAAATTATTTTATTAAGTTGATTTTAATTTATTAAATTGAAATTGTTAAATTTTAATATATTTTATTTTTAAGGAATAAAATTTAAAAATGCATTTGAGTATGAATATTGCGTTTTATTAAATATCTATAATAGGATAGGTATGCAGCATTTTTTTAAAGTGTTAACCTGTCAACGAGCTACATCTACCTAAGTGGGTCAAAAAATTGCATTTTTCAAAAATATTTTTATTCGATAGTATCACCATTTGGCTAGATTCCCTGGAAATTTCGTTGAAATATTCTTAAAACCGAATGAGCTACCTTGATAGATTGTTACCAAATTTACAGGAGATACGATGTAATGAGAAACATTTCAAGGTTGTTGACGATCTCACTTTTTTTAAATCGATCTCCATTTTTTAATAGTTACGTAAAAATGACGACGTTTTTCATAGATTTTGTATGCTTGAGTTTTAAATCGTCGCCACGTTGTTAAAAAAATGATTTTGAACATCGACGATCGTCAACGACTCGCATTTATTGTTAACTTTAATAAGTCGTTTGGTTTTTAAATTTCGGGTGGACCGTTTAAGCTGGAAAGTGAACATTTCAAAATGATGCGATTATTGTATCACCTTTAAAAAAATATCATGAAAAATGACTCATTTTCAGGCGTGTAAAGCGATTTCCCCCTTAGTGGATAAAAAAAACTGCATCTTGATGAGACTATGTATCAATTGTATATAAAACTCCGACCTCGTCATCCCAATACTCGCATCAGAAAAAAATATCGAAAATCGCGCTGTTTTGTTCGGCTCCAAGCTTATGCAGATCCGTTAAGGGGTAACACTAATCTCGAGTGTCGAAAACAGAAAAATCCCTCCAAATCATACGTTTGGCTTTAACGAAGACTTTGTCCTTGAAATTTTCAAAAAATCAAATCTTTTTATTACGGATTCTTAATCTACATGTAAGTAGAAATAAATCTGTCGAAGCGTTTCCCCGATTTCGAACGTTTACGATATTTTGCGAACGTTTACAAAACTTTAAACGCGTTTTTCTCGAAAACACGTTTTTAAAAATGGCTGACATTCTCCTGACCGCTGTAATTAACATATCGACCTGAAATTTGGAGAGCATACTCACAAAATATGTCTTCACGGAATGACGGATCGTTTTTTCGATAAATACATTTTTGCATTTATTATTTATCTTTTTATGCGAAAAAAAACGCGAAAATTCGATTTTTTTATAATTGCCGCCATTTTCCGAAATTTGTACTAAACGAAAAACCGATCCGTCATTCCATGACCAAAGGGTCACAGATTGATAATATGCTTTGAATTTGTGGTTCAGATCAACAAAGAGGGGGCAGTGATGTCAGCCGTTTACCTCCCGCGGTTTGAGGACCTGTTTTCGCGGAGCTGCAACGGCCGCCATTTTGGTTTTTTTTTCAAAAAAAAATTTTTTAACGTTCTGTATATCATGAATAAAAGCAAGAAAAAACCGCACTCAAAAAGCTTTACTCGTTTCCTTTAAAAAAAAATAAAATGTAAACACCTGAAATATGGCACTCCAAGGACAAAGTCTCCGTTAAAAAAATGTACGATTAGTCCCATACCGAATCGTTGATATCTTAACTACCACATCTTTACTGTGAAACTCAAAAAGATGTGGTCCCAAATTTTACAGGCGTTTTCCCAAAACAACGTTGTTTGCACGATCGCAACTTCAATTCGATCAGATTCGATTTACCGGTGGATGTCGGGGAGGCCGATTCTTTCAAAAATATACGAAGCCACGAAATTAATGCGCAAATCTATTAATCATGGTTAGGGACCGGATGCATAAATCACGAACGTTTTCGAGCTCACGGGAAAGTTTATCGGAACTAGAGGGTGATGGAATCCTAGAATGATGCAAGTTCTTCGCATGGAGAAACAGAGAGAGAGAGAGAGAGAGGGCGAGAGAGAGAGCCACAGGGTCGGAAAATATGCCGGAGAATAGAAGGAAACAACGAGGGCAATATATATATATATATATATATATATATATATATATAGGGTGTCCTGTAATAAATAGATAATCCTACAACTGTCGATAGGTCAGATCATGTCCTACTATATACTGGAATCTCAGTTTAGTCAAAGTCCCACGGTTTTCGAGATAAAAATCATCTGCTTTTGGTTTTTCGCATGCCCTTTCTACAAATGATAATGTTTTTGACCGGGTTAAAAAAAATACTCTTGGTTAGGGGCCGTACGCAAATTACGTAACACAATTGGGGGGGCGGGGGGGCAAGGTTTGCGTTACGTCACGATTTTAAAACTGCCAGAAATAGCAAAATTTCTGCATGTTCAAGTTTTTAATTTAAAGCTCGCGTGCAATTTTACCGTGGACAGCTCGAAGCTTTCTATACGCAATGTCAGTTAAGGGGGAAAGTCACTGTGCAAGAACTTCCACAGTAGCTTTCCCACATCCCCCAAGCAAAATATGAAGGACGTTTTTTTTAATAATTCTTGAAAGTACATGTATTGAAAAATATGTTGGCAACATTTTTATTCACAAGTCCGAAAATTGACGGAGTTATAGTCACTTTAGTGAGAACTGGTAGCGCGTCAGGTTAGTGCCCTCAGTCCCTACAGGTGTGGCATCATTTACAATAGATAAAGTACAGCCTCTTATTATTTTGTGAACTAACATGAAGATGAAGAACCGTCAAATCGCCCGCGACTAGATACTTCAATGTAAGTATCAATATTCTAGAAAAAACATAACTTTATATCAAGAAACACGGAACGAAAACTTTGAACGCGTTTTTCTCGAAACTCGTTTTTTCGACCTTGTCCGAGCGAATACTTAAAAACTTATCAACCGATTTTCAATTTTTTTAAAAACATTTTTGTCATCGCAGTGACTAAGGTTGTACGTATCCGCGTTTTTAACATTTGATAATTACTATTTTAAAAGACTGCTCAGATGCAGAAAAGGGGCCTTGAAAATAGAAAAAATTTCCAAACTGTCGGCATTATGTAAAAAAAAACCAAAATAAAAAAACGGCTACGCATAACGATAGCTACATTTATATAGATATCGATAAATTGTTGACTTTTAATTTACAGATAACCTTTCATAAAGATATCGATGGGACATGAAGAGAATTTTTTTTTTCGTCGTCAAATCAAGGAATATATCTCGATTAATTTTCAAGATTTTTTCATAAAAATTGGTACAAAACTTGATGAATATATACTTCGTAAAATGAGTATAAACCCGATCCTTCCATAATTAGTTATGTCTATGAAAAAAATCGCAATTAGTGACGACAAAGCACCCGTTACGTAACGGAATGGGGGGGGGGGGCGGATTGGGAAATTTTGCGTTACGTAATTTGTGTACGCCCCATTATTCGTTTTATTTATAAAAGTCTTCTTTTCAACCTTAAATGTTAAGGAAACTATGAAAAAAGATCTTATGCAGAATTTCCATACAAAACAATTCGAACATCTGACTTTGATAGCCTGCGGTGTAAAAAAAATGAACTACGCATATCGTGCCAATTGCTTAAAAAAGTTGCTTAGTTATTGTCGATTACTATCATTTGTAGGAATAGCACGCGAAAAACCAAAAGCAGATCATTTTTTCCAAAAAAATAACACAAAGCCCAAAATCTCGAAAACCGTAGGACTTTTACTAAATTGAAATTCCAGCATATAGTACGACATGATCCGACCTATCGACAGCCGCAGAATTATCCATTCATAAAAGGACACCCTATATATATAGCGGAAGAGAGAGAGAGAGGGCAAATTTTCCTCTGGATCTAAGTTTAGTATATTGTACCAACGATTAGATCACGCGATCGTTAAGTTTCTCAGAGGCCACACGAAGAGTGAATGGGAATAATCCACTGGGTTCGTACTCTGCGTGCTCGCTTCTGGTTTTCCATACAAGCAAACTCAACTGCGCAATTCGCAGTCATATAAATTTAGTAGCACTGGAAAAACAACCGGTTTTATTTTGACACCGAAATACGGCACCTTGCTACCCGTCCTGAATTGAAATTTAATCACAGCGAAATTTACCAAAATCCCAAAAACAATGAAAAACTGCAAAAAAAAATCAAATCAAAGTACAACAGTATTAAGCGAGAGATGCAGAACTGTGGGACGTGCGGTCGTACGACGCGTCACACGTGTTACGCCCGATGTTATGCAACCAGCCGTACGGCCGAGTGAAGTGTAAAAACGCGGCGATCGCGAGCAGACCAAGAGTTCTTGAATTATTCCAATGAAAATGAAAAAAAAAAAACAATTTTCTATTTTACTTAATAATAACAATAATAATAATAAGAAGAAGAAGAAGAAAAATGTCTTCTCATAAGAAATAATAATAATAATGCAACAATCATGACAATGATTTTAACAATGATAACTTTCACAACTTATATAACAACAACAGCAATAATAATGAACAATGTGAATAATAATAATGTAAAAATGTAAAAAAATATTATGTACGAAATTAGTAATAAACAATGTAAAAAATAATAATAATCAGAATCTCACCTATAGCCCTCTGATTGACTTTGATGTGAATAAAAATGAAAAAAAAAAACAATTTTTCATTTTACTTAATAATAATAACAATAATAATAATAATAATAGGAAACATTTATTTTCATAAGGAATAATAATAATACAACAATCATGACAATGATAATAATGTAAAAAATGTAAAAAAATAATATGTAACAAATGTAAAAAAAAAATATGTAAAAAATGTAAAAAAATAATATGTAAAAAATGTAAAAAAATAATATGTAACAAATGTATAATAAACCATGTAAAAACTAATAATAATCAGAATCTCACCTATCGCCCTCTGATTGGCTTTGATGTGAATAACGCTCTCGGTTTCCGAGTCCGAACCGAGCCAGTAAGTCGTACCGCTGCGATCCGAATCGCTCTGCAAATCGTCGGAGGTCTCCTCGAGTATCGTTTCCAGAAAATCCCCCTGTTGCGCGAGTGCGGGGTCTTAAAACGAGAGATAAAAAAAGAAAAAAAATAAACAAAAAGAAACAAATAACCAAATAAGTAAATAAAAACAAGACAAGATGAGCTGAATTGTGAAACGTTCCATTTGAGATCCTCGTTCGCGGACATGAGAGAATATTTTGTTTCTTTGTTTGCATCGCTCGTTCGTTATCGGACCGGAGAATCGCCCCGGTCGAAGAATTGCAGAGCACGAGAAAAATATCGTTGGTGCGTGCCGTGGCCGGCGTTGTGTGCCAGCAGGGAAATCGAGAGAGCGGGAGAGTGGGAGGGGGGACTCGAGCAAAGAGATCAAACGGATGGGCCGGTACGAGTGAAGAGCTCGGACGGCATAATCAACGGAGAGAGAGCGAGCCCTTAACGAGACTTAATCGAGATAAGGGGACGATCGTGTACAATAAAAACACTCGCGCGCACGTATGTACGTACGAACTCTTCGCTGCCCGAGAATCGGCGCTACTTCCGTTTTACGCACGCCGCGCCACCGCCCTCTGTCGGACTAGTACAACGCGAGGGCCTAAGCGGCCCGGCGAACGTTAATTCGAGTCCGCCGGCGACTAACTTCTTTATTGGCAGTGACGAATGGTCGGAATTCGAAACTTCGCATACGAGGACTTGGTGATTTTTTTCAACGTGCTTCGGGTGCTTCGAAAGGGAAAGCGCTATCAGGGCGTAATGTGCTTTGAGTGATACGAAACCGGAAACAGGAGCGAGGGGTTCTCCCTATACACTATACGAATATAGCCAAACGCGGCGTTTTTTTTTCTCCTACGGGCTATGTGTGTATTTTTAGCGTTACCACTTAAGGGGTTAGGCTACTGTGAAAATGACGAACACTCGGGGCTTAAGGAAACTCAAATTGAAGAGGAAGGTCCAACACATGGCGCAGGAATCGCGGGTTGAAGGTAAACTTATTATTAGAACGATAGAACTGCTAGTCAAAATTTAAGGTATTTCTTTCACGAACCCGGATATTTAACAATTAAGTTGTTTTTAAAATTGTTTTTTTTGCCTTTTTCGAGAGTTTATACTTTATACTCTACGTTTATACTTAGCAGTTTTATGGTAAATACAATTTTATCTTGTAAAAATCGATAGTTAAATATTTAAACGCGTTTTTCTCGAAATGAGATTTTTCAAATTTGCTGACATTGTAACTCCAAGAGCAATTATCCGATTGACTTAAAATTTGAATTGAGTACTCTTGAATATATGTACTCTACAATGACGTAGGGTATTTTTGATGGGATGATAATTGACGATTTGGCATTGAAATAAACGACCATTTTATAGGCACGAAAACTGACTTTTTTCATAACTACGCCATTTTGTTAGATTCTGATATTTTCCGAAAATCCTACGTCATTGTACAGGAAATACCTTCCAGTTTAACGACATTTTTTCCTTTTTCGGTTTCAGATACTCAGTCGGCCGGAATCATGTCAGCAGTGGAGGAGCTTTTTTTGTCGCTTGGATCTTAATATTTCTCTATAAAAAAGTCATGTAATATAGGTCAAATATAGCCAAATATATCTTTAATTTTCCGAAACATTTAATTGAGTACTTTTCTTCCAAAAAAATTCCCGAAAATCACCCAAATTTTCAGCGTTCACACTGGTATAGCCCCTTAACTGATTTTCGTCTTGAATCAAGTATAAATACATTCCAGCAAACTGGTAAAATTTCAAGCCAAGTTACCGAACTTTTAACGAAAAATTACGACTTAAAATTGTTTCATTTTTACGGGACTTTATGGAGATGAGGCGCTGGCCACATTTGTATCTAATAATTTATACTATAAATAACTCTATATGTCTGATTTAAACTGCTCAACGCGTGTAGAAAATTCTAAAGATTCTGTACCGAGAAATAAAAACAGGGGGTCACCGAATTTTTAAAGGAAATATTCATGATAAAAGTTGGCAAATGTAACTAACAGAAGAAGTTTCGTGGACGCGACTTTGTAGAGAAAATGTAAGAATGTCTACGTTTACTAAATTTGTGCGAAATTTTTTATTCCAGTTTATCGTTAGGTACAATAATTAATTGTGACTTATTTTTATTAAGCGTCACTGTTATACGCGAATGATTCATAAGGGCCCTGCTCATGCCCTCACAAAATGCGGCCCTCTGCTAAAAGAATACCTTAAGGCGGGAAACCGGTTTAGGAGTGCGTTTTTTTAGTGATTTTTTTCACAAGAAATAAATGAATAGAATTTATTCAAACTTTGGGAATATTTTATACATATTTTTAAACAAATATTTCAATTTATTCGAAGCATCTCGTCTGAAAGTATGGAACATATAACCTGCTGCCGATCGAAGGTCGCCATCAGACTTTGCTGTTTGTGTACACTCTGGAGGCCACAGTTTTCATCGGAATTCAATACGGTTTGAAGATTACTTTAAGAACATGTTTTCCTTCTATATGAACCTAACTCTGAACAAAAAATTGAAAATTGCATTCTTTAGAGGTATTTAAACAAAGTGTGCTTGAAGTTTGCATCGTTGGAAGGCAACGAAAAATAAAATTTCTGAATTCGTTTAATTTCTTTCGGCAAATTTTGCTCACGACAATTCTTCAACCATTTTTAAAGATATTTATTGAGCAATCTATAACATAAATCTATAATAAAACGATTGTCTATTACAATAAAAATATGGAAAATAGAATGGAAGAAAGAACTACCGTTGGGTTCCGACGATGCAAACTTCAACACCATTAAACGAATGGGTATCATTTTTGACGTTATTTTATAACGTCTTTTGCTATAAAAAATATACTTTAAATAATGATATTGCCCCAAATTTAGGTTCATGTAGAGCGCAATTATATAAAGAAACTATCATTTTATAAAAGTATAGGTAAGAAACTTTTTGAGCTAAAGTGTACACACATTGAAAAAAAGTCGTTTTGATAAAAACGCGTTTGAAAAAAAAAATTACCGAAAACAAAAAATTCAAGGCAGTAATGTATTATTCATACTACTCTTAACATATTCTCGAATAGTTTTACTAACAATTTATGGATGAAAAACAAATTCGTTTTTTTGTCATCTAAACTGGTTTCCCGTCTTAGAAGCGTTTTTCTCGGAACTATGTTTTTAAAAATGGTGTACACGATTTCTCGACATCTAATGAACGGATCGACGTGAAATTTGGTAGACTTATTCAGCGCAATCGTAGTTTAGTCTTGACGGACGTTTTTCTCCTTAACATTCTTTTTTCATCAGTTATTAACAATAATACAATTTTTCTTCATAAAATCGCAAGAAATATTAAATTTCTTTTTATTGAAACACGATAACAAGAAGAAGCTCGGTCAAGTCGTAGCGAATATTATCTATTTTAAGAAAAAAAATTCGTTTTTCTGTTTCACATCAACCGGGCGGCCAAAATCAAGTACACCGTCAAGCTCCTCGTGTTCAAAGGTCCTTCACGAGATTATCAATTCTTCAACTATTAGTATTTTTAATAAATTCTGGTACACAACTTTATTAATGTACATACAAATAAATGTCCAAACTCTTTTTTAATCGTACTTATTCCGTCAAAATTAATTTTTTGAAATAACCCTGATTTTCGGATTTTCACAGTAGCCTAGCCCCTTAAGCGTAGAAAAAAATGATTAGCTTTAGCGATAAATCTCTAATGCGGGCTATTGTCACTATCTCCTATTCTCGCCCGTCGTGACTCATATACGAAGAGAACACCCCGTAGAATCTTAATGACATTCTGCTGTGCAGAACGATGGGCAACGTAATTAGCGATATAGAGGGACAACGCAGCATGGGGCCGGAATCGGTAACGCATAGAAATGTCCGGATTGACGAGTTTCCGAGTAACTTGGGCCGCTATAATGGAAGTAAATTCCATGGATACCAAGGGGATCGATATCCACGATTGAATTCATTCGCTCGCGATCTCACCTCCATGTATAATTCATGATTGTAAAACGTGAGATCCAGCTTTCGCAGAAGAGAACGTGTTACACGTCGGGGAAACTGGCCTGGGAAATTAAGGATTCATCACAGTGCAAAATTTTCAAAAAATCGTTTTTTTTCTTCTTTGCATTATCCGATAGTATAGACGGTTATAAACATAGACTTGGCATCGCCGATTGATCGTAAGTGGACAATTTATATGAAAACTCCGCACCCGAAGCTCTAAACTCGTTTTTTCTCAAAATGTCGTTTTTCAAAACGGTGTACACTGTCACAGGAAGAGTTTTCAAGCTACCCGTCTCAAATTTTGACACAACATTCTTCACGCCATTCTTTATCTTGCTATCGAAGCTTTTTTGAATTTTCATATTTTTTAACGGAAAACTGTCGAAAAAATTGGCTAAATTCGATACTTTTTTTTCAAAACGCCGCCATTTTGTCAGTTTTGATTTTAAAAAAACCTCCATAGCAAGGTAGCAGCTTTCATACTGATTATTAATCTTTTTACGAATTTTGTTTAATTAAAAAATGTAAACAAAAATGAAAATAAACGTTTAAAAATTTATTTTTTGTTCTTCATGGGTGCTTTGATTTGTTTCGTTAAAAAATGTAAACAAAAATAAAAATAAACGTTCAAAAATTTATTTTTTATTCTTCATGAGTCCTTTGATTTGTTTCGTTAAAAAATGTAAACAAAAGTAAAAATAAACGTTTAAAAGTTTAGTTCTGTTCTTCACGAGTGCTTTGATTTGGCATAAAAAAATCAGACTGATTAGCGTATTTTAACCATCGAAAAAAAATCGCAAAAAGCAACTATTTTCGACCCGTCACACTGTGATGATTCCTCAAGGCGGCGGGCGTAAATACAGAGAAGGAGTACAGACAACGAATTTCGCCCAGATGACGAAATCGTTGCGGAAAAGAGTCTCGTCGGAATTAAATTTCACCAAGATTCGTCTGAGATCGTAACGAGAATAAAATGAAAAGATATTGTTATTTTTCATTTTTAAAACTAAATATAATAGTTCCATTCATAAAATTAAATATAATGAAATGAAAATAAATAAAGACTGCGATTCGAGTTTTAAAAACACAAAATGTAAATTAAAAAATAACAATTTTGGTCGCGAATATGAAGAAAAAAAATTTAGCGAATGGAGGAACTGGGAAAAACGTTTATTCGTTCGCGATCTCAGGTCGATGTATAATGCATGATTATGAAACGTGAGATCGATCTCTCTCGCTTGGAACATTACGCACCGAGAAGCTGGCCTGAGAAATTACCGCGGAAAAATTTACGAGATTTTTTGTTTATTTTTCTTCTATCCTATATATGGGCTGTTTTTTTCCACCGAAGTCTGCAAATTATTGACATCGAGTATTATTTTTATCTAGCCAGAAGAGCGATTTTTTTTCGCTTTATCTGCACGAAGAGGAGATTTCTTGCAGAACTGCAAGGTAATGAGCAACAGGTAGGCAATCGCGGCCCGTGCCGGGTGGCTCTTGTTCAGCAACAGGTGGCCAAGCTCGAGTATTCCGTTCAATGGTGTGCGTTGAACGAACAGCGTCATACGCATGCTCTTCACTACCGAATGGATGAAGCATCGGATATTAAAAAATATTTTTCATTTCATTTCATTTCGTTTAATATAATTTAATAATTTAATCCAATTTAATTATTTATTTTATTTTTATTAAATTAAAATAAATCACTTTCCTTTAAATATTGAATAAATAGATAATGGTAATAGGTAAAAACCCGCAAGAGTATACACTGGAACTCAACAAATCAAATTATTATAAATAAATAAATAGGAATAATAAATACGTAATAATTGTATTAAATTTAATAATTATAATAATGATTTAAATAGTTATATATATATATATATATATATATATATATATTAGGGTGATTCGTTTCAGGGCAACTTTTTTGTTTTTGACCCATCGTGCCTGAAAACCTTTAGTTGGTACCCAAAAACGAACTTTCGTGAAAGGGGGGTGTTGTCAAAAAATATTTAGAGGTCGCGAATCAAAATCGAAGGTTTCCCATTTGATTAACATTGAAAAAAATATTTTTCTCATTATTAGTGTTACCATTCCGCGAATTCTGATATCGCGATATTTTCCAAGTGGGTTCTCATAGGAAATATGATACTCCACAATAAAGTTCATTGAGCCATGGCCGTAAATTCAACCGTTTCAGCGGCATCATTATTTGAAGTGAATATTGTGCAAAATATATATTCAAACGGCTGTAACGCCTAAGCTATTAGATATATCGAAAAAAATTCAAATGAGAACTTTGTAGAGAAAGTAATTTGCTACAAAAAAGTCTTATAAGCCTTTTTTAAACAAAAAAAAATCTATTCATTTTACTTCATCCACCTATAGCTGAGAAAGAGTTGAATTTTCGGGCTCGGCTTATAAGACTTTTTTTGTAGCAAATTACTTTCTCTACAAAGTTCTCATTTGAATTTTTTTCGATATATCTAATAGCTTAGCCGTTACAGCCGTTTGAATAGATATTTTCATACAATATACACTTGAAATAATGATACCGCTGAAACGGTTGAATTTGCGGACATGGCTCAATGAACTTTATTGTAAAGTATCATATTTCCTATGAGAACCCACTTGGAAAATATCGCGATATCAAAATTCGCGGAATGGTAACACTAATAATGAGAAAAACATTTTTTCAATGCTAATCAAATGGGAAACCTTCAATTTTGATTCGCGACCTCTAAATATTTTTTGACAACACCCCCCTTCCACGAAACTTCGTTTTTGGGTGCCAACTAAAGGTTTTCGGGCACGATGGGTCAGAAAAAAAAAGTTACCCCGAAACGTATCACCCTAATATATATATATATATATATATATATATATATATATATATATATATATATATATATATATATATATATATATATATATATATATATATATATATATATATATATGAAGGGTGTCCTGCTATGAATGTATAATCCTGCAACTGTCGATAAGTCAGATCATGTACCACTATATGCTGGAATTTCAGATTGGTTACGGTCGCACGGTTTTCGAGATAAAAATTATCTGCTTTTGGTTTTTCGCATGCCATTTCTACAAATGATAACTTTTTTGACCCGGTTTTTTCAGAAAATCCTCTCGGTTATTTGTTTTATCTAGAAAAGTCTTCTTTTTAACCTTAAATGTTAAGGAAACTTTATGAAAAAAGAGCTTATGCAGAATTTTCATACAAACCAATTCGAACATCTGTCTTTGATAACATGCGGTGTGAAAAAAAATTACTACGCATATCGTGCCAATTACTTTAACGGGGTCCTCTAGTTTCTCGGCTGTTTTTTTACGGCTTTTTCAATAATTTTTTACGGGCAAAGCATCGAAATAATCAATCTCATTCTTTTTGCATAATCTTTATTAACATTTAAATAAGCTTTACAAATTTTTTGAAGTCAAAATATATAATAGAATAAAGGTTATAGTGGCCGACAGGAAGACATCAAGTAAAAGAGGTGCTTGACGGTGACCAAGATTGCGGCTGTTCTGCTTATCCGAAATCAAAAAACCAAACGGCATTTTAATCTTCATATTTAAGACTAGCGATTGAACTAGAGTGAATTCTAAATTACAAAAATTGACTTTTTTATACACTTTTGAAAATTACATTCTATTTTTTACTCATTTTTTCTTAAGTTTTTCGCTCGTACAAAAAAACTATCGAAGCAATCATGATAATCCTAGTTCAATCGCTGGCTTATAACATATTAAAGATGCTGTATAAGATTGAACAAGATCGGTGCAGTAGTTTCTGAAATATCGTGGTCACCGTTTCGAAAAATGGTGTTTCGAGAAAAACGCGTTTGAAAGTTCGCGCATGTGATTTATACTTGTAAACCACTTCGAATATCGAAAAATCCTTCGGCACACATTTTCTACACATGTTGTAGATGTGATTTATGAAAAAAAAATCGATATTTTCGACCCGAGAAACTAGAGGACCCCGTTGAAAAGTTGCTTACCTTAGTTATTGTCGATTCATATCATTTGGAGAAATGGTATGCGAAAAACCAGAAGCTGATGATCTTTTTTTAAATTAACATAAAGCCCAAAATCTCGAAAACCGTGGGACTTTTACTAAACTGAAATTCCAGCATATAGTGGGACATGATCTGACCTATCGACCGTTGCAGGATTATCTATTTATAATAGGACACCCTGTATATATAATAAAATGAACGGTTTGCATCAATATTCAAATGTATCAAAATTGATTTTTTATAAATCATCCCGTTTTATCGAATTACTGTTGTTTATATTCAAAATTACTTTTGATACGTATATTGAATATTCTTGTCCACTTTTCGTTTACATATATATGTATAACATAGTTGCTTTAACTATTTAACTATTTTTTAGTAAATAGTTAAATAGTTGAAGCAAAAAATAGTTGCATATATATGGAACTATTTTGTAGTCAAAAGTTAAATAGTTAAATAGTTGCAGCGAAAATTTGGCAACGACATTGTTGCAACAAAATAGTTGCACATATATGCAACGTTTTTGTTGCAAAAAAATATGCAACTATTTTTTGCAACAAAATAGTTGCATATATATGCAGCTATTTTGTTGCAACTAAATTTTGCAAAAAAATATGCAACTATTTTTTGCAAAAAAATATGCACGTATTTTTTGCAACAAAATATGCAACTATTTTGTTGTAAAATTTTCGTTGCGACTATTTTTTTGCAACAAAATAGTTGCATGTATATGCAACTATTTTGTTATATAACAAAACAGTTGCATGTATATGCAACTATTTTGTTATATAACAAAATTTTACAAAATAGTTGCATATACATGCAACTATTTTTGTGCAACAATTACGAGCAAAAATATTTTTAACTATTTTTCAAATCCGATGTCACACCCACGCGCGCACAAAGTTCAATACTTCGTCGCAATTATTTTTTCACCATAAAATAGTTGCATATACCCGCAACTATTTTTTTCCTACAATTTCAAGCATAAATATTAAAAACTATTTTTTATATTCGATATTACACCCACACACACACACATATAAAACGAAGTCTTCGCAACAATATTCGCATGCAACACTGTTTTTTCGGGTTTCCATTCGGATTCGATCGAAAAAAAAAAAATTTCCGAACAGTTTTAATTTACGTGGTCCCGATCGACGCGCAATTAAAAAAAAACTCGATAAACGCCCACGATTCGATATTGCCGAAAGGACACTGCGTGAGCACACCGGGACAAGAACTGACTAAGCAGACACGGCCGCAATGTTTCACCTGCGGCTAATACCCGGCGAGTGCCTCTTTTTTTTTCTTCCCGCTTTTGCGATGGATGCACCATATTAGGAGCACTGAGGAACGAAACGTTCCGAATCCCATTATTTTACGGAGTGTAACGTCGATGTTACGCCATTTTTGTTCGCAGCCATTTTTACATGCACACACGCACCCGTACGATTGGCCACGTGGAAATAAGAGTGGCGTAACTCTGACTCTCTAGATGCGTAAAGTAACGAGTGCCCAGTCTCTTTGTCTCTGCGTGCTCGTTATTAGCTCGTGTGTACACGCCGAGAGATAATTCGCGCGTCCCACAATGGATCACACCCGCGCGCGAATACCTCAGTACACGATGATCGTGCAGGTACGTACAGAAGAAGAAAAAAAAACAAAACGAAAGAACAAAAAAGACAGCGGCTCACTGGCAAAGTCGAGGGAAAACCATTACGCGAGAGAATTCCCGTTACACGCGAGGAGGCCCCGAACATCGCGCGCATATGAGCTTCGTACACTTGGGGGATCCGACAGCCGGCACGATCGACACTCGCACCGGCAAACGAACTTCTGATCGGAAAGAAAAAAAGAATCGCATGCCACACGGCAGCCCTCGTTCGCTCACGGAGTATTTGTTTGTTTTCTTTTTTTTTTCATCGCGTGTGTGATTGGGATGGTAATTGTAAGATTAATTGAATTTCAGAAGTGGAGGGAGATAACGATATGCAGCTGGGAGGGCAACTGTGGGTAGAGCAAAAAAATCGGTGCGTGAAATCAAGTTACGTTTAGAATGTTTCGAGGATTTTATCGTATTATAGTTTTTTTACGTTTCTAGGTGATTGTTTTTTATCTACTTCACTCGGTGTTGAATTTTCTTGCTTTTTAAGGGGTCTTCTCACTTTAGACGCTGAAAACGGCTATTTTCATGAATTTTTCGACAGGTTTATGTTATTGATATTGATATAAAAGTTGTTATACTTAAGGGGTTAAGCCACTCTAAAATTTTCGAAAAATCGATTTAAAAAAAAAATTTACTGCTCCCTAAGGACGTCAAAAATGATGTCCCAAAAGATTATGGCCAGGAAAAATCTCTAAGTACTCGGTTTTCAAAACTTCAAACTTCAAACGCGTTTAGATCAAAACTGCATTTTTTAAGTTGGCCGGAAACATAACTCAGACAATTTTCAAAGCGATTCACTTGAAATGTTGAATATATCTTAAGAAATACATTGTCTATGGAAGTACGTAGGATTTTTTTTTATATTGCATAGTTCATTTGTTATTAACAATCATCTGACGATATTTTAAGCCAATTTTTCACTTTCCACTTTAGAAGTACGACATTTGGCCAAAAATCAATATATCGAAAAAATCCTACGCACTTCTATAGCAGTTGTTATATATAATCGAAAAAATTCATTGGCTCATTATAATTAAAAAATTACAGGAGCTGTTTTTCCGGCCGTGGACCCTGGAAAAACGGAGACGTCATCGCAAAAACGCTGCACAGCCGCCATTTTGAAATTAATCGCTTCAAAAAAATTATTGTATACAGTCACTGATGTGTATGATAAACACCCTTTTTTGTAATCTCGATTTATTTTGTAGTTTGTCTGAAAAAAAATCCCCAAAAAGCCTATTTTTTCGGCCTCTAGAGTGGCTTAAGGCCTTAATAAATACACTTTCGAAATACATTAAAAACTTTTTTATATGTATTTATGTAACAAAACGTTTTTTGACGGGTTGTTGATAAAGTCTTTGAAACTACCGAACCGATCCTTATGAAATGTTAACCACATATTCTTTACAACTATAGCTATAGCGCATATCAAGGATTTTTTTATATTTTGATATTTACTATTTTTTTGTGCCAAAAACGGTGAATAAGCACGTTTTTTTTTACTTTTCGAAAAATGTCCGCCATTTTGTTATTTTTGCATATGTAAAAAATAGTATGATATGCGCTACAGCCATTAACACACTGAATCTAAAACCGTTTGATTTGTTTGTTTCGGATGATCTCTGAGATTTCATCAACAGCGCAGACCTTCCATTTTTTAGGACATTTTTTGAACTACCATTTTCGTCTATGAATAGTGACTTGAATAAATATTTTTTTTTCAATGTATTTCGAAAGTGTATTTATTAAGTGTAATAACTTTTATATTAATATCTATAATATAAACCTATCAAAAAAGTTCATGGAAATTGTCTTTTTTAGCGTCTAAAGTGAGAAGACACCTTAATGGAGTTTGAAAAATGAGGCAACACTGTCCCAGAGGCCAGAAAATGAGTTCACGAAAGAGGCTGAATATATGGGGAACTTGAAGATTTTTTGCGTTCGATAAAATTCAATGGGAAATCAGTTAAATTGATCAAAAAATAAGTAATACGTGTTTTTTATTTCTTAAAACCGACCATGAAGTTAACTATTTCTAAATGTTCATTTATTCTATTTCAAACCTACCGTGAAGCCAACTATTTTTTCATTTTTACGTTGTTGAATTATAAAGGATTATTTCTCAAAAACTAAATAATACCTGTTTATTTATTTCCCAAAACTTACCATAGGTTCGACTATTGTTTAATTTTCACGTAATTAGTATAATAGCTAGAGAAATACTTAAGCGTTTTTATAAATATTGCTTTTCATAGAAATTACATGCATTAAAAAAAAGGTTTATTTACAGAAAAGAAAATCATGATAATTCGTTTACAACGAGACGAGTTTTCAACAAACTAAAAATTCTCTACGAAAATTTAGAGTAAATCGAATCAACTTCGTCCGAATTACGTTGAAAGCCATTTTGGAAAACGTTGTTCGGCAAAAAACGCTTCTAAAGTTCTGCGTCACATTATTTTTAATCTAAAATCAAAACCTCCCTATGAAAAACTTTTCACTCTCACACCGAACGCACTTTTTTATCACCCTTCTTATAGCCTTATCCCTAAACTATCATTTTATTAAAAAAAAAAGTATTCGCCTCGTATGATTAATTATTCATTTAAATTTCATTCCACATTTCTCATTTTATTTTCCGAATTTAATTTCGTGCCAAATGAATCCGGAGACGGGAGAATTTCGTTCGTACTAATGTTCCTCCGAGGCTCGCGGGTATAGAAAGTAACCCAGATCCTCTCGCGGTCTCGAGACATTAAAGACCACGGAGATTCTCTCGTTAACGCGAGCGCACCGGCATCCACGTCGATACACCGCTATTCCCACAGTACCGGCGCGAACGTACCCGAAAGTGTCGATGTTCCGTATCTTCCGCTCGCGGATCTGCCACACTCCGCATCATGTTAATGTACTTGAATTATTTTTCTTCACATATATATATTTATATATTTATATATTGGTATATATGTATACATATACATATATACATACATACATACATACATACATACATACATATATATATATATATATATATATATATATATATATATATATAAACTTGAAGTTTCTGGAGCGCGGAGGATAATCACGCACAAAGCGACGAGGTGGCGCGAAGAAGAGAGGGAAAAAACGCATTATTCAAAGAAAGTGCGAGAGGAGTCAGAGCGCGCTCTTTAAATACAGCGTGTTAACGCGCTGTGTACACATTGAGTATCGCAAGCGTTAATGAAATAAACGTTTGGCAAGAAATTGAACATTAGCGAAGTGCGATATTTCCGTGACACGGAAATTAACAGTTTCTTCTCGTATCTCTATTTTTCACACTTTTATGGTACTCGTAAGCCAACGAATAAATAATCTTTTCTTCTTCGAGACAATGCATTCGACCATTTTATCTGGGGCTTAATTAAAAGGGCTTATCAAAATTACTTTTATCAAAATCGGTGACCACGAAATCTTAAAAATCACTGCACCGATCAACTTCAAATTTTACGACCTTCTTTTATACATAAAAAAGAAGTGCTCGAACGAAGGCATTTTTTTATGCATAGTTTTTTTTACCAACGAATATAGAGCGTTCTTTTCAGTGAAAAAACTCATTGAAAAAACTCACTTTGGACCGCGACCATTTAAAAAAAAGCAATGTTTTATTAAATCCTTCGTCCAAGCACTAGATAATTTCGTGCGAAAACTAAATGCGTTTGATTTTGTTTTGTTTCGGATGACTTGTTTTCGAGCAGCAGTTTATAAATATATGGTGTTCCAAAAAGACCTGACATTTTAATTTATTGATAAAACGTATTATTTATTTAAAAAGAACGAATATTTTGATTTTAATGTAAGATACAAACATGGAGGTTATGTTGTGAAACACAATATTCGATGAATGGCCGCCTTGTCCCTGTTTACAAACGTTCACTCTTTTGGGGAAATTTTCAATTACATTTTGGCACAATTGCGGATTAATTTGCGTCCAATTGCTTCCTTGAGCTCCAAAATGGTCCGTGGATCATTGGCGTACACTTTTTCTTTCAGAAAAGCCCAAGGAAAGAAGTCCAATGGCGTCAAATCGCACGATCTTGGTGGCCAATGCACATGGCCGCGGCGCGAGATAACAGGACCATGAAACTTCGTCTGCAATAACTATGCAGTAACAATGCAGCAAATAACAATTTTTGTGCATTGCTCGATCGTGTAATTCTCCATGAATAAACGTCAATGCTTCCTCATGCCAGTTGTCAAAGATTAGTATTCTATGTTCGCCACAAAAAGAGACCCTTTATCTAGCACATGCTATATATATATATATATATATATATATATATATATATATATATATATATATATATATATATATATATATATATATATATATATATATATATATATATATATATATATATATATATATATATGAGTACAACTTTGCAGTGACCATTTTTTTTCAAAAGTTTAAGGCTTTATTATAAAAAAGTGGCTACATATTTTTTAATCAAAGTACTGCCCGTCGCTAGCTACGACCTCGGCCCATCTTTCAGGTAGCATTCGAATCCCGCGTCGATAAAAGTCTTGGTCCTTGGAGGCAATCCAGGAAGGGGCAATGTCTGGAGAGTACGGCGGGTGGGATAAAACCTCCCATTTCAGCGTTTCCAAGTACTTTTTCACGACATTTGCAACATGGGGTCGGGCATTGTCATGCTGCAGTATCACCTTGTCATGTCTTTCGTTGAATTGTGGCCGTTTCTCTTTGAGTGCCTTACTCAAGCGCATCAACTGACGTCGGTAGAGTTCCCCTGTGATGGTTTCGGATGGTTTGAGCAGCTCATAGTACACAACGCCCAGCTGTCAGCCCGTCTTCAAAAACTTTCTGCCTTCCGCCACCATGCTTGTTCTCGACCTCAAAATCTCCACTTTTGAAGCGTTGAAACCACCGCCGACACGTTTTCTCACTAATAAAATCCTCCCGGTAAGCATCTACAAGAAAACGGTGGGCCTCAGCCGCAGATTTCTTGATGTTGAAGAAGTAAATCATAACCTCCCGCAAATGCTGAGAATTCGGTTCGTAGGTTGCCATGTTTGAGTGCCTATAACTTTATAATGCATACACGTATCCGTTAGCTTTTTTAAATTGTTTACATTGGCAGAGCCTCTAGTTTAAAATGCCACTTTTTTTATTGAGCTAGGGCCACTACTTCGGCCGCAGTGGCTCTCTAAGTAAAACGGTCACTGCAAAGTTGTACTCCTAATATATATATATATATATATATATATATATATATATATATATATATATATATATATATATATATATATGAGGTATTCCACGTGAACCCGGTGGACTTTTTCCCTGACCCCCGCCAATTCGATTTATTTTTTTTTATCTGATCCCATTGCCTCTAAAAGACACCCTGATTTTTTTTTACATGTTTCGAAACAATCCGTATTCAAAAAAAAAATTCTCTGACAAAACGCCCTGATTTAAAAATCTGAAAAAAATTCCAAAAATGCGTGATTATATGCAAAAAATTTCAAGCCATCACCGGCAGTGGAAGTATGATTTTTTCTGTGCTTTCTGAGCGATTAACGTTTAAAAAAATTCGAAAAATTCAAGAACCGCTTAGTTCGGGCGGATACTTAAATATTTTGATACCCACGGTGAATTTTTTTTTGACCATTTTTGAATAACCAATTCACAATCATGGACCTTGAACAGCAGTCAATTTTTCGGATTTCTTTTAACGTTAATCGCTCAGAAAGTACAGAAAAAATCATACTTCCACTGCGGGTGATAGCTTGAAAATTTTTACATATAATCACGCATTTTTGGGAATTTTTTGACATTTTTAAATCGGGACGTTTTTTTCGGAGAAATTTTTTTTTACTAAGGATTGTTTCGAAAAATGTAAAAAAAATCAGGGTGTCTTTTGGAGTCAATGAAATCAGATTTTTTTAAATCGAATTGGCGGGGGTCAGGGGAAAAGTCCACCGCGTTCACGTGGAATACCTCATATATACAGGAGCGAGGCACATAAAGTGTTACAGAGCAATAGCACTCAAACTATTGATCAAATACGAAAATGTTTCAGACAAAAGTTTCAGCGTTCGAGAAGACCGTCATACTGGACCACCCTATTTTTTATCGGTGTAGGCGCTGAAGCTACGTCAAGGTCAACTCCACTTTTTGACATGGAATGGTACATTTCTTTTTAACCATCTTGTGGTGCACCTCAAGCCGCATAAAAAACATTCGGCAGTCAAAGTCGTTCAAGATCATTCAAGGTCACCTATTTAGATTTGTATCATCGATACTGATCTTGAAAGACCTCGAACGACTATGACCCTCTAATGTTTTTTATGCGGCTTGAGGTGCTCCACGAGATGGTTTAAAAAAATGTACCATTCCATTTAAAAAGTGGAGGTGACCTTCACTGTCCGTCAGCGCCTCCAACGAAATAATAAAAAAATTGGTCGCATTTGATGGCCCCCTTCACACCGTACAACTTTTGTCTGGAACATTTTTTTGCGACATCGATAATTACGGAGTTATTTCGGGTGGCGGAGATGAGAGGGACACCCTGTGTATATATAGCACATTAAGGGGAGATATACACCTAGATGGTCGAACAACAAAATTTAGTAGCTATGAACATTCCGTCGATCGTAGAAGACCTACACTATGGGCCTGGTATCGATGATTCCATCTTAGTTGACAAATTTCATGATTTATTCATTCCCAAATTTTCAAACGCGTTTTTCTCAAAACCACGTTTTTCAAATCGGCACCCAAAATTTCTCGAAAACCAATGAACCGATTGCCTCGAGGTTTTTTGTGGTTATTCTACACACCATTATCTAGTACTTGTCATAGGATTTTCTTTCCGTTACTTAGTTTTTGTTTTATAGGCAAAATAATAACTAATTTTTGGCCCAAAAATCACTATTTATGTTCAAACGTCCGCCATTTTGTCATAAATCGATATTTTCAAAATCGGCTATGACAAGTACTAGATTATAGTATCTAATTTAATAATCTTTTTGGTTTTTTTTTTCAGATGATTTTTGAAGAAACGCCAGTGGGTACCGTATACGCAGATTTTTTTACGACGCTCCAAGGATCATACAATATCCTTGTATATTTTTGATATTTTCAAATAAAGAAAATTAAACATATTTTTGAATGTATATACTTTTAGATAAATAAAACCCCAATTCGAAATTTCAAATAGTTTTTCTTGAAAAAAATCGCAAAATTACCTTTTTTCGGCACCTAGGTGTATATCTCCCCTTAATAAATATTTTTCGATACAAAAATTGCACAAGATACTGAAAATCGTACTCTTTAATGTGGAAAAATAAAATTTAACACGTCAAGTTGTAAGACGTGTAACACGTCAAGTTTAGCGAACAAATTTCGTCGCAATTCTTATCGATTAAACTCGATCATGTGGAATTAAACTCGGAGAATCGCGGTGACCAACATTTAAAATGTAATTTGGCAAAATTGTTAGATATACATATATCGCTATACAGAGATACACATGCATATGAGGCATTCCACAGGTTTCCAGCAAGGTCAAAACCCTCACTATTTTTCAGGGTCCTGCAATTTTTTTGTTATCAAAAGGCACCTACTAGTAGTGTCTGTGATTTTTTTCAGATTTTTTTTAAGAGTCCTGCTCCAGATATCTCAATTTTTGAAAAATGAGAATCAGTTTTTAACTATATGTACCTTAAAAACTATGGCCCAGGCAAAAAAAATTGTGGGACAAAATATTTTTGAATTTGAACGAACTTTTGACTTTAACAATAAACTTTTTTTTTCGTACAAATATTCTATAATAAATGAAAAAAATCGATTTTCAAAAAGTATGTCATGTTTGATTTTGCTCTAAATTTTTCTAAATTTTCTGTTGTTAGTGTAGACATACAGAAAAAATTGACAAGATGGGCCGCGAACTGGTATAGAAGATACAGGCTGATTTGCATTTTTTTAAAATCTTTTATATTGATATGAATTGGATCATTAATTGGGAGAAACTTTGAATTTCACATAAAAACATATATCAAAGTGTTTTGTATGTTATAAGATTGATTTTTTCAAATTTTCAAATTTCCCGCCCGACCGACGCGACACCGGCGGCAAGGTCGGAAGTAAACGTTCTCGATTTCCTTGACCGGTTTCGATGTTATGATTGTATGTGAAATTTCATAACCTTCATTTTCACTTTTCGGCTTCTGACGGTGCAAGTATGTTATGCTAGTGCAAGTTCATCGAAAATCGCGATAAATATTCCAACCATCAGTGACGGATTAAATTGATCGGCGATTCAAATATCTATTGACCAAAGAAAAAATCTTCTCCCTCAAGAAATCCCAGAAGCAACATGCTTTCATTCCGCGAACAGACGGCACGATTACTTCGAAACTATATTCGACGGATGACAAACATATAATAATTCACAAGATTTGCTAATACTGGGCAATAAAAAACATTTACTAGTCATAAATATTGTGTTTTTTTCTCACCTAGTATGTAAAGTTAGAAATGCATTAAATTTTGAAATCGTCAATTACACCATCCTAAGCTGCTTGAAGTTTCATTTTATAGTGTTATTTTTCAGTTATGTCCACTACTAATTCAAATCAGACTGATACAAATAAAGATAAGATGAATAACAACAACAAAAAAATGCAATATCTTCTAAACCAGTTCGCGGCCCATGATGCCAATTTTTTCTGTATGTCCACACTAAGAACAGAAAATTCAGAAAAATTTAGAGCAAAATCAAACGTGACATACTTTTTGAAAATCGATTTTTTTCATTTATTATAGAATGTTTGACGATAAAAAAAAATGTAATTGTTAAAGTCAAAAGTTCATCCAAAATCAAAAATATTTTGTCCGATAATTGTTTTTGCCGGGGCCATAGTTTTTAAGGTACATCTAGTTGAAAACTGATTCTCATTTTTCAAAAATTGCGATATCTGCAGCAGGACTCATAAAAAAAATCTGAAAAAAATCACAGACACTCCTAGCAGGTACCTTTTGATAGTAAAAAAATTGCAGGACTCTGAAAAATAGTGAGGGTTTTGACCTTGCTGAAAATCTATGGAATGCCTCATATATATACGTTCCATTTTTTTCTTAAAAAATTATATATATATATATATATATATATATATATATATATATATATATATATATATATATATATATATATATATACACACACATAGCAGGCATTGTCATGTAGCGTACACTGCGCATCTGACAGACGGACAACGCGATGAGGATGAGAGGAGGACTCGGTACGCGAGCAACGACCGTAACGCTAAAAAAAAAGCCTACGGATACCGACTGTGCTGTTGCGACATCGAGAAAGTACAAATGTCACACGTAACGTTTGTACGATGTGTACGAGTGTACATTCGAGTTTCTCGGTACCGTGCAGATTTTTTTCTCTTTTTTTTTCGCGAGTCCAACATCACGAGTTTTACGAGAAAAAAAAACGTGACTTTCGAACCGATTTTTTTTTACGCATAGACGTCTCCGATAAGATACTTCCGGTGGAGCACTTTTTTGAAGGGACTGCGAGAAACCGTTGCGGAAAGACCGCACGATTGAATTGAATTGTTACTCGGTCGTGCTCGGAGAACGTGAAAATCATCACAACGTCATAATAATAAGAATAATAAATCGTCATAAATCATCAACGTGATAATAATAGGAAAATAAATACAAGTATGATAACGAAGGTTTCTCACACGAGTTAAGGCGTGACATCTGAGTAGGAAAAAATGTCGAGCGTTTTTTTATAGGCTTAAACGATGTAGGAACATCACAAGAATGATATTTAAAAAAATGTATACGCGAAAAAATTGAAAGAAAAAAAATGTTTAGAGCTCATTTTCCGAAGCGCCTTCGAGCGCTCCGAAATGCGCGAAACAGCCTAGACGGTGAAAGTAGCAATTTGGAGTCGTTCAGTCCAGTCGTTGTACAAAAAATACACAACGACTTAAGGGGTTAGGCCACTCTGGGGGCCGAAAAAACAGGCTTTTTGGGGATTTGTTTTTTTTTTAGAAAAACTACAAAATAAATCGAGATTACAAAAAAGGGTCATTTGTTATTAACAATTATCTGACAAAATTTTTCGCTTTCCGAAAATTTGCCTAAAAAATCGTCAGATAATTGTTAATAACAAATTAACTATGGAATATAAAAAAAATTCTACGTACTCCCATAGACGAAGTATTTTCCAAGATATATCCAACATTTCAAGTGAATCGGTTGAAAATCGTCTGAGTTACGTTTCTGGCCAACTTAAAAAATGCAGTTTTCAGATAAACGCTGCACAGCCGCCATTATGAAATTAATCGCTTCAAAAAAAATTATTGTACACAGTCACTGATATGTATGATAAACACCCTTTTTTGTAATCTCGATTTATTTTTTAGTTATTCTGAGAAAAAAAAATCCCCAAAAAGCCTATATTTTCGGCCTCTAGAGTGGCCTGAGGCCTCAAGGGGAGGATAGGGGTTTGCACTTTTGAAAAATCGATTTTTTTTTGTCTTTTCTTATAGTTAAACATTTCAAGAATATAATCCCAAAATTTCAAGACAATCAGAGCAAAACTCCCCAAGTTATTGACTATTTAGTCCCGCTCCTCTAACACTGTAGCTCCGACTTCTCTAAACTTCAAACGCGTTTTTCTCGAAACCACTTTTTCAAAGTCCGTATTCACTGCCATTTGAAAACTACATGACCGATTTATTTCAAACTTGGTACAGACTTTCTACATATAAAATACCTCCCCCCAACGGTTAGTTTGAGATTTTTGTTTACATCGAGGGGGTTTTCCACCCCCAAAATGGCGGAATTTTTCGTGAAAAATAGCACTTTTCACTTTACATGACCGCCAAAAATTTAGAAATGAAAAAAAAATTATCAAAGACCGTTGGTATGAGGATTTCATGATACTTTGACTAAATTTTAATGGTACTTGATTTCAGATAATTTCCAGCTGAGATACAGTGAACACCGCAAATCGTGTTTTTCCAAAGGCGTTCTTGGAAAAGCTTTGTCACCGGCTTGTTTGTGGATATTTTCGCGTACAAATTTCACGGAATGTTCTTGAAGTGACACTTAACAATGTACAAAAGGTTTCAATAAATTTACTCTATCCATATAGATAAAAAAAAATCGCAATCATTGACGTTAAAGCACCCGTTACGTAACGGAATGAGGGTGGGGGGATTCCGGCCAGGCGTTACGATCCTGTTACGTGGGAGGGGGGGGGGGGGGGTAAAAATTAGGAAATTTGGCGTTACGTAATTTGTGTACGCCCCCTAACGAATAAAAGAAGAAGCTAAACAAACGAACCGTTAGCCCGTAAATCCTCGTGGTTGGGTTGAAAGTGTTGAGCGTGTTGCTGCAACTGAAATCCATAGGCGGGAAGCCAGGGATTCGGAGCATTAACGAGATCCATATCGGCGACCGCGGCGACATTACTAGCGAAGCCACAGGTCGTGCCGCGCTCGCCGTTTCTCGTCGCGACGTCGACGTTCGACGTCGTCAACGAAAACGAATTGGCCGCATCGACGAGCCGTTCCCGCGAGTGTGCCAGGATCTGCGAACTTTCGCGGGACGTCAGCGTCCCGACGCATATCGACGACGACGTCATTTCCGCGCTCATGTTTTCCTCACGCGACTGGTTGGCCGAACGTTCCGGCCGGGTAAAACGAAGCAACGATTACGACCTCGCTTCTCGGCGCGTTAAATTCACTCGTTTTCGTCGCTCTCGTCGTCCCGCTGTTGGACTTTTCTCCAAAACGTTTTTGTTTGACGCTCCGACGAACCGTGAAGCCCTCTTCCGCCTTTTCACGAGGGGCTTCATCATCCTCGTCGCACCGCCGCCTGTCCTATCCTTCGACCACTGCGGAGCTTCCCGAGCGAGATCTCACCCTGGCGCCCTTGACTCGAACCTGCCGGAACCAACGTTTGGTATCTGAAAACGAAACGAACTGTTCAATATTTATTTCCTCTGCGATGGAAAAATGGAGGCGGTGGAAGGTGGATAGGATTAGGGACGTACGATGACCTTGAAGTTTGCATCGTTGGAATGCAACGAAAATTAATACTTTTTAATGATTCAATTTTTTTTGGCCGCTTTCGGCTGTGAATATTGCTCGTTTCGACATATTGTTATCAGAAATTGATGGTCTTGAAGTTTGCATCGTTGGAATGCAACGGAATTATTCTTGTTTGGCACATTCAGGCTACGAAAATCACTGAAACGTTTTTCCCTGCATTAGGGATGTGTAACTAAAATTTGCAATAAAAGATTTCAGATAATAATACGAATAAAGATTTCAGAAAAACGAAGATTTTTCGTTGCATCCCAACAATGCAAACTTCAGCACCATCAGATTTTCGAAAAATCGTTTTCTTCTGCTTAAACAATACTTTGGGTTCACAAAAACAATATACAATTGGTCCTGTAGGGAATTTTTTTTTTTAGGTTCAATTATCGATTTTACCGCAGCGGCTCGGACCTTTTTCAGGCGCCTCGTACAACTTTAAGGGACTATACCAGTGTGACACTTTCAAAAAACCGATTTTTTTAGCGTTTTTAGACAGTATAAACTTTCAAGAAAATGAGATGGAATTTTTATATACTTTCAAGAGTATGAAATGAGATTTTTCAAATTTGCTGACATTGTAACTCAAAGAGCAATTATCCGATTGACTTGAAATTTGAACTGAGTACTCTTGAATATATTTACTCTACAATGACGTAAGATATTTTTTATTGGATGAAAATTGACGATTTGGCATTGAAAAAAACGACCATTTTATAGGCAAGAAAGCAGACTTTTTTTTCATAACCACGTCATTTTGTTAGATTTCGATATATTTCGAAAATCCTACGTCATTGTACAGGAAATACCTTCCAGTTTAACGACATTTTTTCCGGTTTTGGTTTCAGCTACTCAATCGGGCGGAATCATGTCAGCAGTGGAGGAACTTTTTATTTTTGGCGCCTCCGAAGGCAAATTATTTACAAAAATAATTCATAATCGTGACGATGTTTGAAGGATCAGAACTTTTTTGGATCTTGTGTGAGAAAGCTCTAGTTTTCGTTTAAAAACTTCATTCGACTAAGAACTCCCAGTTATACTACAGCATCTCACTCCTGTATCGATATTTTGTTTATGACAATGATTTATAATTATTGAGGATGTTTGAAAGACCAGAACTCCTTCGGACCTTGTGTAAGGGATCTCTTGTTATCGTGTACTATCATTACATGACCCAAAACTCGAAGTTATACCACAGCATCTCACTCCTGTATGGATATTTTGTTTATACCATTGATTTATAAGTATGGAGAATGTTTAAACGATCAGAACTTTTTTGGATCTTGTATGAGGGATCTCTAGTTATCGTTTAAAAGCTTTATGCGACCCAAAACTCGCAGTTATACCACAGCATCTCGCTGCTATATGGGTCTTTTATTTATAAAAATAATTTATAATAGTGAGGATATTTGAAGGAACTGAACTTTTTTGGATCTTGTGTGAGGAAGGTCTAGTTTTCGTTTAAAAACTTCATTCGACCCAGAACTGGAAGTTATACAACAGCATCTCAGGAGTGATTGATATTTTGTTTTTAACAATGATTTATAATTATTGAGGATGTTTCAAAGACCAGAACTCCTTCGGACCTTGTGTGAGAGATCTCTACTTATCGTTTAAAGTCTTTGTACGACCTGAAACTCGCAGTAATGTTACAGCATCTCACTCATCTACGAACATTTTGGTTATACCCATTGTTAACGATTCGAATTAGATTCAACCGATAGAACTATTCACATAATAGGTTTAGGATGTAGAACTCTTTTAATTTCAACTTTGGAATGGTCAAGTTTGCAAAATTCGATGAGATGCTATGATTCATTTTGCGAAGTTAGCATCTCATTTTTTCAAAGCACGTTTCCGGTGGTAAAATCGACAGAACTATTATTAAAACTTATCAAGAACTGTAGAACTATATGGGATGCCACTTTATACGGAGTTTATTTGTGAGATGCTAACATTTGAGGTGCTAACTTCACAGACATCGCTTGGATCTCAATATTTTTCTATGAAAAAAATATGTAATATAGGTTAAATATAACCAAATATATTCTTAATTTTCCGAAACATTTAGTAGAGTACTTTTCTTGCAAAAAATTCCCGAAAATCACCCAAATTTTCAGCGTTCACACTGGCATAGCCCCTTAACCCTAGGACCCTACACATGGGTACCCCAAACTCCACATCACGTTTGGAGCCCTGGCGTTCCGGCAGTTTGGCTAGTCACGTGAAAATATCGATCGCATTAGGAGGGGGGACTGTCTAGGGTAGGTTCGTGAGGGAAAAACCGTCAGTTATAGTTTGGAAGTAACGGAGTGAACATTCTTCGAGAGCCTGGGGTTAGCGTGACACCACAATTTTTGCAATGTTTTGCTCTCTGTAATTATATCATTATTTCCATTGTTTTTTTTTGTTATTTATCTTTATAAAATCGGTGTGTTATCCACAGAAATGACACTATGAACGATTTATACTATTCTGATTTTTTTTAATTAGAATAAAACCATGCGGACGGGGTCGCGAGTACGAAAGGCAGAGGCGGTGCGGAGGATGCTGCAGGCGCAAAACAATGAAGATGAACCTCAGGTCAACGACTCGACTGATAATGAATCAGACCATGAAGAAGAATTGAAGGGTTTTGATGAAGATTCCATAGAAGGAGGACGGGATTCTGCCGACGACGGTGCAGACAGCGACGATGACATGATCGCACAGGAAGCGGAGAGAATGGAATGCTTTGAGTGAACCCAAATTGTTTTTTGCAGTTCTGGCTGCCCCCGCAAGAGTTCTGTTAAATGTCTTTACCGCTTCTCCTCATCAGACTAACATTGACAACAATACACTCGAGTAAATTGTTTGGAGTTGACCCCCACCCCTAACGAAAAAAAAAATCGTTACCAACAACAGAACTATCAATAAAAAGTACATGGAACTCCAGAACTATGTTTGAGGCCAGAACTGATTTCATTTTCTTCAACTGAGCCAATTTTTTTGTTCGGAAAATTCTTTTTTTTTCGATGTTCTGGTTGCCCCCGCAAGAGTTCTGTTAAATATCTTCATAATCTTTTCTCATCAGACAAATATTTACAACGGTACACTTGAGTAAATTTTGTGAAGTTGGCACCCCCTAACAAAAAAATTGTTACTAACATTCAAACTATCAATAAAAAGTACATAGAACTTCAGAACTATGCGTGAGGCAAAAAGAACTGATTTTCATTTTTTTCCTCCGACTGAGCACTAGAATGATGGCGCAATGGAATGCGCCATCCTGGAACCAAATTTTTTTTGTTGGGAAAATGTTTTTTTTTTTTAATTTTGGTTGCCCCTGCAAGAGTTCTGTTAAATGTCTTTACAACTTTTCCTCATCAGACAAATATTTACGACGGCACACTCGAGTAAATTTAGTGACGTTGACTCACCCCCTAACGAAAAAAAAATATCGATACTAACAACAGAACTATCAATAAAAAGTACATAGAACTCCAGAACTACGTGAGAGCCAACCAGAACTGATATTTTTTCCGTCGACTGAGCAGTAGATTGATGGCGCAATGGAATGCTTTGAGTGAAACCAATTTTTTTTTCGGAAAAATGGAAAACTGGGAATGTCATTACCGCGCGAGATGTTAATTTTTTTCTCTTTCAACCCTTTAGTAAGGGTGTGTTCCGGAAGTTGAAAATCGTTGCCATTTTATCTGTGGTTTTCGTTGAGTACTAGAAATGACCTGCGCAAATACAAAAATGGGAACGTCATTACTGTCCGAGATATCAATTGTTTTCTCTTTCAATCCCTTATTAAGGGTGAAGACTGACACCAAATTTTTTTGAACGTTTTGTATAGTCTTTACAGATATTCTGGAGTCAAAAGGCACCCGAAAAAAAATAATTGAAAATTTTTTAAAATAAAAAAAAAAATCGTTTCATTCCAACGATGCAAACTTCAGGCCCATATAAAAATGCGTCGTACATCCCAATCTGCTCTTAATTATCACGAGCATTAATTGTCACGAAAAAAACAGCGTGAACTTATTCAACATCCCAATATTTACTCCGCAAAAGCTCGCGTTCACTGAAGGCTATATTAGATTTCGCTCCTAGCAATACTCATTGGCCGACCATAGAACGTCATCGTTACTCATACAGCGCGAATATTTGAAAAGATATTGAGGGTGTGTCGTCTTATCCGACCATGTCATGTTGAGCCCATCTCCCCTATACCCTCCCTCCAGAATTCCAAAAACCGACAAATTCCTCCATCCGCTAATTCGTTATCACCAGCAAAGGCAATCCCACCCGCTCCGCTTGAACAGGGAAAAAAAGAAAGGAATCTTCAAGGTAGACGGCGCGCTCGTGATGGGATGATTTTTTTCGCGAAAGAAAGTTGAATGCGAGAATGAAATTTCACGCAACGCGAGAGATAAGACGGATAGATAAGAGGCGAAAGGAGGAGGGCACATACAAGTTGCGCTGACAGGACGTAAACATTTCACGCATCACGATTCTCCCGCGAGATGCCTGGACGTTAATTCCGTCTACGCTCTTTGTACCTGTACATATCGTTTCTTTCACTCCAACCGCTCAACAGCCCCTTGGCTCGAATAGTTATTCTCTCTCTCTCTCTCTCTCTCTCTCTCTCTCTCTC
>OX101791.1:27990155-28044172 GCA_944452715.1 Ophion slaviceki
TCGCCGTCAAGGTTGTACGAGGTCAGCAATCCCGAGTATTCAGCCGGGAGTTCCGCGACACCGTATCGGCCGGCATTTCGATCGATCGGAGAATCGTCGAATCGTGATTCTGTCGACACCGAAACTTCTTGGATTCGGCGCTGTAGGGTAATCGGGCGAGTCTCTCGTAAATTGAAGATCCATCTCTCCAGATGACGTTGAAGTTTGCATCGTTGGAATGCAACGAAAATTCATTCTTTTAAATGGCTCAAATATTTTTGGCCAATTTTGGCTGTGAAAATTTCTCGAATTTGTCTCACGTATATTCTTATTAGAGTTGGCTGTACTTTAATGTGTACTAAAAATGCTTTGAATAAGGGAAAAAATTGGAAAATAAAAAAAGGAGAAAAAAAATCGTATTCCAACGATGCAAACTTCAACGTCATACTTTCACGGCGTTGAAGTTTCTATCGTTGGAATGCAACGAAAATTCATCTTGATTTTTTCATTTCTCTATTTTATCATTATGTTGAATTTTTTTTGCAGCTTTTGGTGAGTAATTTTCAATATTGATTGTCAAAAATGTTTCAGTGACTCTCGTAGCCTAAATGTGCCAGAAAACATTTGGGAATACGAAAAAAAAAAATGTATTTTCGTTGCATTCCAACGTTGCAAGCTTCAACGTCATGGACTTTCGGCGATTCAAATCGTTTTTAAGACTTCCTCTTTTAGGCGATTTCTTTCAAGTTAAGATTTATACTTTTTTAACATCCACTTATTTTGTATATCTATATAGTTTGTTTGGAAAATTTAACGCACAGAATGCGATGCGATCCACCAAGAATCATCAGAGTGAAGTTTGCATAGTTGAAATGCAATGAAAATTAATATTCCTGAATTAATTTCCTTTGGCAGGTTTTGCCTATGAAAACCCTCCAACCACTTTGTAAGATACGTATTTAGCGATTTACAATATAAATATGTAAAAAAAAGATCTATGATAATAAAAATACAGAGAATAAAATGTACAAAGAATTTTCGTTGCATTCCGTATCGGATTCTGTTCGATAATGTAGGAATCCTATGGTGTTGAATTTGGCATCGTTGGAACGAAACTGAAGTTCTTTTTCACATTTTATTTTCTTTATTTTTATTATTACAGAATATCTTTTTTTAAGTATTCATATGGTAAATCTTAAAAAGTATCTTAAAAAGTGGTGGATCAGTCAAAAATTGCCAAAAGAATTTAAAACCATTCGGAAACATTGATTTTCGTTGCATTCCAACGATGCAAACTCCAACCTGATGGAATCCGTCCGGATTCGAATTGGATTTGTACATTGGATTCCAATAGGGAATCCCGATAAGAATCGAATAAATAAACGTGACGTTTTAGTATATCGATCCAACGGGATTACTCATTGGATCCCTATCAGGAAGTAGGAACGAGTATGAAAATCCAATTGGATCTCTACGACAATTTCTGCACGGCTTGTTAAGGGGCTGTACTTTTAAAAAATCGATTCTTTTTGCCTTTTTCGACAGTTTATACTTTTAAGAATATTGAACTGATTAGCAGTTTTTATGGTAAATATCATGTTATCTTGCAAAAATCGATAGTTAAATCTTTAAACGCATTTTTCTCGAAAGAAGATTTTTCAAATTTGCTACATTGTAACCCAAAGAGCAATTATCCGATTGACTTGAAATTTGAACTGAGTACTCGTGAATATATTTACTCTACAATGACGTAGGATATTTTTGATTGGATGAAAATTGTCGATTTGGCATTGAAAAAAACGACCATTTTATAGGCAAGAAAACAGATTTTTTTTCATAACTACGAAATTTTGTTAGATTTTGATATTTTTCGAAATATCCTACATCATTGTACAGGAAATACCTTCCGGTTTAACGACATTTTTTCCTTTTTCGGTTTCAGCTACTCAATCGGCCAGAATCATGTCAGCAGTCGAGGAATTTTATTTTTTTTGGCGCCTCCGAAGCCTGCGCATAAGTCGCTTCGATCGCGATATTTTTCCATGAAAAAATTATGTAATGTAGGTAAAATATAGCGAAATATATTCTTAATTTTCCGAAACATTTAATTGAGTACGGTTCTTCCAAAAAATTCCCGAAAATCACCCAAATTTTCAGCGTTCACACTGATATAGCTCCTTAAAATTTCTCAAGTGTTCCCAAAGCAACGCGCCGAATCCTGCCTAATCTCGACGATTTACGTTGCCACTTTTTTTCGACTCCTTTCATCGCCCGTTTTGCGATTAATTTTTCGCTCGCTCTTTGGTTCGCGTCTCGTCGTCGAGAGCGAGAAAAACACCGGAATTCGGTGATAAAATAATGACGTTCGGTTGTAATCAACGGGAGAATAACATTTGCTCATTCTTGGTGAAAGTGCGCGAGTTGAGAGAAGGCCGAAAAAAGAAAAAGAACGACGGGGAAACAAAAAACAAAGTGAGAGGTCTCAAAGAAACGAGAGGTGTGCATCAGCGGAGGAGAGAACGAAGGAACACTCGGAATTAATTCGCCGCGAGGGTTTAACCTCGAAATCGCACGCAATCTCCGAGTCAGACACGTTTTCATGCTACAAAGTGAGAAAGACGCAATTAACAGGAAGATGTGCCCGTTAAAATAATTTTTTTTTCAGTCACAGTTTCATTGTTTCTCTCTCATCCTGCGGTGTCTAGCAAAAGGAACGATTTTTTTTCGCATAAATATAAGAATAAGTCGTAAGACTTTATTCTGGCACAGTATTTTCCTTTTTTTTCTTTCTGAGATCGCTCCAATTTTTAAATATTCCCGTCTTTCGCCATATCAATGATCTCCATTGCACCGAATATAAAAAAACATCGAAAAGTATGAAGATGTGGAAAGGCAAGAATTCGAAAAGTTGCCGAATGAAAAGGAAGTGCAAGAACAGTGAAAAACGATATTCGAGGGTATGACGCTGAAGTTTGCATCGTTGGAATGCAGAGAAAATATATGTTGTTTTATTTTGCAAATTTTCTTTGACAGATTTGAGCTACGATAATGACACAAACATTTTTTAGGATTCTTATTAAACGCTCTACAACAAATCTGCAAAACGTTATTTTCGATAATAATGAAAATAAGAAATGAAAAAGAATTGTCGTTGCATTTCAACGATGCAAACTTCAACCGCATTCAAGGGATGAACTTTATATATGTAGAAAAAAAACAAGCGTACGACAGCTTGGCAGAAGATAAGTGGGTACCTAGTTTTGATTTGGCGAATAAGCGCGAAATATTTGTTTCAACCCTTTCAATACGGCGTTTAAGGTCTTATATATGCGAAAAATTTCAAAATTTCAAAATTTTTTATTATTTTTGATTCCATTAGCCTGAACTGTTAGGAATAATTTAAGCTTGACAGAATTGAAAAATTCCAAAAATTCCAAAAATAAGGTAAGATTGCATTTATAATAGATACCGCGCAGCGCGCCCGACCGCCAACTTCAAAGCCGTTTTTCCACGATTCACTTTTTTGAACCTTGTGAAAGTTCTAACTTTTGAACGAAGGTTCAGATCGCTTTGAAATTCTCACAACATATTCTTAGTATCATCACCTATCGTGTGAAGCACAGAAACAAAAATTTCAATGATAGAAAAAATATAAAAAATAAAATACCGACAGGAAATTGAGTAAATATTTTTTAAGCTTCGAATTTTTATTACAATAATTTTTTTTAAATAATATTGATGGTTCACACTGAAGATACATTCATTATGCAATTATAAATATGTTCATTTTTTTCAGACACACATCGACGCCGAGAACTTTCACCATCAACGCGCGCGCAAAAAAAAGACATTGCTTTATTATGTTATATCTCCGCTACTGTTAATATTTCTGATTTTTTTTTACATATACTTAACCATGTGCATAAATGATATGTAAAAAAAATGTAGTCAATATATGCGGCTTTTTTTTTAAACCGCGTCTATAAAAGTATCTTCGAAAATCGGCGAAATCGCGTATGTAAGGCCTTAAGGCGGCCCTCTAGTTTCTCGGGTCGAAAAAATCGATTTTTTTTCTTTTCATAAATCACATCTACAACATGTGTAGAAAATGTGTGCCAAAGGATTTTTCGATATTCGAAGTGGTTCATAAGTTGCGGCCCTGGAACGGAGCCGGTATACGGAGCAGGTATACTTTCAAACGCGTTTTTCTCGAAACAACATTTTTCGAAACGGTGACCATGATATTTCAGAAACTACTGCACCGATCTTGTTCAAATTTATACAGCATCTTTAATATGTTATAAGCCAGCAATTGAACTAGGATTATCATGATTGCTTCGATAGTTTTTTTTGTACGAGCGGAAAGCTTAAGAAAAAATGAGTAAAAAATAGAATGTAATTTTCAAAAGTGTATAAAAAAGTCCATTTTTGTAATTCAGAATTCACTCTAGTTCAATCGCTAGTCTTAAATATGAAGATTAAAATGCCGTTTGGTTTTTTGATTTCAGATAAGCAGAACAGCCGCAATCTTGGTCACCGTCAAGCACCTCTTTTACTTGATGTCTTCCTGTCGGCCACTATCACTTTTATTCTATTATATATGTTGACTTCAAAAAATTTGTAAAGCTTATTTAAATGTTAATAAAGATTATGCAAAAACAATAAGATTGATTTTTTCGATGCTTTGCCCGTAAAAAATTATTGAAAAAGCCGTAAAAAAACAGCCGAGAAACTAGAGGACCGCGTTAAATCTTTAAATACAACGTTTAAATCTTTTAATACGGTGAAAGGGTTAAACCCCTTCAATGAAGCATAAAACATCCCATAACGACGCATAACATCTCATAACGCATCCCATAACGTCCCAGGCGTAATTTCAAAAAATTTCCAGACTGGGACAGCATATGTCCTGTCAGGTGTGAAAGGGTTAAAAGAATCGTCTCAGATGAAGGAATGATGATGATATACAATGGAAGACCACTGAGATAAAACTCTCACTGAAGGACTTTGTTTTATTTTGGAATTATGAAATATTCTATGCATTTAGTAGACAACGGGCTGTGTTGCGTTGAACCAACATGCATAATACAGTGCGTTTATTTGAACAACGCGGGATGAAATGTGTTGAAATGGGCGACGGAATTACACGCCTGGAACTCCTTGCGACAACCCACTTGTTTTTCTTTTTACAGTTACTTCTTCTCAATCTTCTATTTACTTCCTTATTTCCATTATTATCCAAAACGTTCTTTTCGGACAATTGAATTGCAGGTCTTTAAGGGGTTAGACTACTGTGAAAATTTCAAATAATCGTTCCTCGCTTGAGGCAACTCAAATTGAAGAGTTGGGTCCAACATATGATGCAGGAATCGCAGATTGAAGGTAAAATTATGATTACAACAGTAGAACTCCTAGTAAAATTTCAAACACGTTTTTCTCGAAACTGTTTTCCAAAACGGTGTACACGATTTTTCGACATCCAATGAACGGATTGACTTGAAATTTGGTACACTTATTCAGTGCAATGGTAATTTAGTTTTGACCGACGTTTTTCTTAACATCCTTTTTTTCATTACTGATTAACCATAATGTAATTTTTCCTAATAAACGATCGAGAAAAAAAAACAAATATATTTTTTTTTGATGACTGAAACACGATAACAAAGAAAAGCTCGGTCAAGTCTTAGCCAATATTATCTATTTTGAGAAAAAATTGTTTTTGTTGTTTTAGATCAACTGGGTGGCCAAAATCAAGTACACCATTGAGCCCCTCACGTTCAAAGGTTCTTCACGAGATTATTTATACGATCTTTAAGGGGCTATACCAGTGTGAAAAGCTTCAGCCTCTCAGCAGGCATTATTCGAGGAAGAGAAGGGTCCATTGTATTGGCCAGGTATAGCTGATCAGCAGTTTTTATGGTAATTATCATTTTATCTTGCAAAAATCGATAGTTAAATCTTTAAACGCGTTTTTCTCGAATTGAGATTTTTTCAAATTTGCTGACATTGTAACTCAAAGAGCAATTATTCGATTGACTTGAAATTTGAACTGAGTACTCTTGAATATATTTACTCTACAATGACGTAGGATATTTTTGATTGGATGAAAATCGACGATTTGGCATTGAAAAAAAACGACCATTTTATAGGCAAGAAAACAGACTTTTTTCATAACTACGCCATTTTGTTAGATTTTGATATTTTTCGAAAATCCTACGTCATTGTACAGGAAATACCTTCTAGTTTAACGACATTTTTTCCTTTTTCGGTTTCAGCTACTCAATCGGCCGGAATCACGTCAGCAGTGGAGGAACTTTTTTTGGCGCCTCCGAAGGCAGCGCATAAGTCGCTTGGATCTCAATATTTTTCTATGAAAAAATTATGTAATATAGGTCAAATATAGCCAAATATATTCTTAATTTTGCGAACCATTTAATCGAGTACTTTTCTTCTAAAAAATTCCCGAAAATCACCCAAATTTTCAGCGTTCACACTGGTATAGCCCCTTAACTATTAAGACGTTGAATAAGTTCTCGCTGCTTTCCAACGTTGCCACAATCGCGTGCGTGTAGTTCAAGATTGTAACGCATCTATAAAGAAGTACTATAAGCCAGCTTGAAATGCAGTGTATGTAATTTCGCCGAATGGTGCTGAAGTTTCCAACGTTGGAATCCAACCAAAATTCTTCTATATGTTTTTATTTCGTCATTTTTTTACCATCTAAACTCTGTTTTTCCTGATTTAGGTTGTGGATCCCTAAAAGGACGTTCAAAAATGTTTCCATGATTTTTGTACCTTTAATATCACGGAGAAAAATAATTGGGCAGTACGAAAAAAAATGTCATTTCGTTGCATCCCAACGGTGCAAACTTCAATACCATTTTCACCGAAGTGTAAACAACTTTTTTCCCATAGTGTTAAACATGACGGGGAATTTTACTGCACTACTTTATTGTTTTAAAAATCTGCAGCCGGAGCACACAAAAATCTTGTTGAGACTTACGGCGACCATGCTCTGTCGGAAACAACATGCAGGGATTGGTTTAGACGTTTCAAAAATAATTATTTTCACGCGTTGAAATGGAGGCTTCATCAAGACTCATGTCAGACGCTAGCTGAACTTGCAGAATCATTAGGAGTTGATAACACAACAGTTTTGAAACGTTTGCAAGCATTAGGAACGATCTTTTTTAAATAAATTATTAATTTTCACGAAAAAATCGCGAGAACTTATTCAACATCCCAATATTAATATTTAAAAAAATGAAATTCGGTAGACAACTTTGTTAATGTACATACAAATAAATGTCCAAGCGATTTTTCATCCATCTTACTAATAACTTCAATATTAATTTTATCAAATAACTCTGATTTCTGGATCGTCACAGTAGCCGAACCCCTTAAATATCTACATCCCGAAGGATCCGAAAAAACCCCAAGCATCCATAACGTTGAAGTTTGCTTCATTGGCATGCAACAAAAATCAATTCCCTTTAATTGCTCCATTTTAGGCCGCGATAATCACTCAAACGTTTCTACATATTTTCACTCGAAATTTACGACCTTAATTTAAAAAAAAAATGGTTTTAGATATCAAAAGTAGAATTTTTTTATTTGCATTTCAACGATGCAAACTTTAACGTGATAAGGAACTTAAAAAAAATTTCGAGCAGTGTCGAGGGTCGAATCTGCCCGAAAAATTTAAATCCACCAAAACGTTAACTTTCCTCGCATTGCAACGATGCAAACTTCAACACGATCACCATTCTCGAGTGCGAGATCCGCCAATCTTCCTATTTCGACACTTCGTCGAGTCGCGATAAATTTCGGGGGCAAGTGAATATCGAGAGAAATAGATAAATCATGTAAGTACAGTGAGTCACGTAAGAAAGATATCAAGTGTCGGCAACGTTCTCGATTACCGGTCGATAAGGTTCCTTACGATCAGTGAGTCAACGATAAGGGCCTCCCCCGCCTTGCTGAACGCTCACATCCGCCGTGACTTTCATAGGATTACGTCCTCGATCTTTTTTTTACTCCACCTTTCTTCTCGGCACTTTTTTTCGCCACCGTGTCAGTCGAGGGAGGCAATTTTCGCTAAGCAAGCTGTAGCAACGCGTGCGAATGGACGTGCGGGGGAACGAGAGGGGGGCAGGAGAAAAGAGGAGGAAAAAAACGAAAGGATTAACCTTTTGGCGCGTATTGGCCAAGAGCTCGAGTGAAGGTTCGCAAAGTGCCGAGAGAGTTATCGCTTCGCTGCGAAGCAGGCACGATCGATTTATCTTTTTACACGTTTATGTACAGGGCATTCAAGGCCAAGTCAGTCTCACACTTTTTCCCCCAATCTTTCGAACTCTCCGCCAGGAAAAAAAGTAGCAAAATCTCGGCGCGACGCGCAGGACTGACTCTGCATTTTTACAAGCTTTTATTGAACTTGACTTTCCGTGAAAAAATTTTATGCAAAACGGAAAATCAAAATGCAAAACGGAAAATGTTTCACCCAGTTCCCGACTACTTAGAGCTCTGAAATTTTGCAAACATAAATCTAAAAGGTGACAATGCATGATTCAACTTAGAAGAAAAAAAGATCCATAAAATTTTCGACTTTTCGTGTAAAATTAGCGTTATCTTATCATCCATATAAAATCTCACTAACACATACAAACAAATTCGTAGGCAACTGTGTTTGTATGCAGCGATTAGTCGTGAGTTCAATCCCAATTACAGTCTTTGGTATTTTTTACAAGTACTCCATGTTCCTAACGTACAAACTCGTAAATTAGTAAACTACTGGTAGCAACTAACTAGTAAAATCAATTAAAGACTAAAAAGTAGAAAATGATTTATATGTAAAAAAAAGTTTTTAAAAAACAAGCTTGTACAAGATGTACTAAAAAGTAGAAAATCATTTTTTTGTTCCCAAGTCAACTATATGTATAAATAAAAGCTTGGGGCGCTCAAAATTTAGACATATAATCTTTAATTTACATAAATCCGTTAACATATCAACTGTATTTAATTTACTGTAAAACAACCTTAGATTTCTTAAATAAAAATCCTGAAACTGAGTATAAACGTGTGACAATAATTTTTCTCTAATTACTATTACGCCAAATTAAATACGGTTAATGAAACTGAAATGATAAAATTTATTAAACATTTAAAAGGGTGAGCGCCCCGAGCTTTTATTTATAGTCACACATAGTGACGTGGTAAAAAAAAATATTTTCTACTTTTTAATACATGAAAAAAAGTAGAAAATATAAAAAAGATAGAAAAAAATAAAAAATAGAATTTTTTTTAAACCTTGTTTTTTTTTAAATATTTTGACATATACATTTTTAACGGGCTTAAAAAAGGTGGGTCAAAAAATTGCGTTTTCCAAAAATATTTTTATTTCATAGTATCGCCTTTTAGCTATATTCCCTGAAAGTTTCATTGAAATATTCCTAAAATTGAATGATCTACAGCTTTTTACAGTCGACCGGGCGAATGGTGGCCGCACCATATTTCAAACTATAAACGCGTTTTCTCGAAACACTTTTTAAAGTCGGTGGACACGATATCTCGAGAACCACTGGATGGATTGTTTCCAAATTTACAGGAGATACGATGAGAAACATTTAAAGGTCGTTGACGATCTCACTTTATTAAAATCGTTGTTCATTTTTTAATAGTTTCGTTAAAATTACGATTTTTTTCATAGATTTTGTATGCTTGAGTTTCAATTCGTCGCCACGTTGTTTAAAAAAATGATTTTAAAAATCGACGATCGTCAACGACTTGTATTTATTGTTAACTTGAATAACCCGTTCGGTTCTTAGATTTCGGATGGACCGTTTAAACTGGAGTGTCCACCGTCAAGCATCGCGAAAAAAATTTCATCATCTGCAGGTGGCCATATTTTTGTTGTTTTTTTTAAGGCTCTCAATACATGTACAATCGTGTTAAAAAAAATGCGCTTCTTTTTCACTAACCCAGAAAAAAATCGGAATTTGGCCATTTTTTTCGAGCCTCTAGGTAGACGTAGCCCCTTAACTTTAGACACGAGAAGAGCCACAAAAGCATCGCGCATACACGTTATTATGGTTACAACCATAACCATTCATCATAATAAGTATGAGCAACAATCGAGCGGCCGAGTAACGAGAACTCGTAGCACCGCGTGTAGCTAGTCTCGAGGATGATAATAATAATAATTAATGAGGAACCGTTGGCATAGCGTTAAAACTACGAGACGAACGAGCGATTTCGAAAGCCTGCACTCTATGCTTGACCATCGCTCGTTCAACGGCCCACGAAACTTTCCATTTAAACTCTGCTTTTGAAGAGCCATCGAATAGGGACAGAGTTTAGAAGGAAAGAGGTTACAAAAGCGACGGAGGAATTTATTCCTGGAGGGAATTTGCAAATGTTTGAGTTTGGCTGGATTGAAAATGATTATGTCGAAGTTTGCATCGTTGAAGTGCGGCGAAATTAAATTCTTTTTTAATTACCGAATTTTTCTTGCATGTGAACATGAACGAGGTGAGAAATGTTTTAAGTAAAAATGAAACAAGTCAAAAATGAGAAAAAAGTTTGTTGCATTTTAACGTTATAAGCTTCAACGTCGAAATCGGCCCTTAAGGAGAGATACACACCTAGATGGTCGAGGATTTAGAAGCTACGAACATTCCGTCGACCGTAGAAGACCTACACTATGGGCCTGGTATCGATGATTCCATGTAAGTTGACAAATTTCATGATTTATTCATTCCCAAATTTTCAAACGTGTTTTTTCTCAAAACCACGTTTTTCAAATCGGTACCCAAAATTTCTCGAAAACCAATGCACCGATTGCCTTGAGGTTTTTTGTGGTTATTCTATACACCATTATCCAGTACTTGTCATAGGAATTTTTTTTCCCGTTACTTAGTTTTTGTTTTATACGCAAAATAATAACTAATTTTTGGCCCAAAAATCACTATTTATGTTCAAACGTCCGCCATTTTGTCCTAAATCGATATTTTCAAAATCGGCTACGACAAGTACTAGATTATAGAATCTAATTCAATCATCTTTTTGGTTTTTTTTTTTCAGATGATTTTTGAAGAAACGCCAGTGGGTACCGTATACGCAGATTTTTTTACGACGCTCCAAGGATCATACAATATCCTTGTATAATTTTTATATGTTTAAATAAAGAAAATTAAAGATATTTTTGAATGTATATACTTTTAGATCATTAAAACCCCAATCCGAAATTTCAAATAGTTTTCCTTGAAAAAATTCACAAAAATGACCTTTTTTCCGGCTTCTAGGTGTATATCTCCCCTTAAGGAGGTCGATACCTAGAGGCGAGGAAAAAATTTGCTGATTTTTGTGACTATTTTTTAAAAGAAAAGATTTCCTCACAATTTTTGAGACTTCGGCTATATTTTATTACTACTTTTGGCTGTTACATGGTATTTTTTTATTAATCTTCAAAAACGGCGGACGTATGGCACGGTCTTCTAAGCTGCATTTTCAAAACTGGCGTGACGTATAGCTGAAAAACTAATCGATCGATTCTGATGAAACTTGGTACAAATATTTTTGACCTTTTTGTCTAAAACACGACCGTGAATGTTTTTAAAAATAAAAAAGTACTATTTTATTTCAAAACGTAGCCGATCTTTCGGAAAATCGATTTCATCGATTTTCAACATTTCTCACACTTTCTTGATTTATATTCTGCGTATGAGTGTTAATGAAAGAAAAAACTTCATTGGTTTTTTTTTTCAGATCAATCCCGCTTTACCACCGCCATTTTCAAAAATTAATCAAATAAAAAAATAACATGTAACAGCCAAAGGTAGTAATAAAACATATCCTACGTCTGGAGAACAGTAACGAAATATTTTCTTTAAAAAAAAATCATGAAAATCGGCCATTCTTTCCTCGCCTAAAAGTATCTCGCCCCTTAACGTGCTTCACTCTAGAATGGTTTAACCCCTTAAGACCGTTTCTCCACCGATAAAAAAAACTTGGTATCCAATAGTTTTCCATGCTCTACCATATACATAAGCTTCAACAAAATCAAAAGGCCGACATCAAAGTTCCTTATTAGGCATTAACATTCCTTACACCTAATGATATTGTTTGTAGAGTTAAGAGCTGATTTTTTTCCGACACACCCTTCTATAAATACGTAAAAGGGAGAGGGAGAATTCTCAGACAATTTGTTAATTGCGAAAAATTATCTTCGCAAAGTTCTTGAAGAGAACAAAAAACAAGGGCTATCTTGGCTCGCATTCGCGAGTGAGGAATGAATCTCGTACAATGGAAAATGTGCAGCGGCCGCGTGTTTCTGTGGCTGGGAGCGGATACGGCGAGCGGAAGTTGGTCTCGATAATGGGCGAAGGCAGAGAGAGCCACGATAAAGGGTTGGGAACTTTGAAGAGAGAGAGAAAGAGAGAGAGAGAGAGAGAGAGAGAGAGAGAGAGAGAGGGGGGGAGAACGAGCACCGTGAATAAATTCGTAAGGTCAATACAGCTCGCTCTTCGTGCGTTATCTCGTGCCGTGCGGGGGTTTGTTGAAACAGGACGTCGCGGCCTGACCGGAAGTGCTTCTCAAAGCTCAACAAGAACGTACGCGCGGGCGCGCGCGCGCGTTTGTCGCGTTTGACATTTTTTCCTGCTCATCTATAACAAGGCGTACAGTTCAGCCCGTTTATACGAAACACGCCGATGCTTCAAATCCGCGCCAGGCCTTGCGACACACCCGTCCGGCACAATCTCGTTATCGGGATGAGATTCTATCGAGGTGAGTTTAATCTGAATCCGATTGTCGTCAAGGTAGCAAGAACTTGATTGGGTTACTTTTTTTTGTTTTACTCATACAGAGCATTGTACGACAATTCCGCGTATTTTGGGAAAGGAGTCGATCTTTTTGAAAACGGGACGTTTTTTTCTCGAATGAATTTAGGAATAGGATAAATATGAAAGAAAAATGGTGATAGTTGAGAAGTAACACTACGCCGGGGGGGTTTCGATTGGCTTGGAGGGGGAAGACATTTTTGGGCGACGAAGAAATTTGCTGATTTTCATGATTTTTTTTTTTTAAGGAAAGATTGACTCGCCTTTTTTAGACTTAAGGTATGTTTTATTACTACTTTTGGCTGTTGCGTAGTATTTTTTTTATTTTATTAATCTTTAAAAATGGCAGAGGTATGGCACGGTCTTCTAAACTAAATTTTCTAAACTGGCGTGACGTATAGCTAAAAAATAATCGACCGATTCTGACGAAATTTGGTATGAATCTTCCTAACCTTATTGTCTAAAACATGGCCCCACATGTTTTTGAATAAAAAAAAGGAATTTTTTATTCCAAAATATAGCCATTTTTCGGAAAATTCAATCTTTTTGTTTCGAAGCGTACTATTTGATCGATTTTCAACATTTCGAATTTTTTCTTGGTTCATATTCTGCGTATGAGTGTTGGGGAGGTATCGCTCTCTGAAAACGTCAAAATAGCGTTTTTTGCACATTGTTATAGTGTGAACTTTCAAGAATATTTCAAGACCAACCGGACCCCTGAAATTCAAAAAATTGACGAAGTTATACCGATTTTAGTGGAACGATCCAAGTTCACGGATTGAGGGTTAATTTAGCTACACCGATTTTCAAGCCTCTAGAACAACGTTACCTCCCAAAGCGCTGTGCAAAAAATATTCCCGGCTGCGAAGTGATCGACGACCAAGTCGCGGACACGTCACGGCGATACGGCGACCGATGGCAAAATTGATAATAAAGCGTGTGTTTTGTGTACGCTCGCACGTGTCTTATTACGACAGATCGCGGACTGCGAGTTTGTTTACGATTTATAAGCATCGAGAAGTGCATACGTGGACGCGGGCTCGGCGGGGGATACGAGGCAACAACGCGCCAAGTATCGCGAATAATGTGTATGTACATATGCGTATGTTTGTACACACATGTATATATATATACATGTGGCTGTGTATTTGTCGAGTCAGAGTACTCGTGTTACTCGCATTGTGTTTTGAATATTGAGCGCCGAGCTTTGAAATTCTTATAACTCAGGCTACGTAAGACGCGCGCGGCACACGCACACGCGAAATCTCGTTTATCAGCCTCGACTACACACCCAGCCGCACGTATTTCGCGCTTCGGCGTGTTTGCACGTGCGCACACTGCGCAGTCTCTTTGCTTCGTGAGAATACCTCCGGGCGCGACTAAGAAAGTAAAAGAAATCGAGCTGCGCGTAAAATCCACGTTGGGTGTGTGTTTGGGTTTGGCGTCATTTTTTCGGAGATTATTAGCAAATAGTGTTTGCTTTTTTGAAATGGTAATTTGAAAATTGAAACCATTCTTTTCAAGAAATGGCATGTAAAGGGTGTCTCAAAATGACCTGACATTTGAATTCATTAATAAATTGTATTAAGGGGTTACCCCCAGTTGCGATTTTGAAAAAATCGATTTTTTTATTGCATTTTTTTAAGTATAAGTATCTGAGAATATGTCCTGAAAATTTCAAGTCGATCCGAACAAAATTGACTGAGATATGAGCGTTGAAAGAGAAGAATCCGTTGTGAAATTGAAACTTTAAACGCGTTTTTCTTAAAATAGCATTTCTGAAGTCGGTGACCAAGATTACTCGAACACCAATGAACCGATCTTCTTGAAATTTTGCAGGCTTATTTAATACATAAAAATGTAGTCTTTAATCGTTCGATTTTTTTTTTCGAAAAAAAAATGGCCGTTTTATAGCCAAAAAACGGCCGTTTTTTTTTCGTTAAAATCGAACCATTAACTTTGACTGTCCGCCATTTTGTGAAAAATGAATATTTTTTAAAATCCTTCGATTAAAAACTAGTTTATACTTATATTTGACTAAATCCATCCGCATTTTTTTTCAGATGATCCACTTCGCCGCAATGTTGGTCACCGCAAACCGTGTATATAAAAACATTATTTCATTGACGGCCATTTGCCACTAAACAATGTAATATTTTTCAATAAAAAAATTACTCAAAGTTCTTCAAGATGTGTTCTTTAAGATGGTATATTGATCGAATAAAAAAGTTTTGTAGTTTTCTTTAAAAAAATTCATGAAAAAGGCCTTTTTTGCGCTACAAGTGGGGGTAACGCCTTAATAAAGGAAAGTTATCTTCCGTTGCGTTTCAACGATGCAAAATTCAGCATCGTGAAGTTTGGATCGTTGGAACGCAACGAAAGTTTCGTAGCCCGTATTTGGCAAATGTGGACCACGGAAAACCAATCACCTATTTTTGAGGATCCTTATCAGAAATCTAGAGCCCGAATTTACCGGATACATGGTTTCTACGCATTACTGACTCAGAAATCCCATGACTGTTTCGGGTTTTCCACACAGCTTTTGCAAATAGTCCAGGAAGATTGGGGTCAAATCAAAAACATTATTTTTCTTTGAGATCGAATATATAAAAATGTTAAATATTAAAAATAGAAATAAAAAAAATTGCAATTCGAAAAATAATTTAAACACTGTAAATTTACAAAAAAAACATATTGAAAGCAAATATAGAACTTGTTCTTTATTATAAATAGGAATTTCTATGTGGCTGCCAATAAATAAAAAATAAATATAAACACTTATCTACAATAATAATTGTGTGGTTGTGTATCGACAAATTTAATGCAAACGTATAGGGCTTTAGAGTAAATTAGTTTTTTGAAATTTTCGATGTTTGACACTGCCATAACTTTTCTTTGTATATAATGAAGAATGATATATAATGAACATAAATATTGAAAATGTACAAAACTATTTATTTTTATTCTTCGGTTTATTTGTCAAGTCGGTTTGATTTTTCGTAATTCTTGCAAAAAGTAAATTCTGAAAAAATTCCAAAGAATTTTCAAAATACTCTGAGTTTTTTCGATTTTCCACATGAGTAACGATCGTGGGATACAATTTGCGACGAAAAGAATTAACGGTGTTGAACTTTGCATTGAAATGCAATGAAAGTTCTTTTTTTACGTTTTAGTTTCTATATTTTCATCATTATAGAACATTTTTTTGTCATAGATTTATATTGTACATCGCTAAATAAATACCTTAAAAAATGGTCGAAGAATTTTTACCTGCAAAATCTGCCGAAAAAAATTAAGGAATTCACAAGTATTCATTTTCGTTGTATTCCAACAATACAAACGTCAATCGCATGAAAATGAATACAAATAAAATGTTTAATTTCCATTGCATACCAACTCCACGAACTTGACGTTGAGTTTGAATAGTTGGAATTCAACGAAAATGACTTTTTTTTCTCGCAAATTTTCTTTGGCAGATATAAGCTACGAAAATTACGAAAACATTTCTTAAGATTTTTATTTAGCGATCTACAATAAACCTGCAAACGATTTTGGATAATGAAAATAAGAAATTAAAAAGAACTTTTATTGCATTCCCGCGATGCAAAACTTCAGCTCCATCGAACTTCAACGTCTCTGGAAGTAAAACGATTAAGCCTGAATTAGAAGGTCCAAAATACCGTTTCTTTTCAAATTGCTTTAATAGATAGATCAACTATCCAAGAATATATTTACAAAGTTACAGAGGCCAATTGTAAGTACTTTCGAAGGTAGAAGGTCGAAAGCAGAGATGCGATTGATATTTGATATTGATATTTCCTCCTATGGAAAACTTTGAAGCGCGTTTATTCCAGTTTTCATATTCACGTTTTTTTCAAATTGGCGGACGTCATAGCAAAAAAACTAAACGACCCATTGAATCAAACCAAAGTTTATTTTCTTCAGCATGGAAAATCTCTTCTAAGTGAACTAAAAAAGTCGTTGAAAAAGTCTTTTTAAATAATTTTTATAGCACGTTAACGTGTTCTTTTTTAACCTGAGAAAAGTTATAATTTCACGATTTTTTCAGCTTTTTTTACTTCACCCAGAAGAAAAATTTATGACAATTGAAAATTTTATTGGTTTTTTTTTGTTTCAGTCAAGAATTACGAGCTGCATCTTTCCCGCCTATTGGGGACTGCAGTGACAAGCACATTGTTTCACGTTGAAACATTTTTTTCATACATTTCAAATATACATGAAAAGATAATTCAATGTTAACTGAGCTCACTTGTTTTTTTGGACCCCCTAATTCAGGCTCCGGCTTTAAGGGGTTACCCCCATTGCGGTTTTGAAAAAATCGATTTTTTTTATTGCATTTTTTTGAAGTGCAATTCGAAGTGCAGTTTTTTTTTATGCCCGGAATAGATGACTCTATGTAAGTTTACAAAAAAAAATATTTTCTTCGTGTAAACTGAAATTGAAACTTTAAACGCGTTTTTCTCAAAATGGCATTTCTGAAGTCGGTGACCAAGATTACTCGAACACTGATGAACCGATCTTCTTGAAATTTTGCAGGCTTATTTAATACATAAAAATGTAGTCTTTAATCTTTCGATTTTTTTTTTCGAAAAAAAAAATGGCCGTTTTATAGCCAAAAAACGGCCGTTTTTTTTTCGTTAAAATCGAACCATTAACTTTGACTGTCCGCCATTTTGTGAAAAATGAATATTTTTTAAAATCCTTCGATTGAAGACTAGTTTATACTTATATTTGACTAAATCCATCCGCGTTTTTTTTTTTTTTCAGATGATCCACTTCGCCGCAATGTTGGTCACCGCAAACCGTGTATATAAAAACATTATTTCATTGACGGCCATTTGCCACTAAACAATGTAATATTTTTCAATAAAAAAATTACTGAAAGTTCTTCAAGATGTGTTCTTTAAGATGGTATACTGATCGATTAAAAAAGTTTTGTAGCTTTCTTTAAAAAAATTCATGAAAAAGGCCTTTTTTGCGCTACAAGTGGGGGTAACGCCTTAAGGTAGTTCTGTAGATAAACGTATGAGCCAAAAGTTTCGGTCGAAGCGTATAGTAACATCCAATGCCTATACGATGCTGTTGGTTGTAAATTTTTGACAGAGCTTGTACCCTCTATATGTCCCACACATTCGCACCTCATGCATAGATAGGTCTCATACTCGTATAGAGAGCAGCGCTGTAACCGTGGCACCAGCGCAATTTTCCTGCAGTCATAGCGTTGAGCTTCCTACGATCCGTCTTTCGCGAAATATTTTGTATAAATAAACAAAGCGTGAAAATGTCAACCCAAATGCGATACAAAGGAAAGTTCACAAGGAAAAAGGCGCTTGCTAAAAGACTGAAAGCTGTGACAGCCATGTGTCAAGCAAATGCGGCTAAACGCGATGAGAATAACCGTAACCTCAACGATCAGCAACAAAAATTCGCTGTCGAAGGACGTCGGATCGTGGATTTACAACATCTTGCCGACAGTTTAAATTGTATTCGCTGTAACAAAGACAAATACATGCATAAATACATGCGCAAATTGAACAAATTAAATTTGTTTGCAGAATACATTTATTTCACAACCGTCTCAGAATTACTAGAACTCGGGGGGAAAAAAACACGCTTCGAGTTTCCAGACCACGCGCCGATCAGCTGGCTGCAGCGTACACTGTTGCCATTCCGTCACAGATGGTTGGGCCCGAGTTCGGGGTGTAATAAAATTACCACTTTTCATAAGTCGATATCTCCGAAACTAAACGGTCAAAGTTTGTCATTTTTTTTTTCAAATCAATCCCACAATAGTACTGCGTACACGTGTTTTTATTTTGAAATCCTAAGATCCGTTTAGAACCTATATCGAGAAATACGAGCAAACTCCTATCGGTTTGCGTGTTAGGTATAGGGATCGCGTACAAAAATACCCATATTCAATTGCAATAACCTCATGACCTAAACGGTGAATCGAATTTTCGGGCATCAGTCCACGAAGGTCGTATCTACACGATACTTAGATTTCAGCCAATTCCCAAGATTCAACTACAGAACTACCTCAAGTGAATAGCGATCACATTGGAACAAGCCTGTAAAGTTACCTTCTGCTTTTCCCGTTTCCTCCGTATGATGAGGCCGTCATTCTCGATGTAATCGGGCACGTCTTTGCGATTGCTGAAGTTGAATACCATAGTGTTATTGGGTGAGTTCCAGTGTTTCGAGTCCCACAGGCCTCCGCCTCCGGTGTTCTTTTTCACGGGTTGTATTTCCTCCGCGCTCTTGAGGCTGACGACGACTTTGGTCGGTTGTTCGATGCTCTTAACGCGATTGATAAGATTCTTCTCGAGTTCCCGATTGCTAAGATTCTGTTGGCTCTGTTGTGTCTTGGTGGATACCAATGGCCTGATAATGCCGATTTGTTTTTGCGGCGGTGAGGCTTCGTACTTGGCTTGCTTGGTTGCCGTTTTCCCACCGCCTTCATTCGCCGCACCCACCTCTTTCATCACGTTTCCCGCACAGATAGGTGATGATTTCGGCAGTGCCAAACTCCCGATGGCGCCCATGGGTTTCGCCGTGTATTCATTTTGGCATCCGCCAGCGCCCGGACTGACGTTTCTTTCCGTACTTTTCGTTTCCCGATTGCTCTCCAAGCCGGAAACATTCTCATCCTTGGTCTCGGCCTCGTCGTTGATCGAGTCGATGGATATCGGCGAGGAGCACGCGGACGCGTCCGCCGGCACGGGCGACGCCATTTTCCCATCTGGCTCGTTCCTCGTTCCGCCGTTCTCGGCGCTTTCGGACTTTCGACCGTTGTGCGTTGCGCCACCGGGCAGATAAGTCTTCCCGTCCGCGGACTTATCGCCAAAATTGTACTGTATCGTGATACCGGCTTTGCTGATATTCTCGAGTGCGGCTTTCGATATGGCGCGAGATCCACCAGCGTCGTTCTCGTTGATGACATCAGCAGGTGTAACGATCGACCCTGCGTCCTCGTCAATTCGATTCTTCGCTTCTTTTTCGTGACCCTCTGCTTCGTGACCATCCGGCGGTTCTTCGGCGGACCTTCCGGGCGAGCGATCCTCCTCTTCCTCGCCGGCGGCCGCGTGTACTTCCGGTCCGGAAGTTCGCGCGAGGGTTTCTCCGTTAGAGGGCGATATCGGCAGCCGTGGGGTGTCTCTCTTCGGCGAGGTTGGTCCTCCCGGTGAGGATATCCTCGGGGACGTTGGTGGTGGTGGAGATTTTGCGAGTTTGGAGGTCGCGTGAGGTTCGGGGCTTGGGGAGGGTGAGAACTTGAGTTTGTAATTAGGCTCGGGGGAGGCGGTGGGTGTGTACGCCATTTCGATACGTTGAAACTTGCTGACAACGCTGGATACGGATTGTACGATGGGCTCGGTGACGACGCCTTCGCGTCTGTGTTCTTCAAGGTCGGGGCTCTCGATTACCTCTGCGGTCGGTTTGCTCCCGAGGATGATCTTCTTGGGTGAGGTTGGCTTGGCCGCGTTCCCGTTCACGAAGGGTTTCGGTTGAACTGGCGGTTTCGGCATGACCTTCTTGATGGCCTGGGCCTTGTAGGAGTCGTTGATGGTTTTGAAGGTCGCGACCTTGACGGCGACTTCGCCCTTGGGTTTGAGCTTTTTCACGGATCCCTCGAAGAGTCTCATGGTGGTTTTGACTAGATCGGGGGGTGGCCTTTCGGTCTCGGCCAACAGGGGCTTGATCCTTTTGGGTTTGTTGACGGCCTTGGGCCTGGTGTCCGGATCGCCGAGGCGGCTTTCGATTTTCACCGAAGTTCGATCGATCAGTACGATGTGATCGTTGACGGGCTCTCGTCTCAGTGCCGTCAGGCGTTCTTGGCCGTTTTCCTCGTTGCCGATTGGCGCGTTGTAACGCATCAGGGCCTCGACGCTTCTTGCTCGCTTCATCGACTCGTTGCCGCGCGAAGGATTTCTGTAACGCTCGTTCTTCGTTCCGCCGCTCGGTGTCGTTCTCTTCGCGTATTTACGCGCCATTTTTTCGTTTCTCTCGTCCTCGTGTTCGCAGTCGAGAAGATCCTCGAGGCTGGCGGCGCGTCGAAATCGCTGCACCGCGACGCGGCTCTTCGTTTCGCGAAGTGTCAAATTGAGATATTTGCTCTTGAGCCTGTTGACGATACCGGGACCGTACTGCAGTTCCTCGGAACTGTCGCTTTCGCATTCACCGTCGGTGTGAATTTTCCCGTTGCTCGACTTCGCGTCACCCGGCTCGATCCTCGATCGTTGCTTCTTCGGCTGTTCGCTCGGATAAACGCGCACGTTCGTTTTATCGTCGATTTTTCGTATTATTCGCGTGGCCAAGCCGTTCTCGCAGTCTTGTTCGCGATTGGCGCGTTTGTTGCCTGTGGGCACATTGTTGCCGTAATTTCTCATGGTAACGTTATCGTCGGTGTTGTCGTAATTTTGAAACTCAACGCCGCCGGGAATGGAATTGTTTCGCGGGTTATCGTCCGAGCGCAGGAGCGAGGACTGCACGTCCGCTTCGAGGCGCATGTTGCGCGCGACTGAGTGGTGGTCGAGGTCCGCGGTAGCGGCGCGCGGCTCGTTCCCCCGTTCGCCGCTGGGCGGCAGCAGCGCCGGGCTGGCTGTCTCGCAAGTGGCGCCACAGGGCGGCTGACAGGTGGACTTGCTGGGCGAGTGAGCTTGTTGGGTAGGTCGATTGAGCGCGGAGCTCGTACAATCGAGACTGGAATCCTCGGTAGTTCGGGATCTTGACGTTAGAAGGGACGATGCAACGACGCCGTGATGATCGTCGCTGATGCAAGACGATAGACGCTCGACCGGCTCGACGGATGTATCCACGCTGTAAAGGCTCGTAGTACTCGATGATAAGGTACCCGACACCGCCGTGCACAGCTTGACACTCGCACCGTTACTCGCCAATACTTTGTTCTGCTGTCTACGCCTTTGTATCAAATCTCTCTTCCACTGAGGCACCGACGAACTACTCCCGCCGCTGCAATCCGTACCGCTCGCGGAAGCCATCTTTCCACGTCCCTCACCCGCACCCGACAGAGACGTCTGCTCGCACTCGGCCTTTCAATCCTCGCTCTCACGGCCGGAAATTTGCCTGCGAAGTGTCGCGGAGTTCGGGGACTGTGCTTCGCTAATGCTACGACACTTTGGCACGATCACGCATCGCTTTGGGACGAGAAAACTACGGGCTTGACTCCTGAGCAACCGTACACTCACTCGACACTTCTCACTGCGTATGACACGCGTATGTGAACTTTTGAGCGACCACCCCCCGGGTACTTCCGGTCGCGGAGGATGGAAAAGACGAAATTCGGTCGTGAGCAAAGAACGCTCGCGAAGCCGGTCGCTGCGTTGCGCGGAGGGAATACAAGAGGAACGAGGATCAGCGAGATGCAGCGCGCGATCGAAAACGAAAGCGACACACCTGTCACTCGTGGAAGGGAAGAAAAACAGTGTTACATGTCGTTGCGACGTTACGAGAGGGAGAGGAAAAACAAGACTACGGGCGGGTTTGGGAATACACACGCGCATATACACGGGGGGGGGGGGGGCACACTCGCGCACGCGAACGGGAGATTTTTCGGAGGCCGGGTCGCGATTCTACCCCGCGTTGGTGAGAGACCGCGACGTGTAAACGCGAGACTTTGAGGCTCGCCTCTCGTCGGCTCCGAGCACAACGACGACGACGCTAGACGCTAGAGTCGACTCTCCTTCTCTACACCCCCCCCCCCCCTTCGCTCGCTGGGTCGTACGTACAACGGTGTCGCGTCTCCCCCCACCCGTGCTCCACGGCGCTTCGGCGGGGAGCGCTCGCACGACGCGCGGGCGCAAAGGAGCTGCGTCGCGATAACTGCCGGCCACGCAATGATCAAAATTTTCGCCTCTACTCGCGCGCACTCTTTTCGAAAAATGAAATCGTCGAATTTTGGGAAATTTTAACACGTTTATTACGGCAGGATCTTACGATCACGAAGCTGCGCTCAATTTTTCGGGAAGTAGCTTCGAAGTAGCGGCGACGTGATAACCCAACTTCGACACGTCGTCGGTCTGTTGGGGAGTAAACATCTTCGATTTTTTAACCGTTCGAGATATTGAGCGTTTTGCTTGAATACCGAGAATGTAGGATGTCTAATAGTAGGATCTTTATGCTTAAGGGGCTATACCAGTGTGACGCTTTCAAAAAATCGATTTTTTTGTTGGCTTTTTCGACAGTTTGTACTTTCAAGAATATCCTGTAAAGTTTCAAGGCCGTACCTCTAATCATTTTATCTTTCAAAAATCGATACTTCAATTTTTAAACGCGTTTTTTCTCGATATGAGATTTTTCAAATTTGCTGACATTGCAACTCAAAGAGCAATTATCCGATTGACTTGAAATTTGAAGTGAGTACTCTTGAATATATTTACTCTACAATGACGTAGGAAATTTTGGATTGGATGAAAATTGACTATTTGGCATTGAAAAAAACGACCATTTTATAGGCAAGAAAACAGACTTTTTTCATAACTACGCCATTTTGTTGGATTTTGATATTTTTCGAAAATCCTACGTCATTGTACAGGAAATACCCTTCAGTTTGACGACATTTTTTCCTTTTTCGGTTTCAGCTACTCAATCGGCCGGAATCGTGTCAGCAGTGGAGGAGCTTTTTTTGGCGCCTCCGAAGACAGCGCATAAGTCGCTTGGATCTCAATATTTTTCTATGAAAAAATTATGTAATATAGGTCAAATATAGCCAAATATATTCTTAATTTTCCGAAACATTTAATTGAGTACTTTTCTTCCGAAAAATTCCCGAAAATCACCCACATTTTCAGCGTTCACACTGGTGTAGCCCCTTAAGGGGGATATCCTTTTAGGCAGTCGAAGATCAACGAATTTTAAGGGTTTTTTCGTGTTGAAACCGTTTATTCTGCGTAATTGAGATTTTTATGTACATATTACACCTTATTTTCTAAGATAGGTTAATTTTTTTCATATATCAAAATGGCGACTGTACTTCAGGGACCGTTGCCAGCCGAGCTGTTCCACGGCGAACAACCTAGCGTCTGGTGCGTTGATCTGAAACATCCGAGCCAAGAAGTTTTAGATTTCTAAAACCTGCACGCTCTATGTGAACCTAAGAAACTCGGAGATTAGTGAAAATTCGATAAATGGGACGTGTTTGTGTGTTCTATTTTTCATTAAATTTTTACTATAGTATTCGTTGATGAAAAAGTCGTTTTTAAAAATCGTTTTCAAGGAACGTTAGGTTCATATAGACGGTAATTATGTTATCTGAAAGTGGGAACAATTTCGAAATGATCGATCGACTAGTTTTTTAGTCATCTCGTACGAGGTTTACGGAAAAGTGAAGGCGAGGAAAAACATTCTTTTTGGAGGGATTATAAACAGTCAGGAGTCCAAAAAAGATCGATTTTTCAAGAATTTTTCTTGAGAAGACCTTTAAATCTATTAACGTAAAAATTTGTACACACATTATGGTAACTTTTAACTGTATTTTAACATTTTTTATTTGTAAAAATAATTGTTTTGAAAGAAGCTATAGCTTATCTCCGGGAGCACCTCTAAAAAAGGCGTCTTGCGGTGAGCACGATATCTCTGGACTGGATCATCTAAAATTAAAAAAACCAAAAATATTTCGTTAACATAATGGATTATCTTGTGATTGATCGAAGGAATAAGCAAACTAATAATTTTTTGACAAAATGGCGGCTTCTTAAAAAAATCGATTTTTGACAAAAAATTAGGCATTAAATTGTTTATAAAATGGAAAATATTTATCGGTTTTTATTTAAATACCACGTAACAGCCAAAAGGAGTAATAAAACATACGCCAAGTCTCAAAAATGTTGAAGAAATGTCTCCTTTAAAAAAAATAATTAAAATCAGCAAATTTGTTCCTCCCCTTAAAATTTTAAGACTCGAAAATGTGACTAAATGTCCGACCGATCAATCTGCGAGTCCGGGGCCATAGAGTCGTCCCTCAGCTTCCTCGTGGAATTCATTTTCGGCCGTAAACTCTTCTTTACGTTATAAAGGGATCTCCCCCCTTAAATCCTCGAACGGTTTCCTTCCCCCATCCCGCGACTCGCTCAATCGTCGCTGAGCGACCCTTTCGCGACGCTCCCCCAGTTCGCTTCTCCCCCCCCCCCCCCTTCCCGCTCGTTCTCTCGCGCGACTCGTGTTTTTGTCCAGCGCACTAGACCTGACGTCAGGACTCGTCGTTTCGCGAGCACGCAAAACTTTTCTATCGAGTATGACGTGCATATCTCGAGAACGGTGCCGCGGGACTCTACACACCGAGCACAAGTCGAGGGATACATGTATAGCGTGTCTCAAAATGACGTGACATTTTAATTTATTAATAAAACGCATTATTTATTTGAAAAGTACGAATATTTTTTTATTTTAATATAAGGTACAAACATGGAGGTTATGTGTGGAACACAATATCCGATAAATGGCTGCCTCGTCCCTGTTTGCAAACGTTCACTCTTTTGACGAAATTTTCAATAGCATTTTCGCACAATTGCGGACTAATTTCATTAATGGTGCGTCCAATTGCTTCCTCGAGCTCCGGAATGGTCTGTGGATCATTGGCACACACTTATCCTTCCGGAAAAGCCCACAGAAAGGAGTCCAATTGCGTGAAATCGCACGATAACACGACCATGAAATTTCGTCTGCAATAACTATGCAGTCACAATGCAGAAAAATAACAATTTCTATGCGTTGCTCGATCGTGTAATTCTCCATGACTAAACATCGATACTTCCTGATGCCAGTTGTCAAAGATCAGTACTCTATGTTCGCCACAAAAAAATGGCGCGCAATTTAAAATGTCAGGTTACTTTTGGAACACCCTTTCTATAGCTCAGGAGATCGAAACAACACTACGTCGACGGCGGGACATACGCAGCTCTTTCGACGGATAAAGAACGGTTCGTGCGATATATGTGTGTACACATCGCTATATCCGCTTTAACCGCCGTGGGGAGTGACGACGCGACGATCCTCTCCCGCAGAGATTGATTGAAAATAAAAAGCCCTTTTTAGCTATACACCGCTATGTCAACTGTGAACAAAGGCATACGATTCGAACAGCAGAATGCGCCAAACTTTTGAGGTGTCTGCATAACCTTGATATTTTTGAAGTATGATTTTTTATTGCACAGTTCTTAAGGGGCCGGTCCACTTTGGAGCCACGAAAAAAAGGCTATTTTCGCGATTTTTTTGAGGATTTTATAAAAGATATGAATATAAAAGTTGTTGGGCTTGATAAATAAAGTCTTGAAATACATTAAAAAAAAATATTTATTTATTTTTATTGATTTTTAAGTACAAAAACTATAGTTTAACGTAACGCCTCAAAAATAGGTGGGCTAGGTAGCTCCATCACAACTCGGCAACGGCTTGTCCGAAACAAAAAAAAATCAAAGTCCATTAGATTCAGTATGACACCAGCTACAAAATGACCCTCGGATATAAAGTTTTATCAAAAAATAAAAAAATGCCAGATGAAAAACGAAAAAAAGTTATTAAAAACGCGTTTTTTCGCAGTTTTTCGCAAAAAAGAGTAAAAATCAAAATTTTAAAACCATCGAGGGTCATCTTGTTGCGAATCATGTTTACAATATGTGGTTCAAATTTCAAGAGAGTCGGTTTATTAGTTTTAGAGATACGATGGAGCCAGATTTTGAAAACGTTGTTTCGAGAAAAACGCGTTCGAAGTTTATACTATGAAAAACTCTAACCTAAACTCAATCGGCAATTCCTGCACCGTACAAAATCCCTTCTGATTGCTCATCATCGTCGATTTCTTCAAGTCTTGCTTGCTTTCGATTTTTTGAAATTTTCATCGTGAACTGGCCCCTTAACTTCAGTTCGCAGCGAAGGGTCTAAGGTCTTAACTTTAACGCGGTCCTCTAGTTTCTCGGCTGTTTTTTACGGCTTTTTCAATATTTTTTTACGGGCAAAGCATCGAAATGATCAATCTCATTGTTTCTGCATAATCTTTATTAACATTTAAATAAGCTTTACAAATTTTTTGAAGTCAAAATATATAATAGAATAAAAGTTATAGTGGCCGACAGGAAGACATCAAGTAAAAGAGGTGCTTGACGGTGACCAAGATTGCGGCTGTTCTGCTTATCTGAAATCAAAAAACCAAACGGCATTATAATCTTCATATTTAAGACTAGCGATTGAACTAGAGTGAATTCTGAATTACAAAAATTGACTTTTTTATACACTTTTGAAAATTACATTCTATTTTTTACTAATTTTTTCTTAAGTTTTCCGCTCGTACAAAAAAACTATCGAAGCAATCATGATAATCCTAGTTCAATCGCTGGCTTATAACATATTAAAGATGCTGTATAAATTTGAACAAGATCGGTGCAGTAGTTTCTGAAATATCGTGGTCACCGTTTCGAAAAATGGTGTTTCGAGAAAAACGCGTTTGAAAGTATACCTGCTCCGTATACCTGCTCCGTTCCAGAGCCGTAACTTGTGAACCACTTCGAATATCGAAAAATCCTTTGGCACACATTTTCTACACATGTTGTAGATGTGATTTATGAAAAAAAAAATCGATTTTTTCGACCCGAGAAACTAGAGGGCCGCCTTAATTGCAACAAAGATTTTGGGGAAAATTCCAAAAATCGTCCGAGTTATGACGATTTTTGCGAAGGGTATTTTTTTGCGTTTTTCTCGAAACTATGATTAATGAAACAGTGTAAGTCGTATCTCAAAATCTAAGAGTCCAGTTCACTTTGAGGAGGTTGAAGCGGTCCAGTTGAGTCAAATGACGGTTTATGCATTTTTTTTTTTTCAATGAATCTCAAAAAAATGCATACGAGCTATAGATTTATTCTGTAGATGCTAATTTTTCATCAAATACATCATTAAAGGGCAAAATTATACATTTTTATATTTTTATTACGTAAATACGACAAACTTTTGGTTTACTACCAACTTGAAAAAGTATAACATTATGAATGATTATTATGAAAAAACTGGGTCAGCGAATGTTTTATACAACTCAGAATGAAATTTTGAGTAATTTATAATTATGCCTACTTATATTTATGTTACGTAATTATTTATTATTACCATTGAACAATATTAAGTGTTGCCGAAATACGGCAACTTTGCGGACATTGAGATTCGCAGCAATGCTCTCTGTTCGCCAGCCAAGATTCGCAATCTTTTATCAAACCTTGATGGTTCAAAATTGAATATATATGGTTTGCGATGGGCAAATGCTGAATAGCCGAAAAAATTACATCACCGGTACTTTGAAGGTCTTGCCCATCTAACCGCACGTAAAATTACACATTAAACTATTTTCGCGTCGCTACAGTAGCCTAACCCCTTAGTTGTTAACCTAAAAATACATTATTTTATTTTTCATTTCAGATGACCTCAGTTGCCAAGAGCACCTGCACCGATTGGCCATGAAGCAACGGCGACACTTCGTTTACATAACAATAAATTCATTGTTAATCGATACTGTTCAATGAAAAAAGAACTCAAACTTGGCCAGTCTATGTATCAATTGTGTGTAAAATCCCGATCGCGTCATCCCAATGCTCGCATCATAAAAAAATATTTAAAATCGACCTGCGCTTCGTGCCCCAAGCTCGCGTAGACCGGTAAAATTATACGTTCGTTGTACGTCATTCAACGCAACGAAGGAAAAAATCTCAGCTGATTCCGAAAGTGATCCTTCCGCTCGTCATAAATTGTCACGTAACTTTAAACTTCACAAGTCACACGACAAATGTTTTTTCCCTTCATTTCCTATTGTCTCTTTTGTGTTTCATTTACATCGTGTTACAATACTCATCGCAAGTTGTAAGAACCGCTAAGAGTTTTTGTCAAAAGATGTATATGCAGATACGCGCGCATGCGTAGTACACTTTACGAAATAATTCGCTTCCTGTCACCGGCCGGACGAATTAGAGCGTGTGAAAAAATGTTTCGAGTGAACGCGCCTGACCCTGAATCCGAGCCCTGATTGTGAAAAACTTTTCTCGTAGATGCGCGATGTTCATTTCCGTTTCGATGGAATCCGTCGGAATAGAACTTTGGGCCCGACGAGAACGGACGGAGTTGTTGTTTTCGTGTTCACGCACGACTCGGACCGCGCGCGAACCCTTTCGGCAGCGTGCGAAATTACTTCGGGACCGCCGTCCCGTACGGGAGACATTTGACCACGCCCCTCCGCTGCTTCACCCCCTCGCGACAATTTGCTCTCGTTCTCTCTTCCTCTCGTTCACTCCTCGCTGCTCACAGACTTGCGAAGGACGAGGACGAGGCCTTCGCGCCCTTTCACTTTCATCCCGTGGCCTACACGTGAATTTCATGAAATACTCGTACGTCTCTCTCTCATCGTTTATACGCAGAGAGCATTTCGCGAGTGGCGCGAGGGGTCGCGCGCGCGGGTGAGGGAGAGAGAGAGAGTTATTGGACGGGATTCCAGATGCATTGCGTGCTAGCATTTACCTGACTTCAGTGCGCCAACCCGTTTCGAGAGTGTTTGCTTAGGTCGTGTCTATTTATAGTTTATGTCCCCGAACGGAAGAATTCGCGGATCATCGATATTGTACACGCTCGAAGATCGCGAAATGCCCGAACGTCCCGCGATTTCCAAATTTACGAACCGGAAGATCTCCAATCTCAAATTTCCATTAAGATATCGCACAAAAAAGAAACGTAAAAAATTACGTTCCGTAAAATTGAAAATCAAAACAGTGTAACTACAATAAAAGTCCCTTGATTGGTCACTCATCATAGGTGCAAGTACTTAAAAGGTACATAAACGTAGATATTTTTAAAACATGATATATAAATTTTGAAAGCTTGAAGCTTTTTTTCAGAAATTTTAAAGTAGTATTAGTACTTGTGACGTTTGACGCCTCAAGCTTTAAAAATTTATATTTCATACTTTAAAAATATCTACGTTTATGTACGTTTTAGGTACTTGCACCTATAATGAGTGACCAAGGAAGGGACTTTTTTCTAGTTATATCGTTTTGATTTTCAATTTTACGTTATTTTTTACTCTTTTGTACAGTACCTTTTAGATAAAAGCTTGTTTTTAAAAAGTTTTTTTACTTTTATTTCATTTTATACTTTTTAGTATTAGAATTTGTTTATTTATTTGCCATACCAGACCCCCATGCCATTCGGACATCGGCGTAATAAAAAAACCTTGCGTTAGTTTATAAAGGTTTCGCGAGAAACTTTATAATAGTGTAATTATCAATAGTGCTCAAGTCCACAAAGTTAATGAGCCCAAACTCGTTTGTCCTACCATTTGCCATTAGGAAATTTCAGTTCCCACCTCCCACCACCATTATCAGAGTCTCGTTATCATGTGTAACGAAAAGTGCCCATGATAACAAAACCAATGAGCACAAACTGGACTGTCCTAGTATATGCTATTAAGAGGACGGTAGGGGTTTCAACGTGAAAAAAAAACACTTTTTTGCGAACTTTTTTCGTCTATATGGATAGAGTAAATTTATTGAAAGCTTTTGTACATTGTTAAGTGTCATTTCAAGAACATTCCGTGAAATTTGTACGCGAAAATATCCACAAACAGGCCGGTGACAAAGCTTTTCCAAGAACGCCTTCGGAAAAACACGATTTGCGGTGTTCACTGTATCTCAGCTAGAAATTATCTGAAATCAAGTACCATTAAAATTTAGTCAAAGTATCATCAAATCCTCTCCCCAACGGTCTTCGATAATTTTTTTTTCATTTCTAAATTTTTGCTGGTCATGTAAAGTGAAAAGTGCTATTTTTCACGAAAAAGTCTGCCATTTTGGGGATCGAAAACCCCCTCAATGTAAAAAAAATCCCAAACTAACCGTTGGGGGGAGATATTTTATATGTAGAAAGTGTGTACCAAGTTTGAAATAAATCGGTCACGTCGTTTTCAAATGGCAGTGAACACGGACTTTGAAAAAGTTGTTTCAAGAAAAACGCGTTTGAAGGTTAGAGAAGTCGGAGCTACAGTGTTAGAGGAGCGGGACTAAATAGTCAATAACTTCGAGAGTTTTGCTCTGGTTGACTTGAAATTTCGGGATTATATTCTTGAAATGTTTAACTATAGGAAAAGACAAAAAAAATCGATTTTTCAAAAGTGCAAACCCCTACCCTCCCCTTAAGGAGTTGCATTGGCCACCTCCCACATCCATCATCAGACCAGCTCCACGGTACCATATTATTGCATTGTCACCGAAGTTATATAGGTATGCCAAATTTCAGCACAATCAGATGCGAGCAAGTGCTTGAAAAATGGATTATAAATTTTGTTTGGGTTGTCGGATATCGTGTTCCACACATAACCTCCATGTTTGTACCTTATATTAAAATAAAAATATTCGTACTTTTTAAATAGATAATACGTTTTATTAATAAATTTAAATGTGAGGTCACTTTGAGACACCCTCCATCTACCACATTTATAAACATTTTTGCATACAAAAACTGTAAAATATACTTAAAACCATAGTGTTTAATGCAAAAAGGAAAAATCACGAAAATTCCTCTTTATCCGGCCACGAGCTACGTGTCACCCGTCAAAAGCGTGCGCGTTGGGAAGAGGTAGATGCGCAGTGCCTGGAAAAAAATCAGGTTTTACGAGTGACCTACTTCCCTCGGTCGATTAATATTTTTGTGTAGCGTGAAATAATGTAACTCTTTGGAAAGTACGAGCCGAAGGATGCTCCGAATTCTCCCCTCGGATCCACTTAGAATAAGTCCAAGGATAGGGTAATAACGACGATGATGGCGGAACACAAAAGGATTCGCGCCATCGGCCAACCGATATACGAGGGGAAAGTAGAGAATGTTGAAAAGATCGCGAGAAATTCGATGCTTCATCGAGCCCGCGCGCGCGCGCTCTACCGGACGAGAGAAAAACGTCGTCGCTGATTCGGCGAAACAACCGATCGATATGTTCAATCGAAAAATTGTGGGTAAACGGGTTTAAGATAAAACATACGTAACGCGATGAAAGTTAAAAAATTCCTCGCTCTCGCATTGCTAGTCGATCACGCACATTTTTTAATCGGAAAAAGTGGTGAAAGGCGCGTGCACACTCATCCTGTGTGTGTGTGTATCGCGCGAACGGGCCGATTGCCCAATCCTTCGGCGCAGAGAATTTCCTTACCCTGTGCGGCGCAACTCCATACGCTCCGTAACATAATGGCGTTAACGGGACTACATCTACCTAGGTGGGTCAAAAATTCCATTTTCCTAAAATATTTTTATTCGATAGTTTTACTTTTTAGTTATATTCTCTGAAAATTTGATTGGAATATTCCTAAAATTGAATGAGCCACAGCTTCCGACAGTCGGCCGGGCGAGCGGTGGCAGCATCGTACTTCAAACTTTACGGCGTTAGGCCACAGTAACGGGTATAAAATCATGTGCGAATTTAACATTTTTTTCGTATGAAAAAATGTGATTCACTCATAAAATTAATTACACATCTATTTAGTATGAATATCAAGCTGTTAGAAAATATATATATATTTTTTTTTCGATGTACAGAATGGCCGACTACTAATATAATTTTGTTATCTTTTTTTAGGCGCTCCGCGGCGTGACATTTAGCATCCACAATTTTTGACCTAGAACAAAAAACAAAAATTCTCGTCAATCTACATTAGAATACTTAGAGAAGTACGTACGGAATTAAAAAAATATTGTTTTATTAAAAAGTTGTAGGCATTTGAACTTAAGAAATAAATTTTCAGTGAAAAATTTCGTTATAACTGCTCATAAAATGAAAAGTTTTCGATTAATCAGAAAATCTGTACGTACTTCTCTGCGAAATGCAATTAGACACATAACTTTTAAATTTGAAGTAAATCGAGTGAAAATTCTTGAAGTTATTTGTCACGCCAACTGGAAAAAAGGTGTTTTGAGAAGTTTCGAGTAGTCGGTCATTTTGTGCATAAAAAAGTATATATTTTCTAACAGCTTGATATTCATACTAAATATAGTAGATGTGTAATTTATTTTATGAGTGAATCACTTTTTCATATGAAAAAAAATTTGTTAAATTCGCACATGATTTTACCCGTTAATGTGACCTAGGCCTTAAAAGCGTTTTTCTCGAAACACTATTTTCATAGTCGGTGGACATGATATCTCGAGAACCACTTGATCGATTGTTTCCAAATTTACAGGAGGTATGATAAGAAACATTTAAAGGTCGTTGACGATCTCGCTTTTTCAAAATCGACCTTCATTTTTGAATAGTTACGTAAAAATGACAGAAAAATTTCATAGATTTTGCATGATCGGGATTCAATTCGTCGTCACGTTGTTAAAAAACATGATTTTAAGAATCGAAGATCGTCAATGACTCGTGTCTATCGTTAACTTGCATAACCTGTTTGGGTTTTAAATTTCGGATGGATCGTTAAAGCTGGAGAGTGTCCACCGCCAAACGTCGCGAAAAAAATTTCATCTTCCGGCGGCCATGTTTTTGTTGTTTTTCTGTATTTCTTATTGTTAGTGATTTTTTCAAAGCCTTCTCTTTCACTAACCGTATTCCAGAGAAAGAATTCGGAATTCGGCCATTTTTTTCGGGCTCCTAGGTAGATCTAGCCCCTGGAAAAATCTTAACGCACCGCGATTGACGTTACACGTTATTCGAGACCGTACTCGCGAATATTCCTGTCCCGAACACGTCCGAGTCTCGTGCTGAGAAATTATAGTCGCAACGGCACGGGGCCCGAGAGCCAATGGTGGGGCGAATCGCAGTGTAGAAACGCCGATGGAAAAACAACATGGCGGCGATGCGTGTTCAAAACTGTCCGCGACCAGTACGGAACCGGTTCAACGGCGAACCGGTTTCAAACGAGTTTTTCGCTGATTTTTCGATTCGCCCGTGTGTCCCGAGATTTTCGTGATCTTTTCCCGCGGGACTTGAAGCGCGTTGCTCCGTTTCGATGTGAGAAAATGTCGCAAGGACAGCACAACGGTAAGATTTTCCTTTTTTTATCCGAGATAGTAACGCGCACAGTGGCGGAAGAGAGCTTCAGTTTGAAAATCTTCAAAAACTTGTATCTCGTCAGCAAAAAAATTGTAATACGATACAGTAGAAATTCATATTCGCATGAAATCACTCGATTCTATGCTTTTGAGATGTAAGATAACGAGACGGAACTAGTTTTTACTCGTCCTCGTAACGCAACATAACCTCACAAATTTTCCAATCCATTTTTCTCATAGACGCTTAACTTATTTGGGCAAAACGAAAGATCAGACTCTGGGGAATTCCCTGATGCAGAGCCTGACGATTTTCTTTTGCCCAAAATATTATTAATCTCTGAGAAATCTTTGTTCGAAAATTTCAACTATCTCACACTCGGATGTCACATTTCGTCTTCCATTTCATCTGATCCACAAATTTACACACGATTTAGTTCCGTACTTATTGCACTAACTTCACTGGACGGGCTCTCCGTTTCACGTCACAACGCCATGATTTTAAAGTTTGCGTCCTTCAAACGCAACGAAACTTCAGTGACCTGAACTTTTTTGGCAAATTTGAGCTATGAAGTCAAATTTGGGCTACGAAACACTCAACTTTTTTTTAGGATCCTCATCAGAAATTTGCAGTCCAAATTTGCATGATAAAATTTTGAACAAAGAACATGAAGATATAAAGAAATAAAAAATTTTGCGTTACGTTGTAAGACTTCACACGACTAACAAATCGCTGGTCCCACATTCGTAGCATCACTATCACGTTTCCAAAGCAGTTCTACAGCCGAAGACTAATCCCTGCCGTTGACTAACAAATTCTCATGTAAAACATTCAACAATTTTTTTCCATCACCATTCTAATCCTCTAAATCACTGGAATGCCTTACGCTATTTGTTTCTATGATAGTGTATTTGCAACATACAAATAAAGCTGAAGTAAAGAGCAGTCGAGGCATGTGTACCGTAAGAAATCTCGCTACATCTCTCGAATTACCCTTGCATGGGTTTTCAAACACATACCCCTGTATGCATTAATTCCTAGAAAAGATTAATTCGTAAAGAAGATAGTTCAATTCTCAAGCCTTGCCTGTAAGGCAAGAATGTATCTACCATCCAAAATACGACTAAGCACACATTTGCAAATTCAAACAATCCATTTCTCACGCCCAAAATACTCATGATGTCCGGAATAAATGTATCCCAAGGATTACCGATTGCAGGGGTCACGGAGGCGGAGGTCGACGTAAAAGAGGAGCCGCGGTCGGACGATTACGCGGACGAAGAGAACGACGTTGGCTTTGCAGGCTTCGCCAACGTCTCGCCCGCTCCTCGCACCGCCGATGAGGAAACTTCTGACCGGTGGACCAGTCACGCCACGGCTTCCCTCATAGCGCAGTACAACCGGTATTACCGCCTGGTCGGCCAGAGCACTCGACTCAGAAGCCGGCGGGAGATGTTCGAGATCATATCGCTGAAAATGCAGAAGTTCGGCTACCGCTTCGGCCGGCGCAAGTGCGAGAACAAATGGAGAGTCTTGGAGAGGAAGTACAAGAACCTGTTGCTCAGGGAGAAAATCAACAAGCCGGGGAGGGTGAAGCATTACACTTATTGGGAGCACAGAAGAGCGCTGGACGAAATATTCAACGGGGAAAAGAGAAGCTCGTACCCGGAGGAGAACTTGCAGTCGTCGAGCGACTCTCCGAAACTAGCTGCACGAGACGTGGAGTCCGACGAAAGCGAGGCACAGAGGGCGGAAAAGTCCGAAGGAACCTCGGACGAAGTGACTATCGCGGTAGTGCAGAGTCTCCTCGCTGAGGTAAACAAAAGTTTGGCTCTCGCAGAGATCAACCGAGAGAGGAGGCACAGAGAAAAAATGGCTGTGAGACAGGCGGAACTGGAGGTCCACAGAAACCTCTTGAAGCTGAAGGAACAGAAGATGGAACTTTGCAAAAGTCAAATGACCTCGGCTGCACAGTCCATCAAGCTTATGAAGTGACGCGCGTTGTAAATACTGCTCATACCGATGTTACCTCAGAATCGTATATCTCGTATATAGAAAAACCCCGTATTCGCTATGCCAAAACAGTATTGTACGTTTCGACGAGGCCTAACCTCAAAATCAATGAACTCTGCGAAATTATCGTAGCGCGTCAGATTCGCATGTTTTCGCCATTTGTTACGTTGTAATAAACAAATATTTTAAACAATCCGTTCGGAAGTAGGTGTGAAAGTTTTGCGTGACTCGCGAATTGGAAAAAAGCCGAGTACATCGTGGTGAGGTACACGAATAGCTCGATACTTTGGGAAAAGAGAACGAAGCTTTTTTCTTCTTGCATATTAAGGGGAGATATACACCTAGGAGCCGGAAAAAAGGTCATTTTTGTGAATTTTTCAAGGAAAACTATTTCAAATTTCGGATTGGGGTTTTAATTATCTAAAAGTATATACATTCAAAAATATGTTTAATTTTCTTTATTTAAAAATATCAAAAATATACAAGGATATTGTATGATCCTTGGAGCGTCGTAAAAAAATCTGCGTGTACGGTACCCACTTGCGTTTCTTCAAAAAACATCTGAAAAAAAACCAAAAAGATTATTAAATTAGATACTATAATCTAGTACTTGTTATAGCCGATTTTGAAAATATCGATTTATGACAAAATGGCGGACGTTTGAACATAAATAGTGATTTTTGGGCCAAAAATTAGTTATTATTTTGCCTATAAAACGACAACTAAGTAACGGGAAAAAAATCTTATGACAAGTACTAGATAATGGTGTATATAATAACCACAAAAAACCTCAAGGCAATCGGTTCATTGGTTTTCAAGAAATTTTGGGTACCGATTTGAAAAACGTGGTTTTGAGAAAGACGCGTTTGAAAATTTGGAAATGAATAAATCATGAAATTTGTCAACTTACATGGAATCATCGATACCAGGCCCATAGTGTACGTCTTCTACGGTCGACGGAATGTTCACAGCTTCTAAATCGATTTTTTCGACCATCTAGGTGTATATCTCCCCTTAATAGTGTAAAAGCGACGGATCTGCGGATTCTCTGGTGTTTGAACGAGAAACGCGCTATTTTACCGAAAACACGCCTACTGGCGCCACCTAACGGAACTCTCGCCAATCACTTTACCCGCGCTCGCCGGCTAAACGCGAATGCGACGTAACCTCGAAAAACAATTTTTCACGCGATAGTTTTGCAGTCTCGTATTTCCATTGCAAACATGGAAGAATTGAAGAAATTGAATAAACAAATGTACGAGTGTTACGCGAAGACCGCCGCCAACATTATAACATACTGCAGTGAGTAATACGCGGTACAAAATCGTCATTTCAAATTGTTATGTACGAAAAAATGTCCAATTTTTATTTTCAAATTTTACGTGTAACAAATGTCTACAGTTGTATAGTAAATTTGTGAAATGTTGTTTTTCAGATGCGGAAGAGCGTGAGGCAATGTTGATACGTCTACGAGGACACTTAGAGAAACTTTGCGATTTGGAAGAACGAATGAGCGCGGTGAAGCAGATAATGGAAGTTTTAGAGGCTCATGATCCGGAGGCGGAGAACGAGGAAGACGCGCAAAAGGCTGCCGAGGTGATTACACCTTTGATCGTTCGTCATTTTGGATCATGCATGGAAACTTGTAATCGGTCGACGAATTTACGATTTTATTTTCAGGAGTACAAAACTAAAATATCCAGCATCGTCACGGACGCTTCCAACAATCCAAATCTGAAAGAGTTTGATCGCACGGTGAACGTGCTCAAAGCCGGTAAAATTTCAACAGCGTATTACTAGAAACAAATGGAATTTAATGTTAATGCCAATTCGTTACGCATATGCCAAAAGTATACGAATTTAATATTAGCGCTGTAAGGGTTTGATTCATCGAGACGGTACGATCCTTTTTACAGAAGCTGATGGCAGTGACAGGGATGATGCGGAAGGCGGAGACAGAGAGTTGCAACTCACTCAGGACACCATTAACGTGATCGATCCAATTACGAAACAACGAATGACCGATCCTGTGAGAAACATTCTATGCTCTCACATCTACGATCGAGAGAGCGTCGAGGGTTTGATCAAAATGAATGCGATGACACGGTACACGAATTTGCGATATAACTATTTTGCCGCTTGTCCGGATCTTGAGGGCTAACGCTTCTCCAGAGGACCGAAAAATAATGATGTTGAAATTTGCATCTTTGCAATGCAACGAAAATTAATTTCTTTCAATTTCTCACATTTATTTACACTGTTTTAGATTGTGAAAATCCCTGAAACGTTTTTACGTATACTTATAAGAGCTTCACGACTTTAATTTGCAAGAAAAGACTTCGGATGATAATAGAAATAAAGAAACCAGAAATTAACAAAAAAACATTGCCTTGCCTGATGCAGACTTCAACGGCATGAAAAATATGAGTCAGGGGGGGTATTTTTGGGCTTGTAAAAAAAGTAACGGAAATCTGGTTGAAGAACTTCATTGCAAACTTTTAGAAAATTGTGAAACGAGGTAAAAAATGTCATAGAAAGTGGGCAGCAGCATAAATGGCGGTACTGGGGCTGGCAAAGATAAAAAATAGTTTTCAGAGTACTTTTTTTTCCTAGAGATGACAAGCATGTGAGGCAAAAAGGTTTTGTAAAAAAAAACAAGAAAATTTTGTTACAACTAGAGGAATTTCCAACAAGTCTATAGATCTCTACCCAAGACTCAAGTATGATTAAAGTCGAAAAATTTGTTTTTTTTTACATGAGGTTGAAGTTTGCATCGTTGGAACATAACGAAACTCAATATTTCTGAATTCCTTTAAGTCTTTTGGCAGATTTCGCCTATTCAACCACTGTTTAAGATACTTATTTAGCGATCTACAATATAAACATTGGTTGGCAAGAAAGTCTTTGCGCTTTATCACCAAAAATAGAATTAAATGGCAGTCTTGAAACGAATGATTAATTTTATTTTTGGTGATAAAACGCAAAGACTTTCTTGTCGACCTGATATATAAACAAAGACGTTCTATAATAATAAAAATAAGGAAAATAAAATGTGAAAATGAACTTTCGTTGCGTTCCAACGATGCAAACTTCAAAATCATTTTTTTTATCAAGGTTCTGGACTAGTTTTGCCTTTTCGCACTGCTATTTAAAATGAACGGGTTGGATCTACCTTTTGACCGGAAAAATCATTTCTATGAATTTTTTCTGGCGAACTGTGCGCAGATTTTCAATTTTTTTCTATATTAAAGAGTATGGTTTCGAGTATCCTTTACAATCTTTTTACGAAAAAATATTTATAAACGTAATAGATACATTGGTTTGAGCAGAGCGCTGTTCGAAAACTTCGCGGTGACCAACGCTGCTCGGAAACAAATCATCCAAAATTTAAAAAATCAAACGCACTTCTCGCATGCAATTATCTAGTGCTTGGACAAGTGATTTAATAAAATATTCATTTTTGAAAAAAAAAAACGGCCGCAGTCCAAAGTGAATGTATCGATTTTCGGTGAAAAAACTCTATTTCCGTTGATAAGAAAACTAACGATCGAAAAAAAATTCCTTCATTCAAGCACTGCTTTTTGATATGTAAAAGAAACTTGAAAAATTTAAATTTGATCTGTACAGTGATTTCTGAGATATCGTGATCACCAATTTTGAAAAAGTAATTTCGAGAAAAAAACGCGTTTTTCGTTCAATTTCAAACAGACCGACTTAAAATCTCAGACACTATTTTTGTCGTCATATTTTGAGAATCCCTCGAAAACCAAAACCCACATATTTTCAAAAATGTCAACCACGTCTAATCCCTTCATCCACTGATAAGATATCTTTTCCCCTCCAGATGTCCAGTGCCCGGCTGCAAATACACGGAATATTTGTCAATGACAAATATGATAACGGACCAACTAACGAAGATCTATTTGGAGAAGTACCCGGCCTGAGTTTTGCTCGACGAAACGACACTGGTACGGATCTCCGCAAGTTCGATTTGTACGCCCGTTGAGTGGTCAAAGTTCGATGTGGACGCGCGTCACGAGACATACTCAGGCTATCAAAGTGCTGCGTTCGAGTCGCGCTCCGTCATACGGACTATTAGCATCGACTTGCGGGCAAATTGCCAAAGGAAATTGCTCCAAGATAGGCGAGACTGAAGTGCGGAGATGATTAAGCGAGGCGAGAGTCGCTTCCATAGATTCTTCGTGTATTATCAATATGCTGTGATTTTTCCGGATGGTATTCAACAATAAATACAACTAGTTTAAAATTGGAATCCAGTTATTGGGGATCCTGCCTGGAATTTTTGTAGAATCGAATGGAACTTTGTTTTCGTTTTTTCCAAAAAGGTGCGCGAACGATTCTTTATATTGTCAATGAAAAAAAAAACACGAAAATATATCAATATACCAAAAATATATTGATATATCAAAATATATTAATATATTAAAATATTTTAATATATCAAAAATATATTAATATATGAAAATATATTAATATATCAAAAATATATTAACATATGAAAATATTTTATATATCTATATATTAAATATTCGTTTTATTATCACTATGTACATTGCAAACCTTTTTCCGTACATATAGACAATCTCGAATTTGCAACTTCGTCAAAAACAACAATATACGAAAAAGCAGCGAACCAAAGTCCGATCGTCTTCTCGTGGCTAACTTCTCGTGTCTGTCCGGGCGTGCGAGAGCAAGATAAAAGTTTGGCACTGCCAGATATAATTTCATATAAAAATTTATACACTTTTTTTTTCTAGTCCTCGTGGAAGCGATGTTCAGTCCCGTGCAATGTTTGTACTTCGAATGCTGTTGATGCTCGTCGTCACAGGTGAACGTTACGGCGCTAGTCCCGTGATACTTCGTCGAATTCTCGGCGAGGATTCGTTACGCGTTTGGGACGAGAGCGCGGAGTGGAACGATGCTTACTTCGATCGTGTACTCGGCCTTGGGAGTCTCGCGGATCAGCACGGAGCGCCGGAAATCGGAGAAGAGATAGGCGCGGACGAGAATGTCGAGGAAAAACCCGAAGAAAAAAATGCCGAGCAAGACGAGTCGGCGAACGAAGAAATTTCAATAGCCGCGACATCCGAAGCAAGCCGAAAAGATGAAGAGGAGGTGAATGAGGAAGATTCGGAGACTGAACGTCCTGCAGAATTACCCGATGACGGTTAGTATATCGAAGTTTGCAAATTTTTAATTATTCTTTCTAGCTGAGATTCGGCGAGTCGTGGAAACGTCAACGGGAATACAATCGCCCGAGTCTAGTCGACGATTTATCGTACCCGAAGAAATACGATCCCGTGAGATCAGCTCGCGAGATACCGGAATGCGAGGAAACAACCACCGAATCGTTCGATCCTAAGGAATATTCCGATTACGGTGAGAAAATCTGATTCCTTCGATGTTTTCGGAATGCCGAATAATAAAAACATGTGACGAGTTCAATATATTTTTATGCTACTAATATGAAACACTCCATTTGTACGTATTTGAAAAATCATGAAATGGATGTGTTTTTGACAAATTCAATAGAGATACTTTGCTTGTGATCATTTCAGATTGGACTGTCATAAGTAAGTTAGCTACGTTAGTAAATTTGGATCACGCGTACGGCATTTTCAGCGTGAATAATTAATACGACATTGATAGAGGGCTGCGCGTCGAGAAGTGACGTCCAGAGGGGCGAAAGAAAAACGATTCGTTTGGCAATGAATCGTACTAGTAGAGGTGTCAGAAATCAGAAAACTGCTGATTTTCATGATTTTTTTTAAGGCAAGATTTTTTCACCATTTTCGAGACTTAGGTCATGTTTTATTACTACCTTCGTCGGTCACATGGTATTTTTTTATTAATCTTAAAAAATGGCGGAAGTATGGCACGGTCTAGTGAACGGGTTGCGGCGGATGTTGTCAGCCGGCGTGACACGTCGGTGGGATTAAGGCCTTAGGCCACAGTAGGGTACAAAATCATGTGCGAATTTAACAATTTTTTTTTCGTATCAAAAAGTGATTCACTCGTAAAATTAATTACACATCTATTTAGTATGAATATCAAGCTGTTAGAAAAAATATATATATATATTTTTTCCATGTACAAAATGGCCGACTACTAATATTTTCTTTTGTTATCTTTTTTTAGGCGCTCTGCGGCGTGTCATTTAGCATCCACAATTTTTTACTTAGAGAAATACAAACATTCTCGACAATCTACATTAGAATACCTAGAGAAGTAAGTATGGATTTTAAAAAATATTGTTTTATTCAAAAGTTGTAGGTATTTGAACTTAAGAAATGAATTTTAAGTGAAAAATTTCGTATAACTGCTCATAAAATGCTCATAAAATGAAAAGTTTTCGATTAATCGGAAATTCCGTACGTATCTTCTCTACGAAATGCAATTAGGAACATAACTTTTAAATTTGAAATAAATTGAGTGAAAATTGTTGAAGTTATTTGTCACGCTAATTGGAAAAAAGCTGTTTCGACAAGTTTCGAGTAGTCGGCCATTTTGTACATCGAAAAAAAATACATATATTCTATAACGGCTTGAAATTCATACTAAATAGATGTGTAATTAATTTTACGAGTGAATCACTTTTTCATACGAAAAACATTGTTAAATGCGCACATGACTTTATACCCGTTACTGTGGCCTAGGGCCTTAATCTGAAAAAAATCACCAACGAAGATTTTTCTTTCATTAAGACTTATTCGCAGAATATGAACCAAGAAAAGGTTAAAAATGTTGAAAATCGATTAAATGGTACGCTTTGAAACAAAAGGATTGAATTTTCCAAAAAATGGCTACATGTTGCAATAAAAAAAATACTTCTATTTTCGAAAACATTTGGGCTTATGTTTTAGACAATAAGATGAGACAGATTTATACCAAATTTTATCTGGAACGGTCTATTAGTTTTTAAGCTATACGTCACGCCAGTTTTGGAAAATGCAGTTTAAACGACCGCGCCACCTCCGCCATTTTTAAAGATTAATAAAAACTTAAAAAAACACGTAACAGCCAAAAGTAGTAGTAAACCATACACTAAGTCTAAAAAATGGTGGAGAAATATTTCCTTTGAAAGAAAATCATCAAAATCAGCTGATTTTTCCCTCGCCTCAAGGTATCTCTACCCTCAAGGGGTAAGACTACCGTGAGGAGCGGAAAATCGCTGTTATTTAAAGAAATTAATCTTGAAGTAATAAGTAAGATGATTGAAAAATCGTTTGGACATTTATTTATATGTACATTAACAAAGTTGTGCACCAAATTTCATAATAAAAGATTTATAAAGAAGGTGTAAACAATCTCGTGAAGGACCTTTGAACTTGAGGGGCTCAACGGTGTACTTGATTGTTTCCACCCGCTTTATCTGAAACAAAACAAACGAGTTTTTTTTCTTCAATAGATAATATTGATCAATGCTTGACCGAGTTTTTTTTGTTGCGGTGTTTGAAACGTCAAAAACAAAATGAATTTTTTTTTTTTCGTTTTTTCGGGGGAAAATGGCATTGTTAAGGGGAGATATACACCTAGGAGCCGGAAAAAGGTCATTTTTGTGAATTTTTTCAAGGAAAACTATTTGAAATTTCGGATTGGGGTTTTAATTATCTAAAAGTATATACATTCAAAAAAATGTTTAATTTTATTTATTTCAAAATATGAAAAATATACAAGGATATTGTATGATCCTTGGAGCGTCGTAAAAAAATCTGCGTATACGGTACCCACCGGCGTTTCTTCAAAAAACATCTGAAAAAAAAACGAAAAAGATTATTGAATTAGATACTATAATCTAATACTTGTCATAGCCGATTTTGAAAATATCGATTTATAACAAAATGGCGGACGTTTGAACATAAATAGTGATTTTTGGGCCAAAAATTAGTTATTATTTTGCCTATAAAACAAAAACTAAGTAACGGAAAAAAATCCTATGACAAGTACTAGATAATGGTGTATAGAATAACCACAAAAAACCTCAAGGCAATCGGTTCATTGGTTTTCGAGAAATTTCGGGTACCGATTTGAAAAACGTGGTTTTGAGAAAAACGCATTTGAAAATTTGGGAATGAATAAATCATGAAATTTGTCAACTTAAATGCAATCATCGATACCACGCCCATAGTGTAGGTCTTCTACGGTCGACGGAATGTCCATAGCTTCTAAATCGATTTTTTCGACCATCTAGGTGTATATCTGGCCCTGATAAATAATTTAAAAAATGTTGAGAAGAAAAACGCCGGTCAAGACCAAACTACTATTACACTGAATAAGTATATCAAATGTCGAGTAAATTCGTTTATTAGACGTTGAGAAATCGTGTACACCGTTAAAAAAAAGTTTCGACAAAAACGCGTTTAGAGTTTTACTAGCAGTTCTATAATTGTGATCATAAGTTTACCTTCAATGTGCGATTCCCGCACCATATGTTGGATCTTCCTCTGCAATCAGAGTTGCCTAAAGCGACAAGTGTTCGTCATTTTCACAGTAGCCTAACCCCTTAAAGAGTTTACCTAAATTTTCACTGCCAAACTCAAAGCAATGTGACGGAAACTTTAGAAGGCTTTTTTCCCAACAAAACATTTTGAAAATTGACTCGCAGCGTAAGTGAACAAATTTTATCGCATTCCTTCGAAATTTCCACAGTTCCGAGTTAAATTCCCAACAGAAATGGGCAGGGAGTTTTCAAAAACTCGTCTTACAAACAATTTGTCACCATTTTTTTCTGAAAATGAAAGTCGAAATACTTGCCACTTCTGAAGAAACAATATTTAAAAAATCTTCTACATATTTACTTAGAAGAGACAATATTTAAGAAACAATATGAAGAAACAATATTTAAAACAAGAATATGAAGAAACAATATTTAAAAAATCTTCTACATATTTACTATCATGCAGATCATGAAGAATTTCAATTTTTCTTCAAAGCCGAAATTTCCGGCGCTCATACTGCAATGCGTATTTTTTATTTATTTTTCTAATACTCGAAACCCAAATGTACATTAATTCGGATCTCCGGAGTAGTGTCCCCCTTAGTGTTCTCTCCAATTACCCGAAATTCTCCTTAATTATATTTTAGTAATCAATTTATTATGTATTATATTAAAAATTCACTCATAAACCACTTCTTCCTTTGTTTTCTCATACACACGTTGCCAACAAAATCGTTCATTATTCTGCAATCGACCACAACGCTCCGCAGTGTCGCCCGTTGATTTTTCGCCCCGAATACTCTATCAATATTTCCGCTTTTTATTTGCAGAATCCTCGGGCGGGGGCAGCGACGACAAAACTTCCGGTGGAACAAAAAACGTACGAGGATACGTTTATTTTACTGGGATCGTCGCGTGCTCGTGTTTCGTCTTGCTGGCTGCTTGAGGACGAGACAATGACGAGACCTCAGTCGTCGATTGCTCATCGATGGCGATTCGGCAAAACTCGGACGATTTCCACGCAGCTCGAGTCTCGATCGAATATCAACTGCGCATGTGATGATCGTGCGCTTCTCCGTCCGCTGTCCTGATGACGCGAGAGTCACGCTTGTGGAAACATTGTACTATATCGACGCTCTGTACATATGTATACGCAAATTCTATCTTGGCGTCGTGCCTGTGCGGACTTGCTGTACATATATGAACTACGAGAAGAAAAAGAAAAAGTCGACTTTTGCACTATAACTATTTCATTCTCTCGTATCGTTCATGGGCAGTATTACGATATCTGTGGCCCATTATTCCGACCACGCAGTCGTCATATTTGACACAACATAAGACTTTTTTAAGAGTGGTAAAAATCGATATTCGACCCTTAAGGGGGTGAAACGGGGGGTTTGGAGTTTAACATATTTTTAGTCGGATTTGCTTGAAACGTATAAATACACTTTAGTACAAATAATTAAACGTGTATTTGTTTGGGTTTGTTTGGTGTATTTATGCCAACCGAAACATACGTAGTTAAGGGGTAAGGCCACAGTAGAATTTTCACAAAATCGATTTTTTTTCTCGCTAAAACGGTGCTTCATCATCATAAGAATAAGTTACTATTCGATTTATAGCAAGACATTTTTTGTCACCGACTTTGAGGGTATAACGTAAGCCCACCTCTGGCACGGCCATAGAGTACCTACAACTTTAAACGCGTTTTTCTCGAAACAGCTTTTTTCCCAATTGGCGTGACAAATAACTTCAACAATTTTCACTCGATTTAATTCAAATTCAAAAGTTACGGTCCTAATTGCATTTCGCAGAGAAGTACGTACGGAATTTCTGATTAATCGAAAACTTTTCATTTTATGAGCAGTTTTATACGAAATTTTTCACTGAAAATTCATTCAAATACCTTTTTATCATTCAAATACCTTTTGAATAAAACAATATTTTTTAAATTCCGTACGTACTTCTCTAGGTATTCTAATGTAGATTGACGAGAATTTTTGCTTTTTGTTCTAGGTAAAAAATTGTGGATGCTAAATGTCACGCCGCGGAGCGCCTAAAAAAAGATAAAAGAAAATATTAGTAGTCGGCCATTTTGTACATCGAAAAAATATATAGATATATATTTTTTCTAGCTTGATATTCATACTAAATAGATGTGTAATTAATTTTATGAGTGAATCACTTTTTCATACGAAAAAAAATTGTCAAGGGGCCAGTCCACTTTGGAGCCACGAAAAAAAGGCTATTTTCGCGATTTTTTTTAGGGTTTTATAAAAGATATGAATATAAAAGTTGTTGCGCTTGATAAATAAAGTCTTGAAATACATAATAAAAAAATAATTCATTTTTATTCATTTTTAAGTACAAAAAGTATAGTTTAACGTAACGCCTCAAAAATAGGTGGGCCAGGTAGCTCCATCACAACTCGGCAACGGCTTGTCTGAAACAAAAAAATCAAAGTCCATTAGATTCAGTATGACACCAGCTACAAAATGACCTTCGGATATAAAGTTTTATCTAAAAATAAAAAAATGGCAGATGAAAAACGAAAAAAGTAAAAAAACGCGATTTTTTCGCAGTTTTTCGCAAAAAAAAGAGTAAAAATAAAATTTTTCAAACCATCGAGGGTCATCTTGTTGCGAATCATGTTTACAATATGTGGTTCAAATTTCAAGAGAATCGGTTTATTAGTTTTAGAGATACGATGGAGCTAGATTTTGAAAACGTTGTTTCGAGAAAAACGCGTTCGAAGTTTACACTATGAAAAACTCTTACCTAAACTCAATCGGCAATTCCGCCACCGTACAAAATCCCTTCTGATTGCTCATCATCGTCGATTTCTTCAACTCTTGCTTGCTTTCGATTTTTTGTAATTTTCAAAGTGGGCTGGTCCCTTAAATTCGCACATGATTTTATACCCGTTACTGTGGCCTAACCCCTTAAGGGGTTAAAAGTACTACTTGACTGTCTACGCTCACCGAGCAGCGAGGAAAACTCAGTGTTATATACCAAATAAATTTGGTAAATTTCAAGTAAATCCGGTCAAAAAAAATGTTTTCTTATACAAACGTTAACACTCCCGTTCAATCCGCTTAAAGATTAAATTTTCAAAATTGCTGAAATACATTAATTATTTGTATTTTAGTGTATTTATGCCAAATTTCAAGTAAATCTGATTTAAAAAAATATGTTGTCTCATACAAACTTTAACACCCCCGTTTAACACCCCCTCTTAAGGGTCGAAATTTAAGAAATGCTGAAATACGTGTTCAATTATTTGTATTGTAGAGTATTTATGCCAAGTATTTATGCCAAATCTGACCAAAAAATTATGCAATCTCGTACACTTGAAAACCCCGGTTTCATCCCCTTAAGGGTCGAATTTCGATTTTACCACTCTTGAAAACAGTCAGGTCAGAATTAGGGGCCACATGTATCGTAATATCGTCCGTTTATGCTGCGCGTCACGTCGGGCACGTGTGTTTTTATTCGTGTGGAAGATCACGTGCCAAAATTTTGGCACGTCATCGCTAACGGGAATGAGGATTAGATCGTCAAAACATTCTTCGTGTGTCGCGCTGGCATCGCTCTATCTCTCTCTTCTGATAAAAATGTCGCGTGACGCTAAACACGTGGAATAATGCACGCGGTATTTGCCCATCGATATTTGTTCCCGGCGGTTTTGTTTGCATTTTTCCTTTGGGCGCAGGAGAGTAGACAAAAACAGTAGGAAACTCGAGCTAGGCCCTTGAACCTTCGCAGTACGCTCGAGCGAAGGTCGATAACTCCTCCGCTTAGTCTCTTCCCTTCTCTTTTCTGTTCATGAAAAAAAAAGAATTTCTAAACTTCGTCTATATCGCAGCCTCGACCTTTATCGATCGATTAAAATTCTAAACGATAATTAGTGCTCAGTTGAGGGGCAACGGTACTCGAGGAGCCGGGAAAATAGTTGTGAGAATTTTTCATTTTCATTCTTCAAAGGGGCGTCGAAAATGTATTCGAATATATTTATCGTACATGGTATGGAGTGTACGGAAATATTATTTTCTAATTGCTTGAAGAGAGGCGGCGCCTGAGGGAAAAAAAACACTTTTTATTGTTAGCATGATAGCAGTAAGCGTGAAAAAAGCTTTTGTAGGAGAAACGTTCATTTTCGAAAAAAGGTCGTGGGAAAATGGTAACGATGGGAGTTTTAACCAAATCAAGAATTTCCGTTGATCTTTGTGTGGAGAATTTAACGGGTTACGCCTCGTGGCCGGAAAAAGAGGAATTTTCGTCAATTTATTCTGGGAGAACGTATGCAGGGTTTTCACATTTTTTTACATTGAAGAATATGGTTCAAGTATTTTTTTACAGTTTTTGTATTTAAAGATATTTATAAATGTGGTAGATACAATGGCTTGTGCAGAGCGTTGTTTGAAAAATATCCTTCACGGTGACAACTGCTGCTCGGGAACAAATCATTTGGAAAAAAAAATTAAACGCAATTAGTTTTTGCATGAAATTAGTGCTTGGGCGAAGGATTCAATAAAATATTGCATTTTGAAAAAAAAATGGCCGCAGTCCAAAGTGGGGTAATTCTTTAGATAAGTGACTTCCGACAAATTAGCCGAAGATTATGTTTTTGCTATATTCTCATTTATTAAGTTATGAATGATGATATTCAGTCGGGGGAAGCTGAAATTCACCCCCCCCCCTCCCATAAAAAGTTATGGGGTTTTGAAGTTCGCGGTAACACGTGATAAAATCGGGCATTTTTGAACATTTCGCTGCCTATATTGGGTTTGTTTGGGTGGTAAATATTTACAAGTGGGGTTCCAGCTCTAATCGGGTCCAAATTTTTTTTCACGTGTTCGGAGCTATTCTGTAGTATGAAATTATGTTTTTTATGATGGGGGAGGGGTATTTTATTAAGAAGAAAATAATATTTTCGGAAAATTTTCGATTTTTTAAATACGTTCTCTGTATGCTTACTATAATTTGACTTAAATTGTTTGTTTGCTTTTGTTTGGGTTGGGGTTGAAATAAGGGCTGAAATTGTCTTCCCCCGACTTAAATATTATAAACAAAGTGCCCTGAAATACATCGACTCGGTACGAAATTTATAAACCCCTTTTCTAGCTCGATTCCCACTTGTAAATATTTACTGTTTGGATTTTTGTAAAATTCGAAATTATTTTCAACGATTTCTTGCTCGTAAAATGTTGGTTAATGAAAAATTTCATTCTTAACCCAATGATTGATATTTTATCGGAAAAATCGGACTTTTTTCGGAAACGTTACTTATATAAATGATTACCCAAAGTGAAAGTATCAATCAATTTTCGGTGAAAAAAACGCTCTATTGATATTTAAATATAAAAACGCTGATAAAAAAATATAAGCATCGAAAAACAATCCTTCATTTAAGATAGTTCCTCCGCGAAAATCTCAACCAAAAGTTTACATACCATGGTCATGTTTAAAAGATTGATAATTGGTTTAATTAGTAATAAATAAAATTAAAAACTACGCAATATTGACTCGGTATTAGTAGATAATACGATGGATATAATTTATTGCCGTAAAATATATTTTATATTGTGTTTTTGATCTACCATTGCCAGTAAACTTTTTGCCGGGACTGTCCAGGCTTTGCCCCAATTGTTTTTTTTCCAGGCTGTGCCAGGCTTTGCACCAAAATTGTGAGGGCTTTTCATGATTATATCTTGGAAACTAGATGGTGAATCATTCTCATTTTTTTTCACATTATTCGTGATATCTTACTCTAGCTTATCCTCGTTTTTTATCAATTTCTTAATTTTAGTTTTGACGGTAAAATTAATGATGCTCTGTTTGGCCATCATAACGCATTTGTTGCGTGTAAACCAAGCCAACTTTAAGTGTAAATATCTCAGGTTTGGGGTGGTCAAACTTATTCAAATTGCACAGATGTTTGGATAATGTATTGAATAACATATATGTCAAATTTTAACCATTTCTCAATTCGACTCTTCTGTGGAGGTACTACCTTAAGCATCGCCTTCTGATATGTAAAATTTGAAGTTGATCAGTGTATGATTTTTTAGCTATCGTGGTAACCGATTTTCTGTGATTTTGAGAAAAAAAATCGCGTTTAAAATTAGCCGATTCGTGGAACCTACCTATAAACTCGATTTTGAACGGCTCGCCTTGACAGTTTCAGACAATATTTTCGAAACGTTATATTTTGAGAATCCATCAAATCAAAAACCGATCTTAAAAAAATTCCCCTAACTCTCAAGCCCCTATACAATACCTCGAGAATTTGAGTCGAATCGGATAACATTTCCACGCCGCTAGCCAATTTGAAAAACGTTCTCACAAAATAAAAAACATCTAAACCTAGCATCGCATTATTTTGATCTCGACCATGAAAAATCCGTATACACAATTCCCCGTATACGAAATTCAATCGTCCGTATACGAAATTCCCCGATTTCAAGACCGTGCAACAATATATGTAAAAGAAATCGCCTTTTCCGTCGCTCTAGACTAGTAGCTCCCCCACTCGGAAGCTTACTATGTACTCTCAGATCGGAAAACCTGTTTTCCAAAGCTCGAACAAAATGTGGCAGCGTCCCGTTACCGATTTTCATCCAATTTCAATTCCGAATTCTCGATATTCAATCGCAGCACGAGAGTTTCTCTTCATCAATCAGCGTCGAAGAGTTTCGTACGAGAACCGATTCCGGGACCGGTGCGGGTCTGCTGGCGAGTCTGAAAGGCGTCAAGTTCGGCCTTGACAGATCGCGCCATATCCTGTGGATTAGGAGAATCGTCCAATCGTCTCGCTATCGCGGAAAATGTTTCATGGAAATTCGCAGATAAGTGAGAATCCCGAGAGAGAGAGAGAGAGAGAGAGAGAGAGAGAGAGAGAGAAAATAAAGACTACAACTAAAAGATAAAGGCTCAGTAATTCTAATCAATCGCTCAGACCGAAGAGACTGCGAGCGCGAAGCATAGATAGGCAGAGCGAAGCGCCAGGAGGGAGAACGGACCGGAGTCATAGCCGTACTCGAACAATAAGTATACGTCCAAGAGACGTTGCTTCGCATTTTATTCTCTCTTCGAGTCCGCTGGCTCCGTACCACCTCTCCGAGTATCTCTTCACCGAGTCTTGCGCTCGTGTGAACGAGCCTTCAACTCATTGGCCCTCCTCTTCGTGCAGTGGATCACGTGGCAAATGTACAAACCTTCGACGACCGCGGCCGCGGGGGGTGGGGAGGGGGGGCAGGAGGAATAGCGCGTGAGGGGCAAGGGGACGAGAGGCCGGAGAATGGCCGGTTCCCCCGTAAAACAGACACCGAGAGAGGCGAAAGCATCGGGTGAAACCCTCGGAGAGTGTGTGTTACGTTCTAGTATTTTGCCCCGGCGGTAAAGTAGCGTTTACTCTCTCGTCGTGAGTCTCTCGCGCGAGTACTCGTCGCGCGCGCGCGCACTCTACTACCGTACAACCGAAAACAAAATAAAGCATATGTAGTGTTTGTTTTTCGTCGATTTTTAAAACCGACGATATCCATTGTGGAGCGCTGCCCCCCCGCTGAGGAAACGTGATTATTTTCGCCGTACACGCAAATAAGATCGCGCACGCGCTCGAGGAATGTACACATACCACGAGATTCATCAGGTGACGTTTCTTCGGGACACATTCAGGCGTGCAACCGGAACAACGCCATGTTGTTCACGTCGATTACTCTTCTCTCTCTCTTGCGATGCATAACACACGAGTGAAGTTTTCAACATGACAGAATAGCGGCGAAAGATTCATCGGCGTTCCCGCGTCGTTTCCGGTGCTACCTAACACTTTAACGGTACAGCGATTTTTTTCCGATACCAATCGCGTGTGCTCGTTATTTACTTCTTCGACAGCGAAAACGAGGTGCGTGCGTGTCTTTTTTTTTTCACGACGGAAAAATATTTCGTCTGATCGGATGTGGCGGGTTGCAAGGTGCAGTCTGCAAGGTGGCGATAGAGAAGTTGGGAAAGGCTCGTTTTGTACTCGCGTATGCACAGGTATGCACGAGCGTATTCGGGCGCGTACGTGCGAAAGCAACACACGCGTGTGACGCGAATGTGTTCGGTGAAGGAACGACGCCGTGGATAAAAGTTCGGTCCGGACGGTGCGTTTGTGTATATCGGAGGAGTTAAGCGATATATGCGGGAAAAATACACGCGCTGGAAGAGATATATACATCCGACGGCTGTGTGATCTTTGCTGCGATGATGGTGTGCGCGTTGCTTGCGCTCAGGCACGCCGCCGTGGGATCGTGGAATGCGCGCTGACAGGTATTCGCCTTGGCGCGCGGTCGCGAACGAAAAATCGTCTGTGCAGCGCTTTTTTCTTCTCCCCCCCCCCTTGATCCCTCGTCGCTGCTACTCCGTCGCCCGGTAATCGTAACTATAATAATGATTTTTATCATACGTACAGCGGGATATATATATATGCGCGAAGAAGTAGAGGGAAGTTATACTTTTCTTTCTCGCTGTGCGTACAATTGCCTATTTACTTCATCGCTCGTCCGCCCCCTCATTTTTTCGTTCACTAACCATGACTATCCCATCCACTGTGTGCTTCACTCGCTCGCGCTCTCTGTCTCGGACAACCGCGTGGGCCCGAATGTTTCATTTTCTAGTTTTCGTTGTTTTCTTTTTTTTTTACGATTCTCCTACGCGAGGCGTCGCCTATACGGGAGTGACTTTTGACAGGCGACTATGTGTCACCCTTCCGAATACGATTATCCGACCAGCATGTAAGTTTCGCTTCCAGCGCATGCGCGCGCACGGAAATGAAATTTAAAATCGTGGGAATTCACGGCCGGCCTAATTAAGGGGGGAGATACCTTTGGGCGAGAAAAAATTGCTGGTTTGCGTGCTTTTCAAAAGGTGAGATTTCTTTGGCACTTTTGAGTACAATTTTTTTTGTATCTTTAAAAATGGCGGACGTATGGCACGGTCTTCTAGACAGGTAATGGTTAGAAGTTTGCATCGTTGGACTGCAACGAAAATTCTTTTATATATTTTTATTTCCTCATTTTTATCATTTTACATTTGTTTGCAGATTTAAATTTTAGATATCTAAATACGCGATTTATAAAATCATCCATGGATTTTCGTATTGAAGATTAGCCATGATAAATTCGAGCAATTGAAAGATAATCATTTCCGCTGCATTCCAACGATGCGAACTTTGATATTCTTTCTAAACTGCATCAAACCGTAACAAACCATACCTTAAGGGGCTATGCCAGTGTGAACGCTGGAAATGTGGGTGATTTTCGGGAATTTTTTTGGAAGAAAAGTACTCAATTAAATGTTTCGGAAAATTAAGAATATATTTGGCTATAATTGACCTATATTACGTAAGTTTTTCATAGATAAAAATTGAGATCCAAGCAACTTATGCGCTTGAGCAGCTGAAACCGAAAAAAGAAAAAATGTCGTTAAACTGAAGGGTATTTCCTGTACAATGACGTAGGATTTTCGAAAAATATCAAAATCTAACAAAATGACGTAGTTGTGAAAAAAGTCTGTTTTCATGCCTATAAAATGGTCGTTTTTATGAATGCCAAATCGTCAATTTTCATCCAATCAACAATATCCTACGTCATTGTAGAGTAAATATATTCAAGAGTACTCAGTTCAATTTTCAAGTCAATCGGATAATTGTTCTTTG
>OX101791.1:28044372-28142493 GCA_944452715.1 Ophion slaviceki
TGTATATTTACAATGTACATTTTGTGAAAAATACAACAATACTAAAATGTCAAGCGTGAATATAATAATAACCCAACCTTCACCGAAATTTTATCCAAAACTCAGTTAATGTTCATTCAAGACTCGTTTGATTTTTCTTCTGGGTCGATTTTCGAAAACATCTATTTCCCATGACCTGGCTCCAAAGTGAATATCAAGCGGCAGACAAGATCGAAAAAGAAAGAAAGACGCAACGAAAAGTTACGGGGAATGAAGCGCCCTGTGAATTAGCGGCATCTGCCGCAGTTATCGAATAACCAACAACAAACTCGTAACGAAATAAAATAATGCACTCTGGAAATAACGCGAGATTGTATTCGATTAAAATAAATAAACAAGGAATTAATCGCAGCTAGAAAAACAGTGAACAAATGTAAATCCACTTAAGGGGTAAGCGGAGGGTTGGAAAAAATTAATTTCGAAGGAATAAGTGACACGATTGAAAAATCGTTTGGATATTTATTTGTATGTGCATTAACAAAGTTGTGTACAAAAAATTTTAATTGTTAAAGAAGTTGTGAAGAATCTGTTGAAGGACCTTTGAATGTGAGGGGCTCAAAGGTGTACTTGATTTTGGCCACCCGATTGATTTCAATCCAAATAAACAATATTTCCGCAATTTTTTTCTTGCTATCTCGTTTCTTTTTGGTTATTTTTGTATTTTTTCTTTTTTGTTATCTTTTATTATCTTGCTTCAATCTTAGAAAAAAAATATTGCGTTTTTCGATTTTTCGATGGGCGCCTATATGTTTCACATTTTCAGAGAAAATTCTTCGAAAAACTTAAAATATTTTTTTGAAAATATCTATAAAATATTCCCAAAGTTTGAATAAATTCTATTAATTCATTCCCTGTAAAGAAAAATCATGAAAACCACTAAAAAAAAGTACTCCTAAACTGGTTTCCCGCCTTAAAGTTACACTGGCATGTGTAATCATAAGTTTCCCTTCAATCTGCGATTTCTGCTCCACACGTTGGACCTTTCTCTGCAATTAGAGTCGCATCAAGCGACCAACCCGTAATTTTCACAGTAGCCAAACCCCTTAAGCCAAGCGAATCGCCATTTCTCTCCGCGTGCACGAGTGGCGAGCTGTCCAATTATTTGCTTTCGTCTTCGAGATGCGGGAAGAAAAATGTCTAGACCGCGACGATATTTCAATCGCGTTCGATATCTCGAGAGCTCGTTATCGATATCTGGTCATAACCGGATTCATCCTATTTCTGGGTCAGCCTGAGTGTCAAACGCGAGTTCATTCGGATCATTTTCCGGCGTACATCTCGCGCTCGTGTCAAGCCCCGCCTGCCCTCCTGAGATTGTCACGTAAATTAACACAGTGGACCAATAGATAACGTCGAAAATCGCGTTCGAATAGCGGCAGATGTGCGAACTAGGCCAAGCCCACGCGTGTGGCTTAAAATCGCGTTATTTTGACAATCAAACAATCTCGCGAGGTAAAAATATTCTTACGACCGGCATTCTGTATATTCAGATGCTTCGAAAGACAATATCAATTGTACGATTAAAAGCAAACAGAAAAAAAAAGTACGATAACCGGTTCAACCCAGTTTTCGCCGGATGAGATCAAATGGAAATACGTTGGGGTTGGGTAGGATGGGGCGTAGAAGGAGTGGGTTAAAGATGTCGGCTTTCTCGCCTATCTTACTCCTTATCATAGTCTGTACATAGTACAATCGTTCTCTTCCACTTTTTCTATGGGGGTTCAAGCATCTTTATCGCTTCGCACATATTTCTCACCGAGCCCAAGACGTTTCCCGGTTCGTTCTCGTCGCACTTTTCCCTCGCCACCGTTCATTATGCTCTCGTAAACATCGAGTAGCGCGACCCGACGCGAACGCAAGCGCGCGCGCCTCCTATGCGAGAAATAATCGCGGTACGATGGAAAAAGACGAAAAAAACGGCCTCTTCGGTTCGGCGTCCGCGCGTCTTATCAGCTTCGAGACCGAGTAGGGGCAATTGCGAGAAAGAAGAACGAAAAATGTAGCGCGAGTAGAGAGGATGGATAAGAGCGACGGAGAGGGGAGAGCGGGGAACCACTTAGGGAGAAGAGCGATTGAGAGTCTAACTGTATAAATAAGAGAGCGCGCGATGATGGTACTTTAGTTTGACGACATTCGTCTTAGCGATATATTGTCCGTTTAACCGTCCGTCTTCTCTCCACCCCCCTCCCTGCTTCTCTCTCTAAACATCAGCTTCGCGCGTTCTCTTGGGCTCGCAGTTTCGTTGTCGAACAGTACGGAGAACGTCAGCGAATCTTCCCTCGTCCGTCGTTTTCTCGGCAGGACGAAAAACATCGGCGACACTCCTGCCCTCTAAACGTTGAAACTTACCTCGCAATTTCACCGCCGAAGCATCAGCGACAGCCGAAACGCGATGGAAAATTCATTCTCCTAGCACGAGCTAACCCGCGGAGAGAAAATTCATCTGACGACCGCCCCAAGACCGGAAGTGCTATTCGTAATATCGCGAAATCGCTTCACGTGGTGGCTTCGCAGCTCGCGTATCAACAGTGTCGGGCGCGACTCTTTCGAACTGTATAACGAGTGCACGAGTGAAAAACAGCCCAGTTATGTTCTCCATAGAATACAGCAAGCAATTTCTCAGCTATCGCATACTAAAGTCCAACCGTTTCAAGTACATCTGACGATACGAACTCGGACTAAGTGTTGCTCAAACTCTTCGCGATAAAGATATATATATATTATATATATATATATATTTACGTCCGAGATATTGTGTGCGTCGCAAATTGCGCGCTCGGATTCTCCGGGGTCCACGTTCGCGGGGGCTTTTTACTTATGAATGCGAAGCTCGGAGATCGAAGGGAACAAAGCGGAAATCGAAGGGGGTTCCTCTCTCTTTCACACTCACTCTTATTCCCTGCAAAGTCAGCAAGACCTGGAAAGTCTTGTCGGACGGAACGGAAAGCTCAGCATGAAAACGAGACCGTTTTCTTTTGCGTAAAATCGAATATACATACCACGCATCAATTTACATATACATATATATAAATATACAACGTACGTGTACTTTGGCGTCTCGAGCGTCCACCGGAAGTCCCCTCACCGAGTAGGAAATATACCGAAAGCATCATGAGACTCAATTGGTAGCGGAACAGCCGCGTAAGACGCCGGAACAAATATTCGCATCGGTCAAAACAACGACGACAAACATTCTTCGAGATCCCGAAAGAATATAATCGAATAGAGAAGATCGAGTCTCTGGCCATTGACAACCGTTGACTCGAAGGAATTCGCGCCCTCTCGAGAAATTCTTTTCGTTTTAACATCGCGCACTTTCTAATTCGCCAAAATGATTGTTTACGTTCCTGGCAGAATGCCAAGCCACGTTGGTCCGTACGGAGCCGCTCGTTACCCGGGCACTCTCCTGGGCGCCGCGGTACCGAGTTACTACAACACGGCAACGAGTTACGCAACAAACAACAACAACAACAATCATCATCATCAGCAGCATTATCATCCGTCAAGCCCGATAAGCTACTACACCGGTAATCTGAATCTTCATCAAGCACCGCTGGACCTTCCGGTTTGGCCGCGAAGGATGCCCACCGAGGACGAGCTCGGTACATCGCCACCGGCCGGTCTCGGTAGTCTCGTTACGTCGACGGGTGGTCTCGCCAGTGGTGGCCCTCCCAGCCCAGCACACAGCGACTCCGACGCATCCAACTCCAGCCTCGAGCTCGGCTCGGTCAGACGGGGCGAGAACGCACAATTGAAATGCAGGTTAGTACCACGCGATTCCGCAAGTGTCGCGCTCGTTGGATTTCTTCGTTTAGATCGTGCGGAACCAGGGGGCTGCCATCGTTCGGAATTTTTGCTACGCAAAATATCCTCTGTTTGTAGTATCCTACTCTGCCACTCGCAGCGCTAGTTCTCGAATAATTCTGAGGCGGACGCAGGGGCTATGTTTATATACACACACGCACACATATAATTCGAAGACTTTCCATAGCTTCGAATGCGAGGATCGGCTAGGACGGTGAAAATGCACCTTTTCGGGATTACGCGGGTACCCTGAGGTACAACCGTGCATAACACGGCATTAGCGCACGAGCACAAGTAATTTCGGTAATTTCATGAATTACGCACCGCGGCTTAAACTCCAAACGTCAAAATAGTCGTATTCGGCGCGCCTCGCGCCTGCGCAATAAGAATATTGTCAGTGACCTACTAGCGCCACGGGGAGAGGTGGAACTAAAAAAGCGGTCAAAAAGCGTGGCATTTTTATATACGGTAAGGGATTGGAGGTGCCAGCCCTCTGTTCGGAACTACAATAAGGTACCCTAGGCGAACACAAAATGGCGGATCATGATTTTTTTTAAAAGGGAAGATTCCTTCACCATTTTTGAGACTTAGGGTATCTTTTATTACCACTTTTGGCTGTTACATGGTATTTTTTTATCTTTAAAAATGGTTGTATGGCACTGTTTTCTAAACGGGTTGCGGCGGATGCTGTCATACGGCGTGACACGTAGCGTCGGCGGGATTAATCAGAAAAGAAACAACGAAGATTTTTTTCATTAACACTAATACGCAGAATATGGACCAAGAAAAAGTGAGGGTAATTCTTCAAATAAATGACTTTCGAAAAACGAGCCTAAGATTTTTTTGCTATTTTTTAATTTATTGGGTTGTAAATGATTATATTCAGGGGGGGGGGGGGGAAGCTGAAATTCAACTCCCCCTTCCCATAAAAGTTATGGCTTTTTGGAGTTAGCGGAAACGCGTAATAAAATAGGGTATCTTTGAACATTTCGACGCCTATTTTGCGTTTGTTTGGAAACAACAATTTTTCGGAACATCTAAAGAACTCATCTTAAGAATTACCAAAGTGAGAAATGTTGAAAGTCGATGAAATGGTACGCTTTGAAACAAAAAGATTGCATTTTCGGAAAAAATACCTACATTTTGCGATAAAAGAAGGACTTTTTATTTTTAAAAATGTTTACGGTCATGTTTTAGACAATAAGGTTAGAAAGATTGATATTAAATTTAATCCGAATCGGTCGATTAGTTTTTTTAGCTATACGTCACGCCAGTTTTGAAAATGCAGTTTAGAAGGTCATGCCATACGTCCGCCATTTTTGAAGATTAATTTAAAAAATACCATGTAACAGCCAAAAGTAGTATTAAAACATACTCTAAGTCTCAGAAATGGTGGAGAAAAGTTTTGTCTGAAAAAAAAATCATGAAAATCAGCAAATTTTTTCCTCGCCTAAAAGTATCTCCCCCCTTAGAGAAAGTAAATCGAAACGAGTTAAAAAAATTAACTCAGCTCTAAAAATTGGTGCAGCTTGAAGAATTTTTCGTGGCTGAATTGAAGTTGATAATCTGTTCGAGGAACTTTGTACATTGTGTGTGAAAACGTTTGCGAAAAAAAATCCTTGCGAAGGAGCGCGGAGTCTCGTGAATGTTTTTTTTATGTGCTGCGGGACTTGCAACGTGCGGGAAAACTTGACCTTGAACAAAAAATGAAAAAGTTTCATAATTTGTATGGTAATCACAAGGTTCGGGATTATTGAAAGATTGGTTTTCATAGAATGGCAAAAGTTTCATTTTCCGAAAAAAAAACATCGAAAAAAATCGTTTATACGGATAGAAGTATTTAACAAATTGCGTAATACTTGGGTATTTCCCAGCGGAATTGAGCTTGAAAGATACCGTGAAAAATTTAAAGTGAATCGGATAAAATGTATTCAAGTTATGCCGCAAGCCAATCGGTTGTTTCCGGGAAAACGTCTTTAAGCCTTTGCGTCGCATTATTTCGGGCTCGACAGTTAAATTCAATACTAAAAATGGCATCTCTTCAGTATGGGACCAATCGCGCTTTTTTTTTAAGACTCTAAAGTACGAAGCTTAAAAATCGTTTCTCCGCAAGTTCTGCGGACCAGAGTTGCCCCTAAGTCCTCTTGAGGGGTAGGGCCCTCTATATATATATAGTATAAAAAAATTTTAACGTACCATTAAGGTGATTGAAAAATCTTTCAGGCATTTATTTGTATGTACATTAACAAAGTTGAGTGCCGAATTTCATAAAAAATGATTAATAATTTAAAAAGTTATAAACAAGCTCGTGAAGGACCTTTGAATGTAAGGGGCTCAACGGTGTACTTGATATTAGCCATCCGCTTGATCTGACAAAAAATCAACAATTTTTTTCTCAAAATAGATAATATCGGCTAAGACTTGACCGAGCGTTTTTTCCTATCGTATTTCAATCATCAAAAAAAAAATTTATTTTTTTTTTCGATTTTGCGAGGTGAAGTGGCCTCATTATTCTTAATAACTACTTAAAGAAAAATGTTGAGAAGAAAAACGTCGGTCAATCCTAAACTACGATTACACTGCCTAAGTGTACCAAATTTCAAGTAAATCCGTACATCAGATGTTGAGAAATCCTGTACACCGTTTTGAGACGCATAGTTTCGAGAAAAACGCGTTTATAGTTTTACCAGCCTCGTAATCATAAGTTTACCTTCAATCTGCGATGCCTGCACCATATGTTGGATCTTCCTCTTCAATTTGAGTCAACCTCTTCAATTTCGGTACCTTGACCCCTTAATCCTCATAGCTCGTCGTCAGTGCAAAGCGACTTGAAGAATACAGCACACTGTCAGCGATAAAAGATACGATTTATCGATTGTCGAGGAAAATTATGAACGTTTCCGATTATTGATTGTACGAGTGCGATCGATCAATCGGTAACTGTTTTTTTTTCGGCACGTGAGGTTGCGTCTAAAGCGGGCCGTGAATGAAGATTAAAAAATTTCCATTACTGAAAGATAAGAATGATGTCGATTTTTCGATGTCTTGGCACGTGCTCGTCCCGTGCTCGACGCACGCGATAGACAACGCGCCCACGAAAACGAGGCCTCCGTTTTCGACACAAAGAATTTGACTTTGGTCTCTCTCTCTCTCTCTCTCTCTCTCTCTCTCTCTCTCTCTCTCTCTCTCTCTCTCGCCCTTCTGATCTCAATCTAATTTACATGTACGCTTTGCATCATATCACGACTCTCATTTTTCCCTCATAGGGTCAAATTATTCTATATTGTTTTGTATTATTTTGTTTTATTATTACTCACTTTAGTATTATTTAGTTTTATCTAGGTTATTTATTTTTAGTTTTATTTTGCATAATTTTGTACAATTTCATGTTATCTTCTACTATCAGTTTGTTCATAACATCTATATTGTATTTAATTTAATTATATTGCTTCTTAATTTGCCTGAAAGTTTACTGGGGCATAATAAACTCTATCAATCAATCAATCAATCTCTCTCTCTCTTTATCTCTCTCTTTCTCTCTCTCTTTCTCACTCTGTAATTGTTGCGTTGCATCCATTGAGGGCCCACTTTAAAAATAAGCAAGAACGTAAACCGTCGAGAAATGATAGAATTCGCGTTTATTCCAAACGCTTGCAATTAGAACGTCCTTATCGTCGCCGCGCGAATGGAAAACAAGCGAGTCTCCTCTAGCCAGATCGAGAGATAAGGAGAAAGGAAGATAAGTCGAGAGATAAGAAGAAAGGAAGATAAAACAAGAAAACAATAAATCGCTAATTTTATAAACAATCTTTTTAGCCGCTCGTAAACAACTATTGTATACCCCGATTTCCGGTTATCTCCGAAAAAAAACCCGTCTCCTTTGGCCGCAGGTCGAAAGTCGAATTTTTTTTCAACCTGAGAAGAGAAAGAAATCCATACTAAAAAATTGTAATCTCAATTTTTACGAACAATCATCGGGCCGTTGAAAAAACAACAACGGTCTTTCAAATTTGTGGACAATTGCGAAAGATCGATCGTTCTTTTCCGAGCTTATCTCTCCTCAGCTTAGCGGGGGAAAAAAGATCCGTATGACGTTCGTTGCATCGAGAAAAAAAGTTTCGTATCGACGATAGCGGAGATTCATAGCTGTAAAAAGAGTCGTGAAGTAACCCTCCGAGGGGCGGACCACGCCGCGCACACGTGAACACTAGAACGATACGTTCAACTTTTTCTTCTTCTTATCATTCCTCACACTCTCGCGCGCACGTGCCCAAGACCAACGATTTTTCGATGACAAAACGCTCCCAAAATTTCCGACGAGCACGAAACACGACGATGAGAAAATGATTTTTACGTCGTCTCAAGCGAGATTTCGCGATGGCCCCCACCCACGAGGACGCTGGTGCAGCAATGCGTCACGCGTGAGGTATTTTTCTACGCTGATTATTAGCGTCACTTGTGCAAATCGCTGCGCAGTTGAAAAAACATCATACGTACTGTCCGAGAAACGATTAGCTCTTTTGTTCGCGTGTAATTTAAAGAGAGAGAGAGAGAGAGAGAAAAAGGAACAAAAAATGAATTGAACGAGGTAATTGTTTGTGTAGCTCCTCAACTTGAGCCGTCAGTCCCTAGGAGCGCCACTATTCGCGAAAACGTGACGTGCCTTTCAAAGAAAAAAACATACTGGAAAATCTTTTTTTGTGAAAGTGGAGAGGGGTATTGTAAAAAGCGAAAGCTGTACATTTGGAATAAACGAATCTATCTATCTTTTTTTGTGTTGAAGTGATAAATACGAATACTTTTTGTCACAAAAAAATTAATAATTTCTATAAAAAAAGTACGTCCTGCTATATAATTCTTCAAAAGAGGGCACCACTGTGACTGGCCGAAAGAGGTCGTTTTCCAATTTTTTTTTGTCTACTAGATGATTTTTTCGGGATTTGGGAAAAAGGTATGTTATTAAGCTTACATTGCACTTATTTGGTGTACATTTTCATTTAAAAAAGTTGCCAATTAACAACGTTATTGAGTCATAATAGAGCCTATCGATTACTTACCAATTGTTGGTTTGAAAAATAAAAATAAAAACGTTTCTTCATTTATATAAATATAGTTCTCGTTGTACGTAGCCGTCTTTTCGAAATAAAAATTCCCAAAACGGCGGGCGTTAAAAAAGTGTGATTTTGGCGAAATTTTTACTTCTTTTCGGGGGCGTAAAAAATACTAAATTAAAAGAAAGGCTTCGTTCAACGATAGCTACGGAAATTAACGATTTTTTTTTTGAAAATCGGACAGTTATAGCTACAGTTAGAGAATTGATATACTTTCAATATTTTAACTTGAAAATTGTTTCACAAATTCTTGAATATGTATACTTTGAGACAATGTAGAAAAAACGTTTTTTATTCGCCACAGTGGTGTGCCACCGTAAATATTATTCTTCGAATTTCCAAAAATAATTTTCCAGAGAATTTTCCCCTTTGGCGGAACTGACGTTGAGCCCATTGCGAATGAAATTGTGTCCTTGGAATCTTTGCGCCCTTTACGAAGTCCGGTCATTAAAGGACAGCTGTAGTCCAGAGAAACGGAAAAAAACCGTTCTCTAGCTTTAGAATTGGCCCTTCATAAGCTTCATACCAAATTTCCATTTTCTTGCAGTGGCGTTTATTCTTCGCGCCTCTGGAGTGGTGTCACTCGTTAAGAAACTTTTCCAATAAATGCTATAGCTCGCAAACATCTCGCGGAATGCGTAAATCGTGTCTTGAAAAACATCAGGCGAATACCCGCGTTGCTAATAGTCGCAAAAAAATGCATAACGAAGCGCTGAGGTGGCGCGCAGTGTACTGACAAATTAAGGGTTCATCACTATACCAGTGTGAACGCTGAAAATTTGGGTGATTTTCGGGAATTTTTTCGAGGAAAAGTACTCAATTAAATGTTTCGAAAAATTAATAATATATTTGGCTATATTTGACCTATATTACATCATTTTTTCATAGAAAAATATTGAGATCCAAGCGACTTATGCGCAGCCTTCGGAAGCGCAAAAAAAAGTTCGTCCACTGTTGACATGATTCCGGCCGATTGAGTAGCTGAAAACAAAAAAGGAAAAAATGTCGTTAAACTGGAAGGTATTTCCTGTACAATGACGTAGGATTTTCGAAAATATCAAAATCTAACAAAATTGCGTAGTTATGAAAAAAGTCTGTTTTCTTGCCTATAAAATAGTCGTTTTTTTCAATGCCGAATCGTCAATTTTCATCCAATCAAAAACATCCTACGTCATTGTAGAGTATATATATTCAAGAGTACTCAGTTCAAATGTCAAGTCAATCGGATCATTGCTCTTGGAGTTACAATATCAGCAAATTTGAAAAATCTCATTTCGAGAAAAATGCGTTTAAAGATTTAACTATCGATTTTTGCAAGATCAAATTATATTGATATAAATGATATAATTGATAATGATATTCTTGAAAGTATAAACTGTCGAAAAAGAAAAAAAAACCGATTTTTTGAACGTGTCACACTGGTATAGCCCCTTAAGCGAAGCGTCTTATTTTTGATTCATTGATCTGCCTTTTTTTCACGTCTATAAACAACTTGATCAGGCGCGTGCTTTCCTCTCTCTCCCTCTCTCTCTCTCTCTCTCTCTCTCTCTCTCTCTCTCTCTCTCTCTCTCTCTCTCTCTCTCTCTCTCTCTCTCTCTCTCTCTCCCTCTCTCTTTATTTCTCCAGAGGAAGGGAACAAGAGAGAGAAACATTAAGAAGAGAACGACGTTAAATTGTCTCGGATAGCCTGAAATAGTGCTGGGCCGTGCAGAGTTGCGGATTGGAACTTGAACCGGGGTCAATAGACGAGTCAATTGATCGACGGATTGACATTAATCGAGGATTGTGTATCGAAGAGGATCACATATATCGTCTTTGCATACACTTTTAACGCTGACGCAAATTGTACAAGTACTCGCAATTGCGACGGTACAAGCTCCGCCATTTTCCCCGACTGATATACTATATATATATATATATATATATATATATATATATATATATATATATATATATATATATATATATATATATATATTGTGTGTGTGTGTGTGTGTGTGTGTGTGTGTGTGTGTGTGTGTGTGTGTGTGTGTGTGTGTGTGTGTGTGTGTGTGTGTGTGTGTGTATGTATGTATGTATATGTATCGACTTAACTGCCCGATTATTTCCGGACAAGAATACGCTGCCTGTTTGTCTCAAATTTTCTCTGCGAGTATTGTAAAATTAATTTTACGCAATACTTGAATGATGTTAATGGTCCTTTCCTCCGTTACAGATGGCTCAATTGCGGAAGATGGTTCGCGTCCCTGGAACAACTGGCGGGACACGTGGCAAGATTACACGCCGGACCGGGTCCAGGAGGATTATTCTACTGCGGTTGGGAGGGTTGTGCTCGTGGCGAACGTGGCTTTAACGCGAGGTGAATAAAAGAAAGAAATGTAAAAGGCTCGGGCGTTGCGTCGACCAATGTTAACGGGGTAACGCCTAGCTCGGGGAAAAAAGAGGAATATTCGGAATTTTTGTTTTGGAAGACATCGTAAGCCAGAAATCGATCATTTAAAAAATGTCAACTTGGTGTAAGCCCTTAAAGGATACGACATTTTCAGATACGTCCAATGAAAGTTCAACTTACCGAGTTTCCACAAAATCTGAATTTGGAAACCACAGTTTCCTAGGAAAGATTGTGAACTTACAGTTGGCCGCAATTAATATTGTAGGCAGGAATGTCAACTTTGGACGAGATTTTTTGCTCTGCACCGAGCACGCGTACTCGGGACGTTTTCTTATTATACAATGCTTTTAAATAAATATATATTAACGATAACAGGCTCTCTGTACACATAAATCGGTTCATTCTAGAGGCCATTCTAGAGGCCAAAAAATAGGTTTTTTGGGAATTTTTTTTAGAAAAACTACAAAATAAATCGACATTACAAAACGGTGTTTATAATACATATCAGTGAGTGTATACAATAATTTTTTTGAAGCGATTAATTTCAAAATGGCGGTTTTGCAGCGTTTATCTCAAAACTGCATTTTTTAAGTTAGCCGGAAACATAACTCAGACAATTTTCAACCGATTCACTTGAAATGTTGAATATATCTTGAAAAATACATGTCTATGGAAGTACGTAGGATTTTTTTTATTTATATTGCATAGTTCATTTGTTATTAACAATTATCTGACAATTTTTTAGGCAAATTTTTGGAAAATAAAAAAGTTGACCAAAAAATCGTCAGATAATTGTTCGAACTGCACAGTGACTTTCCCCCTTAACTGACATTGCGTATAGAAAGCTGTGAGCTGTCCACGGTAAAATTGCACGCGAGGTTTAAATTAAAAACTCGAACATGCAGAAATTTTACTATTTCTGACAGTTTTAAATTCGTGACCTAACGCAAACCTTGAATTGCGTTACGTAATTTGCGTACGACCCCTATAGTCCAGGATTTTTAGATATTCGCTCCGCAAAAATCCTGATAATTGATTTTTCGATTGGATGTCAGAGAGTGTTCCCTAAGTATAAAACGAAGTTTGTGTCGTCCGAAACCGCGAGCGTTAGCCGCCATCTTGAAAAACGCATTTTTACAAATATCTCGGGAACAGTGAATTTTAGGTTAAAAATCGCAAGGACCTTTTTCGTAGAGGATAAAATTTCCCATCTTTTTTATTCGAAACTTTTTTCTCTATTGTTGATATTTACCGAGATGAAGTCCATTAAAAAACCAAATTTTTGTTTTTGGAAAATATCTCGAGAATTTTTGGAAATACGAAAAAAATGTGATAATCAAAGTTGCAGAGCATTAAATTTTCAACAATTTTTGTATAAACCTTTTTTTTGTAAAATCAATAGTTGCTGAGTTCTAGCGCAATGAAAGTTGCCGTCGGGTAAAGAAAAACAGCGATTAGTGGCAATACGTTACTCTAGCATGCCAAAAAGAAGTGTAATCGAAGAATTTTATAATAGAGACGGTAACAATAATATTTATGATGAAAAGGAGGGATATGGGCGATAAGAGGAAAGTTTGCGCTATAAAAACATTTTGACGAATTGTTTGAAAAGGACATGAAAATTTATTCATTTATTCATATTCATTATCATTTGCGCGATTTGAGTCGCGATTTACAAATTAGGATCGCATCATCATCATAATAATAAAAAAATTGTTCTTGTCACACTTTTTGTTTGCATGCTAGTGTAACGTATTGCCACTAATCGCTGTTTTTCTTTACCTGACGGCAACTTTCATTGCACTAGAACTCAGCAACTATTGATTTTACAAAAAAAAAGTTTTACACAAAAATTGTAGAAAATTTCATGCTCTACAACTTTGATTATTACATTTTTTTCCGTATTTCCAAAAATTATCGAGATATTTTCCAAAATAAAAAATTTGGTTTTTCAATCGGCTATATCTCGGCAATTATCAATAATAGAGAAAAATATTTCAAATAAAAAAGATGAGAGATTTTATCCTCTACAAAAAAGATGTTGCGATTTTTAACGTAAAACTCACCGTTTCCGCGATATTTGCAAAAAGGCGTTTTTCATGATGGCGGCTAACGCCCGCTGTTTCGGACGACACAAACTTGGTTTTATACTTAGGAGACACCCTCTGACATAATCCAATCGAAAAATCAATTATCAGGATTTTTTGCGGAGCGAAGCCATTTTTGGTGCTTCCTGGACTACCAGGTGAACTTTCATTGGACATATGCCTGAAAACAATCAGTATACTCACCGCGATTCCCTCGACCGCGATGCGTCCCGAGTAATCCAAGAAAAGCTCCGTACTAGACTAACATCCTCTTCTTCCGCAATTCCAGGTACAAGATGTTGGTGCACGTGCGAACGCACACGAACGAGAAGCCCCACCACTGTTTCCAGTGCGACAAGAGTTTCAGCCGAGCGGAAAACTTGAAGATCCACGCGAGATCGCACACGGGCGAGCGTCCGTACGTGTGTCCGGTGGAGGGTTGCAACAAGGCGTACTCGAACTCGTCGGATCGTTTCAAGCACACAAGGACGCACGCGGTGGACAAGCCGTACTGTTGCAAAGTGCCGGGTTGTCCGAAGCGTTACACGGACCCGTCCTCGTTGCGAAAGCACGTGAAGACGTATCGTCACTACGTCAACAACAACAACGACAAGTTGCAGGAGAAGAGTAGCTTCGACGAGAACAACAGTAGCCTGGAGAAGGGAATGTTCGAGACGACGCCAGAGACGCGCAGCGGCACGGAATCGGACTCGAAGAAGGACTCGAGCCTGGAGAGTGCGAGCTCGTCGAGTCCTCGAGTCAGCACGAGCTTCGAGGAGCAGAGAAACTTCGTCGAGTGGAACAACATGTACAATCTCCAGGAGCAGCAGATGAAGAGAGAAACGCACCCGATAACACCCTCGAGGAATTACGATCACGAGGCGACGAGCAAGCTGCGCTACTCGAGCATCTTCGACGAGAGTTACGTGACACCCGAGAAGATACGAACGCCGCCGTCCTTCTATCAGTCGAGCAATCCTCACATCGTCAAGGACGCGAGTCCACCGCGCGTGCCCGACAGTCGGCTCTCGCCGAGGATCGGTATGCAGTCGACACCCATTAAATCGGAACACGACTATCCGGAAGTGGTGGCCAAAGTGAGCAGCGTCGATTACAGGAACATCGAGTCGATAGTAAACGGCACACCGTGCAAAAGACCAGACCCCGTCGCCGTCAATCCCATCAGGCACTCGGTCATAAAACGCGCCGATCATCTCAAAATGGAAGTTACCGAGAGTCCCAAGGACGACGCTGAACCCGCCGTCCCAAACGACACCTGTTGTCGCTCACACAAATGTTGCGTCCACAGCAACGACAACATCCTCCAAAAGACCAAAATCATCTCGGATCTCATAATGAAAACGAGAGATCCGATCTTTCGGCATCTACTCGGCTCGGTCGATCTTCGATACGAGATTCAGAACATGTGGACGAACGTCGGTGAGGAGGCGAACTCGAGGGACGTCGGTGTCGAGGATCTCAGGATAAAGGTCGACGATCGAGTCACCGATATGGAGCAAGATCTTCCACTCGATCTTACCGTCAACAAGTGAAGCCTGAAAAGAAACGCGGGATTTTCGACACCCGATATTGCCAAATATACCTATATAGAAATATATATGTATATATATATATGTGTACAGAAATATATATACGTATATATTTATATTGTAAAAACTCGTGTAGACGCGCGGGTATTTTTATCTGCCAAGCGTGAGCTTTAATCCGGGGAGGGAGATTGTCTAGCTGGCCTACGTCTTCGTTGCTCGTGCTCGCGAAAGGAAACGAAAGCACGGGCGACGATTGCCTGGAGATAAGCTCGGCTCTCGCGGCCCATACGTCGCGATCAGGGATCCAACGACGAGAAAACGAATCGAGCATGAATTTTCAAAGCTATTCCGTTCTGACCGGATTGCAAAGCCAAATATGTTATTCTAGTACGTTGCGAGTTGAGGAGCCGAGACAAAAGATTCGAGAGTGGCTTTCGGGCTCCGTCCTCGATGCACCGTCGACTTGGAGAGTTGCTCAATCCTTCAATTTCCATTGGTCGTTTTCACCTTATACGCTGTGTGTAAATTAATCGAAGCGAACTCGCGATTTTCGCAAAAATCCGTTTTTCGAATCGAGCTCTCGCGTGTCTTGTTTTGTAGGCGGACGAGCCGGAATTTCGCGTCGTCGCTCGGAATCGCGATACGACAACTGGCGAAAAAAATGAATCTTGTCGCTTTCGTATCGCGAGTCCGAGTCGCGCAATTTCGGCTCGTCTCACGTGCCATTTTTTGCGTGTAACATGTATATATCGATCGGGAAGTAGGGAGCGACGAGTCGCGAACCCAAGAGTGCCTTAGCGCAGCGTGCGCGAGATGAAATTAAAAATGGGTGAACGAATGCGAGATTACGATGTGAAGCGACTCAATAAAGACAAAAATACATTATTTATAAAAAGAAACGGAGAAAAAGAGGCGTTTTATTTTATTCCCCTCGAAGGCACGGAGTTTATACGTCTATCGAGGGCGTTGAGAAATCATTTGGCCCCATTTTTTCTTCCGATAAGGTATATCCAGCACCACGGAGAAGTCGGCTGGTCGAATGGACGCAGGTCGACGCTGGAATAACTGCACAGGAAAATACGAGCTGCGGACATCAAAACCGGTCCTGATGACTCTTCCGACTCGACAGCGCCTTCTCGTCGATTTTTTCCCCTGTTTTGCAGCACTCGAACAACCCAAAGACTTTACGATGTGGGTGTGCGCGCGAGGGGGAAAAAACCGTGGAAAGTGATTTCCCAACGGAATTTTGGTCGAGCGAACGCGATGGAATACAAAATAATTCAAAAATATTCTTTTATGGTACATTGAAATGAATTTCTCCGTTATTGGATCGATCGTTTGCGGTGATTCGGTTGTGGCGGTCGTTTTCGTCGGTTTCTCGGCCCGAGCTACGCTCCACCGATACTTCGACTATCTTGATGACCACGATTCTTGAAGTCTCGGATTGGTTTCGTCCTTTCGTGAATCCGCCGGGTAGCCTCAAGATATAGTGTGACCGGTCAAAAGATCCGCCATACCGTCCTTGATGATCCTCAAACTTTCCATGTCGGAATTTATCGTGTCGATCAACTGGGCCATACCTTGTTGCTCCATATTTAGAAACTGAAATTGTCGCATTCTTTTATAGATAACGATCGAAGCGAGACGGGAATTGCTCGATAAAAATCTCGAGAGGTAATACAGGGTGCGCCAGAGAAACTTACTTATTTGAAAGGTCAATAAAAACAAAAGTACTTTAATTATTGTTTTAAATTATTTTTTTTTTGAGAATACAATATCCCAATTTGTTTTTCATGCAGTCTTGAAAATGACATCGGATAAATGGCGACCCCCATTGCGCATACACTGATGAAGTCGATTTTTGAAATTCGTATCCACTCTTTGCAGCATATCAATCGGTATGTTGGCAATGGCGTCGCGAATGTTGTTCTTGAGATGTGCTATGGTCCGTGGTCGATCGACATAAACCAGAGATTTCAAATAACCCCATAAAAAGAAATCGCATGGAGTCAAATCTGGAGAGCGTGCCGGCCATTGGAGATCGCCTCTGAGAGAGATGAGGCGGTCGGGGAAATGTTGTCGCAACAAATTCATTGAGTCTCGTGCTGTGTGTGCTGAATGAATGAAATTGAAGGTCTTCATGGAGAATTCGTCGAACAGTGGTGTCAGAAATTCCCATAGCAGCTGCGTGTTTGCGAGCCGAACGCCGGGGAGAACGCACAACTGACTGCCTCACTCTTTCGACATTTTCCGGAGTTCTGATGGTCCGTTGAAGTCCATTTCTGGGTTTAGCGACACTTCCACACTCCCGAAATGAGTTAACCCACGACAGAATCGAATTACGGCCAGGAACGAGTCTGTGAGGAGGAATTTCAAAGCGAGCGCGGAAGGCACGTTGCGTAGCAACAAGTGAGCGACCGTTAGAAAAGAAGCTCTCGACTGTGAAGGCCCGCTGCTCTCTAGACCAGAGCATGATGGCAACTGACTGGAGGGAGAAACAAACTTGGGAACTTCCCCCTCCAGATGCGCCCCCTCTCGCCCCTCCCCTCTACCCGCCTAACTTACCGCGCGGGAATTTTTTCAAATAAGTAAGTTTCTCTGGCGCACCCTGTATAATAAAACAATAAAAAAATGTGGCAACGCATTTTTTATACGATTTATATGATTTTATATGAAATATGACACAGCGTGAACGTTGTACGGCACAGAAAATGCGAGTTTTATATACAGGGCTACTAATTATTGGTAACAATCCCGTGAAACGATTGTAGGACATGTTTTTCGCTATCAAATAACCGAGTAATGCATTGTGCAAAAGTGAACCATTTTCTTTTTGAGTAAAAAGTGAACCGTGAATTTTTTTTATTATTTTTACTTTGAGGGTACGGTAACTAAGAATTATCAATAATAAAATAAGAATAATGTGCCGGCATGTTGAATTAGTCATCCTAAATTCTACAAGTCTAATCATTTTCGTAATTTTCCTTGACAAAAAAGCAGATTTTATTTTTAAAAATCACTGAGTTACTTAAACTGCAGCCTCATTAAAAAATTATATTGAAGTTTGCACCGTTGAAATGCAGCTAAAATGATTTCTTTTTATTTGATCAAATTTTTTTTTGGCGGTGAAAATTACTCAATCGTTTTCACGTATTGTTATTAGAAATTTACGACCTCAATTTGCAAAAAAGCAGGCTTTAGACAAGCATAAAAATAAAAAAATGGAAGATTAACAAAAAATCGTTGCATTCCAACGATGAAGACTTCAACGTCATTTTGAAAAAGCAACTACACATTATCAGCTATCCAAAAAGGTACCTATAAGGAACATTACTTTGGGGTCCTCCGATTTTGTTGAAACTTTTGTATGTGGAAGAGTATCAAAAACTAAGAGACACGTATTTTTTTTAACGGCGGAAAAACGGTTTTAAGGGGTGAAAAGCACCCTCAAAAAATGGGGATGTTTTTCGTCGGACGTTTTAACAGTACGAGATATTTAAAAATTTCAAATACCAACAATGTTAATTTTTTTGTGTACTATAGATTGGAGATGAGAACGATAACGTTAGCGACGAAAAACGAAAAACACCCCTAAACACCCGAAAATGCTAAAATTCAAACCTCCGAATAAATAAATTTTTGGAAGACGGTCGACAATGTCTTTCTTTCGTATCTACATACCTTTCTCTTTAAAAACCTCAATGGACTTTTTATTTTGAAAAAAAAAATGATGATCTTTGTCGTGCAAGTACGTATTTTTCAACGCATCTCCCACTTTAAACGAATGTTTAAAGAATGTTGTGGCACTTAAGGCGTTTCGATGCCAAAATCGAAATGGTTGTGGACGATTGATTCATTAATTGGTTCATTAATAATACGCTTGGTTCATTAATATTACTCGAGCGAAATTCAACTTGAACCTTAAAAATCTCCGAAACTATATGGTGAAACGGATTAATTTTTGGACAGTTAATGCATCCTAAATTAATCTCTCGGAGATATGAATTTCAATCGTCTCCAAGCATTTCGACTTTGGTATCGAAACTCCTTAAGTTTCGTGTTTCTTAAACAATAAATTTCGGGCCATAAAATAAGGATCATCGACTACAAAAAACGTCTCTACAAAAAAAGTGCATATTTACCGAAATACAACGATCTGAAAAGCGTTTGGGGTCGGATCGACCCCACATGCACTCAGAGCTTCGTGGTGGAAGTGTGCAGTCGAAGGGTTAATTTTTTAAGTTGCCTACTCCTCACTTAAAAAAAATAATATCTTGAAAATGGTTCACTTTTGCATAAAGCATTACTGGGTTATTCGATGGCGGAAAACATGTCCTACAACCCTTTCACAGGATCGTGACCAATAACCAGTAGCCCTATACAGTTATCTCATGACTCATTCACGATGATTGAGTGCGAAGTATTAATTTTTCTAATTGCCGCAAAAAGAAAACGGCTTGCCGGCATATTTCAATTGAAGAGTTGATCGAAACCTTCATCCTTGTCCATTTCATAAATTATTTCGGACTTTAAAACCGTAAGATCACAAAAGAGGTGGTGACGGACGGACAGCCATTATCTAATTTTCCAAGAGTTTACAGAAGCTACGGAACCGTAAAAAGCAGGAAGGAATTTCCACTCAAATATTTCTCCAACGTTAAGGGGCTATACCAGTGTGACACTTTTAAAAAATCGATTTTTTTGCCTTTTTCGACAGTTTATACTTTCAAGAATATCCTGTAAAAATTTCAAGGCCGTATCTCCAATAATTTTATCCTACAAAAATCGATAGTTAAATCTCTAAACGCGTTTTTCTCGAAATGAGATTTTTCAAATTTGCTGACATTGTAACTCAAAGAGCAATTATCCGATTGACTTGAAATTTGAAGTGAGTACTCTTGAATATATTTACTCTACAATGACGTAGGATATTTTTGATTGGATGAAAATTGACGATTTGGCATTGAAAAAAACGACCATTTTGTAGGCAAGAAAACAGACTTTTTTTCATAACTACGCCATTTTGTTAGATTTTGATATTTTTCGAAAATCCTACGTCATTGTACAGGAAATACCTTCCAGTTTAACGACATTTTTTCCTTTTTCGGTTTCAGCTACTCAATCGGCCGGAATCATGTCAGCAGTGGAGGAACTTTTTTTGGCGCCTCCGAAGGCAGCGCATAGTCGCTTGGATCTCAATATTTTTCTATGAAAAAATTATGTAATATAGGTCAAATATAGCCAAATATATTCTTAATTTTCCGAAACATTTAATTGAGTACTTTTCTTCGAAAAAATTCCCGAAAATCGTCCAAATTTTCTGCGTTCACACTGGTATAGGCCGTAAAATAAAAAATACAGTTTTCGCAACGAGCACGGCTTGCATCGAGCTGTCTTACCACTTTGATATCATCCTGCGCGATCGGATCCATGGTGTACCTCTCTTGAATCTGCACATCGACGTGCCTCCTCATTCTCAATTGCGAGAGCATCTCGCTTATTCGTCCCTTGAACTGAGTAGGTGCGCTCAACTGTGCATGCATCGCTTCGAAGCGATTCGTGAGAATTTCTTCCTCCGGCTGCAACGAGAGTCCCACCTTCCTCGTGACTTCCTGTCGCACGAGAACCTGAAGTACCCGATGTTGAAGTTCGAGTAGGGATCTCCGGTGTTCCTTGAGTCTGGCTTGAGTGGCGGTGTGTTGTCGTTGCAGTCCTTGTATCCTTTCGGCGGCCATATCGAGAAATGCGCGATGTCTGGCGGTTTCGTCCTCCTGGCATTTGAGTCGATGTTTGACCTGTTGAAAGCCGATCATCGGCACGGGTATGTAAACGTCGGGATTGGGATTATCGAGTTGCGCTTGTTTCCACAGCCTCGGATCGATGGAGCAGGGTGGATTGTCGAGATACTCTTTGAGCTGCGAAGGCTCCAATTTCACTTGTGCGAATATATTTTCGACGCCGATCTGCGTCAATTGTTGTTTCTGCATGGTTTGAGTGAGATAAGCGACCAATTCGTTGGCGGGAATTTTCCTCGAGGTACCGGTGACTCCTTTCTCGGACACGAAGACAGTGGCTTGGCTCTTGGTGTCGCCGGTGGACTTGATGGTGTCGACGCTTACGGTGAGATTGGGTTTGTTGCCCAGTATCGTGTTTATCGAGTTGATAAGTTGTTGCTTGCCGTCTTTGAGCTCCTGGTCCTTCTTGTTGAAGCAGAGAGCGACGAGGCCGTCGTTGTTGTCGGCGTTGGGCATGCAGCTGTATCCGATTGCTTTGAAGCGACAGAGCGGATTTTCCTGGGTAAGCTCGATCGGCTGAGCGTTCGCGGAGTAATAAGCTTTGCCGGTGCCCCAGAGGGCTTGAATGAGATTCCACCTGGCGATCGTATTGTCTCGCTCGTCGTTGAACAATTGACAATTGAAGACAGCGTTGTAGAGCGCCTCGGAAATTGCGTTAGCCGATTGTTGTTGCTGGAGCGCTTGTTGTTGCTGTTGTTGCTGTGGCTGCTGCGCGAGACTGGCGCCAAATCCACCGAAGCCCCCGCCGGTTCCAAAAGCCCCGAAGCCGGCGCTCGTCGTCGCGGGCTTCGCCCCGAAGGCCCCGAAAGCACCGGAAGTGCCGAAACCCGTGGACGAGGTGGTCGTCGTGCCGAAATTGCCGAAGAGACTGGGCGCGCTGGTCGTCGCGGCTGCTCCGAAATTACCGAAACCACCGAATCCCATCGAACTCGTTTGGGCCGGTGCTCCGAGTGTACCGAAGCCGGTGGAAGTCGTTGGAGCACCACCGAACGCCGTTGTGCTCGTGCCAAAGCCGAAACTCGTTGCTGGCGTGCTGAACGTACTCGTGCTCGTGGAAGCCGAGCCAAAACCAGTCGCTGCCGGTGTGCCGAAGCTCGGGGTCGCACCGAATCCCGCTGACTGAGTCGCCGGGGTGCCGAAGACACCGAGACCCGACGACGGCGTTGCCGCTGTGTTGAATCCAAAGGACGGGGTCGTGAAACCTGGTGAAAAAAAATCACAACTGCATCAAGGTAGTTCTGTAGGTACACGTGTGAGCCAAAAGTTTCGGTGGAAGCGTATAGTAACATCCAATGCCTGTACGATGCTGTTGGTTGTGAATTTTTGAGAGCTTGTACCCTCTATGTGTCCTACACATTCGCACCTCATGCATAGATAGGTCTCATACTCGTATAGAGAGCGGCGCTGTAATCGTGGCAACAGCGCGATTTTTCTGCAGTCATAGCGTTGAGCTTCCTACGATCCGTCTTTCGCGAAATATTTTATATAAATAAAAAAAAGTGTGAAAATGTCAACCCAAATGCGATAAAAAAGGAAAGTTTACAAGAAAAAAGGCGCTTGCTAAAAGACTGAAAGCTGTGGCAGCCATGTGTCAAGCACGTGCGGCTATAAACGCTATGAGAATAACCATAACCTCAACGATCAGCAACAAGAATACGCTGTCGAAGGACGTCGGATCGTGGATTTACAACATCTTGCCGACAGTTTAAATTGTATTCGCTGTAACGAAGACAAATACATGCATGAATACATGCATAAATTGAACAAATTAAATTTGTTTGCAGAGTAAATTTATTTCACATCCCTCTCAGAATTACTAGAACTCGGGGAAAAAAACACGCTTCGAGTTCCCAGACCACGCGCCGATCAGCTGGCTGCAGTGTACACTGTTGCCATTCCGTTACCGATGGTTGGGCCTACATTGGGTACATAATATTGACTCGGTACTAGTAGATAATACGATGGATATCATTTATTGCTGTAAAATATATTTTATATTGTGTTTTTGATCTACCATTGCCAGTAAACTTTTTGCCGGGACTGTCCAGGCTTTGATCCAATTGTTTCTTTTCCAGGCTTTGCCAGGCTTTGCCAGGCTTTGCACCACAATTGTGAGGGCTTTTCATGGTTATATCTTGGAAACTAGATGGTGAATCATTCTCATTTTTTTTCACATTATTCGTGACATCTTACTCTAGCTTATCCTCGTTTTTTATCAATTTCTTAATTTTAGTTTTGACGGTAAAATTAATGATGCTCTGTTTGCCAATCATAACGCATTTGTTGCTTGTAAACCAAGCCAACTTTAAGTGTAAATATCTCAGGTTTGGGGTGGTCAAACTTATTCAAATTGCCCAGATGTTTGGATAATGTATTGAATAACATATACGTCAAATTTCAACCATTTCTTAATTCAACTCTTCTGTGGAGGTACTACCTTAAATTATCACTTTTCATAAGTCAATATCTCCGAAACTAAACGGTCAAAGTTCGTCATTTTTTTAAATCAATCCCACTATAGTACTGCGTACACGTGTGTTTTTATTTCGAAATCCTAAGATCCGTTTAGAACCTATATCGAGAAATGCGAGCAAACGCCTATCGGTTTACGTGTTAGGTATAGGGATCGCGTACAAAAATACCCATATTCAATTGCAATTATCTCATGAACGAAACGATGAATCGAATTGAGTTTTTGGGCATCAGTCCATGAAGGTCATAACTACACCATACTTAGATGTCAGCCAATTCCTAACATTTGACCAAAACTACAGAACTACCTTAAGACAGGACACCACTGTAACTGTACACTTTCGAACGTTTACTTTGGTTTTTTTTTTAAGAAAGGAATAAAACACGTGGTCGAAAAAACTTTTAGGCTTTATTAGGTATATATTGAAGTATGTGAAAAAAATGATTTGTTAATAGGATACAAAATGGCGGTGCACGGGTCGGTCTAGCACTACTGGTTTTCAGCCAAACCTCTCCGCAGCATGCAGTAGAACTGTGGTAAATTTAATGCTGGACCTAAGAGTGAAATATTTTCGTTAATTATATTAGTTTTAGACCGGTGCGATGGTCTAGTGGTTAGCGTGCTCGCCACTAAACCAGCGAACCGGGAGGTCGCGGGTTCGAATCCCAGTCGCGTACATTTTGTCGTGAAATGTTTTTCTTCGGCATTTTCGCGGCGAAATAAGACTAGTTCCACGACTGGGGGGCGAACTCGATGACCGGCTGTATTGGTATAGGTTTTCCGCAGTTTCCCTATACCCATGACAGAAATGTCATGATGAATATGATACAGAGGGGGAAGTCGGCTGCGGCCGCAAGAGGGGGGAACAGGGGAAAGATGGAGAAGAAAAAGGAGTAAACAGTAGAGGAAAGAATGGTCATAACGATGGGAAAGAATAGGTAACAAACGCGACAAGCGTGTACCTAAGGAAAAAACCAATATATTAGTTTTAGCAGTCACGTACGGAGAGAAATTTAAAAAATTACGAGTTTGAAAAAAAGTTGGTTTTTTCCACCATAATTTTCATATGAAAAGTGATATATTTTTTACAATTTTCAATTGATCGACAAAAGCGCTCGTATTTGACTGTTAAAGCAATCTAAGAAGCTACGGTTAAAATTGCAAGTCGATTGGACGAAAATTGTTCGAGTTCTGCTGCGTGCCGATTTCACAAGACTTGATTTTGAGGAAAACGTGTTTGACGTTTTCGGTACCCGCTAGGAAACAAATGCATGAGTGAATTTGCAGAAGCGTGGGAGCTTCTTGAGTAAGTTACGTGATCCTCGTTTAACGATTTTTATTTCAAAATAAAATTTTTGGTCCTGCGTCCACCGGCGTGGCATCGCCAAATGCGCTTTTCAGTGGAGAATCCCCTAAAAAATAGCTCGAAAACCACTTTAAAACTGTTTTTTTTTTAGCTATAAACCAATATGCATATTTTTTTTAAGGTTCAAAGGATTTATTAAGACTGTTTCCAAAAAAACGACTTTTGGACAATTTTACCGTGGTGTCCTCCCTTAATCAGGTACTCTTCTCTCCTCCCTTGCGTCCTTCCGCGACAAACGAGCATCGCGATTCCACAGCCGACAAAGTTCTTTTCTTTTTCGGCAGTGTGTCACACTGACGTTCGCAGTCTCGACAGGCCCATATAAAAAGCCTGCCTTGGGGAATTAAGTCGGAATATCGTAGAAACGCTGCAGGATTCTTTGCTGCTGATCAAGTAGGGTGTGCCGGATATTCAGAGTTGATACTTGAAATGCTCGAGATCACGAATCTTACGTGCGAGGCATCAAGGCTTTCAAGGAAAAACTCGAAAATTTCATCCAGTGGGAAATTCATCGCGTGAAACATGTATCCGAACTACAAGCGGCATTTTCCAAGATCTTACATCATGGGCACCTTGATCAGGCGACGGCAAGATCCGGAATACGTTACGCAGTTGATGCATGAAATGGAGACGACAAGAGAGGCTATTGGGGTGAGTAAAACTCATCAAACCGAGACAGTAATCCCATCGAAATGGCATATACCTCCTTCTTCTCGAAAAATCATTCCAAAGAATTCATCTTCGTATACACAATATAAAAATCGTAACTTCCTTGGTAGTGAAAAAAAATGTTAGCGATTCTCTTCATTTCTGATATAGAAAACTGCAACCTGTCGAGCTCGTCGCAGCCTCACAGGAAACAAGAACAAAAACTGGTTTTTTCTCTATTATCACATATAAAAATTGATATCAATTGTTAATGAACTAAAATGTAGGACGTCACCATGGACATTATGATAACGACTCCCGGGGAAATACCGAACGAGATGTACGATGTGGATCCGAGTCGCGGAGGCGTAACAATGGCCAAACACCACGACCAGAGCGTGACGGACTCTTCCAAAAAGAGCGTCGAGGATGTTTCAGGATTCGCCGCTCACAGCACCCTCTTTGGCGTTTTGCTTATAGCTTTGTTGCTGTTGGTTCTGATTTGTTGCTTGTCGGCTTGCGTCATAGCGAGAGCCAGGCGCAGACAGGCCACTGCCAGCGAGATGGAGTGCGACGCGGATTGCAGCGGCGGCATAAAACAGCCACTCATAAGCTCCGACACGACTTGCAAGAGCAGCTGCGCTTCTACGCGACATTGAGCATCGCGCAAGTCCCCGATACTTGGGCCGCTTTCGTTTCTACCTCAAGTTATCGGAGAGCTGTTTGTGCGAAAAGGCACCGAGCTTACTTCGTAACGGGCGACACAAAGACGTTTGACGTGCGCTCGAAAGACATTTCTTCGAGACAGTCGCCTTTACGGGGAATTTCGTTCACTGCTGAAAGCAATTCCGCATAAGCTGTGAATTTAGCGAGTGTATTTTTTTTCAAAGCCTCCGCGCAAATGTCAGATTTTTCAATAAACGTATTTTTTCTTAGTCATTCCGTATGCATTACGTCAAAAAAAAACATCGTTAACAATGCACGTGCAAAGCATGCGATTTTGACGTGCGAGCGGCGTGACATAACCTCGAAAGACGACAAAGCGATCGCAAAGGAAAACAAAGAAAAGCTCACTCGGTTTTACGGGAGTTGCCGCGGTCGAAGTTGCCGATCCGAAACTGAAAGTCGGCTGCGTTGCAGGTGCGGGCGCACCGAAACCAGTGCCGAATGACATTTTCTTCAATTCCCGTTTCAATTACGTAGCAAACACAAAACACCGATCAACGATATCACGCGTCGGTTTGCGCGCCGAATTCGCGAAGGACTCAACGCGCATGAGAGTCCCCGAGCAGTACCGGAATACGCCGAGAGGGCGTTTTTTACTCCGTTTCGCTTGATTTTTAACTCCGCTTCGACAAATGACAGGCGTGGACGTCGCCACGGAACACGCTCGTGCGACACTGTCGTTAGATCGAGTAACTCGAACGAAAATAGCCGCTGACCCATTGTGGCGTTTTAGTACCGAAGAGCGCCGCTAGATGACGAAGCCCGCCAATTTCGAATCGAAGGGGTGCGTATTCGTAAGCGAAATAGTTCAGGATAATCAGAATTTCTTTACTTACGTAGCGGGGTACCCTGAAACAGCGAAAATTCAATGGAAGTACGTTTTGGGTTGCTTTTTGTTCACATTTTATTTCTCATAGTTATAGCCGTGTAGGAATACGATACAGCGCGTTGGCTTATTCTCGGTAGATTTTATCATTCAAAAACTTAAATAAACATTTTCATTGACTGACTAACGTTAATATATATATATATATATATATATATATATATATATATATATATATATATATATATATATATATATATATATATATATATATATATATAGATACTTTCTTCAACTTTTCATAAGTTTTCTTATGAACGTTTTGATATATGTATATAGGTTTGGGCAATGTTTTCATGCGTCAGCGACGTGATTGCTATAAACGCGAATACCAGTGACTAAATGATATTCCACTACTATTGACCACGATTCGAACGTTTCTAACGATTCAACTTCAGTTTTCTCAGCGTAAGCAATGAGAACTGTTCACTCATGAGCGACTGCCAAACGACAAAGACTAACAATAATGCACACTCTCTCGCGACTTTTTAGTTAGCGCTACTCCCGCTTGGGGCGCCACTTTCAGTATCGGACTGCGAAAATCCCATGATCAAAACTTTCACCAAGTATAACGAAACAAATTGAATGAGCAGAACGTAATTCAACTTATCTACATCATTGGTTGGGTCAACGTCTCAATTGCAGTCAAATCGCGTCAATTAATATTTAAACAATATCGTAGTAACCTATATACACAGCCGGATGGTTCGTACGTTTTGACAATGTTCACACGGATGCGAAGAGACGTTCTTCGTCTGGACTCAAACGTAACCGATATTCACGAAAAAAGAGTTTTTTTTTCTAACGAATAAATAATTTATGTCTTTCTAATATCGTCATTTAACTTATAGCCTCGTTTGTGTTATCGATACACATACATGATACATGTATATATATGTATATATATATACACACACATATATATTGCTTTAGGTTTCAAGTTCATTGTTGCGCCGTGGTCAGCCGACGTGGTCCGTCTCTAGAATCAGAAAGTCAAATACGAGCGAACTTGAAAATTAAATATTTCCAAAATCCAACAAGACCCATTCATAAATAATCGCGCTGACCATAATAAAAATTGGCTATTTCTCGTGCATATTCATTTACGAATATGATCGGCTTGTAACGAACGATAATATTAGAAAAAAAATGGGTATAGAGTTAACGCCGTACGAACAAGTCGTCACCTCATCAAGACTCCCAAATTATTTATGAATGGTGTATATCAATCGATAAGAGCGTTTAAATCTCGTTAGCATATTGCGTCATCATCGTTTGGAATGTCAAGTAAATCCAGACAACGTAAAGATCATTTTTGTTTCTTCGTTGCCGTTCAATTTTTTAGGAAGACCTACGAATAACGCGGCGCAGAGTGGCGAAAAATCATTTGGCCTCCTTCGCGACGCCTGTGTGTGACTTCGCCATCTTTTTGTGGCGAGGAGCGAGTTTGCATTTTTGTTCAAACGTCGCTACATATACGTCAATCGTGCCAGTCTACGAACATACTGTGCAGACATCTCTTCAAATCGGAAGGCAACAAACAAACATCCTTTATCATTCGAATACCGTGATATTTCGAAAAATACAGCAATCAACGCGATCGGCGAACAATTTGGGAGCAGACTTCATGAGGTTCACATCGAGATTTTTCTAACGAGATTTAACTGCAATATTATTGGCGTATTTGTTGTGTGCGTGTCACATGGAACGGAAGACGAGGTCGTGCGCGATTGGAATAATATTGTGATATCATTCGAGAATAATTTGCCCTTTGCGTCTTGGACCCTGCGTTTCGGAAAATGCATACGCGAGGGGTAACATTAGTCCAGATCGATAAAAAAAAACACTTTTTTCAACTTTCACATTTGTTGCCTTTCAATTTCCAGCAAGCTCCGCAAAAAACACGCTCACGACACTCCAGCATCGCGGCTTTTCGATTTTTCTTCCGAATATTCCCATTCCCAGAACACGTGAAAAAAGTTCGTGGAAAATATATTGGCTTTATTTTTTTCAAGCATAAAGAATTCTCAAAACTGCACCTGGACTAGTGTTCCACCTCAATGTACCTTAGGATTAAATTGAAAAGTGAAAAAATATTTTACAGTCGTAAAAATATGAGCGCGCAAAAGTACTTTAGGCCTCGCCAATTACGTTAGACGACGATTCTTAGTGACATTTACACATTGATACGTCAATTATGTATATATTTATATCGACTTATTCCGTCTAATTGAATATTGCGACTAAGCACAACGTATAGTTTGCATATAAACGTGATTGCGTGCGTGTGTGTGCGCGTCGAGCTCGTTGGACTTTTTAGACAACTATTCCCATCGCTCTCCTCTTTCCTCAATTATTATTATTATTATTATTATTATTATTATTATTAATATGTGGTAGTAAATTTGTGTCCTTTCGTTTTCAATAATTTATCTACTTTTGATCCTTTCTTCATTACGTATTAAAGCGTTGTCGGCGAGAAAAATAAGGATTATCTCCCCACACGTAAGTTTCTTCGTTATCAAATATTTCTCCAGCTTGTAAAAGCTTGAGATTTGTGGGGTCCCGAAATTGGTTGTATCGTGAAAGGCAGGTGTGTTGAAAGACGTCGTTACCCCCCTCCCTCCCTTCCCTCTCGGTTTTCATCGTAACGTGGGTTTGTTTGGATTCGAGCTCGACTTTGGATTTTCGGAGAAATTAATCGGTCTTGTCGGAACGAACGAGAGGAGAGGAAAGTTAAAGATACGACTCGGAAAACTCAAAATCCGAAGCCGAGGCTCGAGAGGATCTCGTGTAAACGGAAATACCCCCACCGATTGCGCTGTCCGAAGTTCCCTCGCCGGTTACGAAATCGGCTATTATCAGCGAACCCTTTGGACCGCCTCCGCTACCAAGGACGACGTCGCGAGCTGCCAACTTTTGCTTCAGTGCCTTGATCTTCTCCTCTTTCTGCGAATAGGGGAGAAAAATAATTTAATTGAACAGGCGCGCAATGATATTTTATTCTCGCGAATCCGCAGCTACCGGAAAGACTTAGAATTTTGTCATGTCCGTCATGCTCATGACGAAAATTCAGTCATGAACGTGACGGACATGACGAAATTCTAAGTGTTTCCGGTAGTTGCCGATACGTGAGTGATTTTTCCGGTAGTTGCGGGCATACGTGAGTTGTTTTTGAAATACTATTTTTCATTAAAAAGGAAAGTTTTAAGGGGAGGGGTATCTTTAGGCGAGGAAAACATTAGCTGATTTTCGATCTTCTTTTACAGACAAGTTTTTTTACCATTTTTGAGACTTAGGGTATGTTTTGTTACGACTTTTGGCTGTTACGTTGAATTTTTGAAAAATTGATCTTCAGAAATGGCGGATGTAAGGCACGGTCTTCTGAACTGCACTTTCGAAAGTGGCGTGACGTATAGCTAAAAAACGAATCGACCGATTCTGATGAGATTTGGTATAAATCTTCCTAACCTTATTGTCTAAAACATGATCCTAAATGTTTTTGAAAAAAAAAACTATTTTTTTATTGCAATACTAGCCATTTTTTTTAAATTGGTAATTCTTTAGATATGTGACTTTTCCGACAAATATTATCCGATTCCTCCGATAAAATATAATTTATTTGGTTTGTTTGGGTTTGTTTAGGTTGTTTAGGTTGAAATGTCGAAAGACGTCGAAATGTTCAAAAACCCAAACAAACCCAATGTAGTCATTGAAATGTTCAGAAATGCCCTGTTTTATAACGTGATTTCGCGAACTTCAAAACCCCGTAACTTTTTAGGGGTTGGGGGTGAATTTCAGCTTCCCCCGACTGAATATCATCATTTATAACCTCATAAATGAGAAAATAGCAAACAAATAATTTTAGGCTTATTTTTCGGAAAAGTCACTTATCTAAAGAATTACCGAAAAATTCAATCTTTTTCTTTCAAAATGTACCATTTCATCGATTTTCAACATTTCTCACTTTTTCTTGGTTTATATTCTGCATATGAGTGTTAATGAAAGAATGTTGTCACATTCGTGGCGGACGTTGTCACGCCATCTGACAACATCCGCCACAACCCGTTTAGAAAATAGCGCCATACGATACAAAAGTAGTAATAAAACATACCCTCTCTCAAAAATGGTAAATAAATGTATCCTTTAAAAAAAAATCATGAAAATCAACCTCTTTTTGCTCGGTTAGAGTTATCTTGCCCCTTAAAAAAAGTTTGATTTTCAGAAATATGAAATGCATTTTCTTTTATCGTGTACAAACCGAAGCGATTAATTTTTGGAGCTCGTCGTTTTCACTGACGAGTTTCTGATATCTCTCCTCGTCTTCCTTCGACATTCCGACGTCGGGATTGTACTTGGACTCGACCTTGTCCTTAGGATGCCTTATCACCTCGATAACTTTCGGCACGAATATCAGAGCCATACTCAAGAAGCAGCAGAAAATAATGGCGAGAGCCACGAAGGTGAAGCTCGCGTCTTGCTGGCTGGCAATGACCATCGTGACCGGTGCCGTTATTAGACAAAGCACGACAACGTTGTAGATCGACATCCCGACGTATCTCGAGTCGTTGATCTGCTTAACTTTTATACTGCGCGTCTCGTATGCCAGGAACAATCCAAACACAAGAACAACCGCCTTGTATCCATAAATCAAGCCTGGATAAAAAATCGACGAACGTGAGAATCGACAAATCAATAACAATGTTGTACATCTACGTTCTTTTTTCAAATTTAGTTCTACGGACGTTTCTTTCGTGAAAGGTGCACTGCGGTTTTCATCGCAGCTGCTAAAAGAAATTGCAGGGAAATTTTGAACGAAAAACGCTATCATTGCTAGCTATTATTCTGCTTATCTTTAAAAAAAAATCAGAAGAGATTATTGCAAATTCGACTGTTCTGATTGCTTAAATTACCTAAAGTTGGACTTTTACATTACTGCAGTAGCATTTTCATATTTTTGTACATCTGTATAGTTGGATATTCGTATTTTTGTATGTCTATAAATCGATCCCTCGGGTACTGTTAATTGCCGAAAAGAAAAGAACCCTGTTCAATGTGTTTCAAAAATGCTCGCTGAATAAATTCTACAGAAAGAAGAGATTCACGATTCAAAGAAAAATTAGAGAAAAAATTGGTTATTTTTTAAACCGCCGTTGTTGAAGTAAAAAAACTACTGCGATGAAGGAAAAAGAAAACGTTCCGTATTTTGGAAAATGAATAAATCACCTAGCCACACGCTGTTGTGATTACTCTCGCAGTGTTCTAGCTCGGGTCTGATTCTCGCATCGTCGTCTCCGTCGGGTGGCAGTTCGAGGGGAAAAACTTCGATATTTCTCTGCAGAGGATCCAAGCCTTGCCAAGTCCCAAGAAGCACGATGTCGATAGCCAGTAGAGCGCTCACCATTGTGTACAATTTCCACGGTTGAATGTTCGTCTGGACCGACGAAACTTTCTGCTTGGCCATGAACAACTGAAACGAAAAAAATTCCGTATTGTAATAACATCTGCTGAATGTCGCATGCAAGATTCTTGTCCACATTTATTATAGTCATCCTCAGTAAGAAAAAAAACATTCAATTCTCTCTCTGTACGAATATTGAAAGTTTAATAATAAAAGAATAGTGGAAAAGTAACCATATCTGCTCTTGAATTCCGTTATATCTTTCTATATCGATGATATTACGTATGTATCGAATTTATTACCACAATTCACACAATTTGTCTGAGATCTTGTCCACAGTTATTATAGTCATCCTCAGTAAAAAAAAACGTTCCATTCTCTTTCTGTACGAATATTGGAAGTATAATAATAAAAGAATAGTGGAAAAGTAACAATAGATATTCTTAAATTCCGTTAAATCCTTCTATATCGATGATATTACGTATATCTCGATTTTATTACCACAATTCACATAATTTAAATGTTTTATCGTTAACAACGCATTTTGCTGCATGTGCGTATATGAATTTATAGGTAATTATCAACTGCATTGCGTCACCTTGGCTTGGTCCGCCTTAGTTTTGGTAGTGAGGCGATGAACTCGCCAGACTTTGCTGAACATTGCGCCGAAAGCGAGGGTAAATCCGAGGGAGAGCATCCAAGCTCGTGCTTGACAAATTCCAGCGTACTCCCAAGGCTCAACGAATCTTCCGTCGACGCCCAGCAAAAAGACAGACACGAAACAGGCGATAACGCCGACCAGCATGATCGTGTTGCACACGGGGTGCGAGGACTGTATGACTCTGCAACGAAAGCAAATTAAGTGTTAAATCACTAATATTTTCCGCCGAATAAGACCGCTGGTACATTGCGCTAAAAGTGTTGATATTTACCTTCTGTGCCTGTTCCAGATATTGAATATTATCAGCAATATCGTTACGGCTATCCCTGTCGAGGATATCGTGCCCATGCAAATGAACAACGGCAGAGAGACCGTTCTCAGCACCGTTCTGACTATCGTCCTGTCCTGCGGTACTTTTCCACCTATCCATCTTTCCATGTTTTTCCAGGTGAGATTGTCACTCTGGGTGTCGTAGTAACCCAATTTTACGTACTTGCCGTCGATCACCTGCTCTATCTGGGTCAGGGCTATCCTGTCGCCCTGAGAACTGAAGGCTACGTACCCCTAGTAAAAAAAAGCGAACAATCGTATCCTATTGCTCGTATCACTTTACATTCGTCTCACTGCACTTAGGCATGTCTGCCGCTGCTCGTTATTTGCGCAAGCATGCAAGAAAAATCTCTTTTGAGACAACTTATTCAACGCTCACCGATATTCCCAGAAATTGTGTTGAATTTATGGCGGAATAAATCTCGTCTGCGATTTCTTTTTCAGTGTAGGTGAAGTTTTTCAAGCTCTTGCCAGTTTTCGCGAGCTTTTCCATTGTTTTGTTGAAGGCTTGATGAAAAAACAAAGAAACAAGGTTAAGCATTGTTTCAGATGTTGAAATTTGTCGATTTGTAAGTTAACGAATTAGTTTATTTATTTACCCAGTGCGACGGACCAAACGGCGTCGTAAGCAAGGGGAGCTTCCTGATATCCCTCGGGATATCTATTGTTGTCAATATCGTAGCCATCCTCCTTCAGCAGTTTGTTCAAACGTTGCCTGAAGTCTTCGGACGTCATGCCGCTGATGGTAGTGTCGTTGTTTTGGTTCCACATGAGCGCCTCGGTCGTGAAGTGTCCCTCGGCCGCTTGTCGCATTTCTTCCTTGGTGCACGTGATGCCCTCTTTGTCGAGATTCACCTCGAACCAATTGTCCTCGTACCAGCCGATGAAGAACCAAACGTAACTCTTACCGTATAGATTCTGATGGAAAACTTCGCAGAGCACGCGACGCGCCGCGACTACGTAGAAGAGACCGACTATTATTCGGGCGTCCTGACGACGAAGATTTCTCACGGCATCCGCCGGATCCGAGAGGAAACTCTGACGCGTAACTATCTCGATTCCAGCCTCCTTGCAACGAGCCTCGAGATCTTCGACGGTCTGCGGATCAATCGGATTGGGAAGCTTCGATTGATACGGTTGTCTTGCCATTGTTTGTTAAGGTTCGCGAGATTGACAAATTGTTTTTCTCAATTATTACTCGTGTAATTACGTTGATCTTGTAATACGATAAAACGCGTTCAATGTTGTCGTTTTCTAGTCCCTCGAAATGGCGGAAACGAGGTTGAAACGGCCCATGCCATTTATAAAAAAATGTATCTCTCACTTACGGTATTAATGGGTTAAGGGGAGATGTACACCTAGATGGTCGAGGTCGAGGATTTAGAAGCTATGAACATTCCGTCGACCGTAGAAGACCTACACTATGGGCCTGGTATCGATGATTCCATGTAAGTTGACAAATTTCATAATTTATACATTCCCAAATTTTCAAACGCGTTTTTCTCAAAATCACGTTTTTCAAATCGGTACCCAAAATTTCTCGAAAACCAATGAACCAATTGCCTTGAGGTTTTTTGTGGTTATTCTATACACCATTATCTAGTACTTGTCATAAGATTTTTTTTCCGTTACTTAGTTTTTGTTTTATAGGCAAAATAATAACTAATTTTTGGCCCAAAAATCACTATTTATGTTCAAACGTCCGCCATTTTGTCGTAAATCGATATTTTCAAAATCGGCTATGACAAGTACTAGATTATAGTATCTAATTTAATTATCTTTTTGGTTTTTTTTTTCAGATGATTTTTGAAGAAACGCCAGTGGGTACCGTATACGCAGATTTTTTTACGACGCTCCAAGGATCATACAATATCCTTGTATATTTTTGATATTTTTAAATAAAGGAAATTAAACATATTTTTGAATGTATATACTTTTAGATAATTAAAACCCCAATCCGAAATTTCAAATAATTTTCCTTGGAAAAATTGACAAAAATGACCTTTTTCTGGCTCCTAGGTGTATATCTCCCATTAAGCTACTGTGAAAATGTAAAAAATCGTTTAAATTGAAGAGGAAGGTCCAACATATGGCCCAGGAATTGCAGATTGAGGGTAAACTTATCATTACAACGATAGAATTGCTAGCAAAACTTTGAACGCGTTTTTCTCGAAATCATGTTCTTCAAAACGGTGTACACGATTTCTCGAGATTTAATGAACGGATTCACTTGAAATTTGGGATACTTATTCAGTGTAATAGTAGTTTGTTTGTCTTGACCGACGTTTTTCTTAACATGCTTTTTTAATTAGCTATTGACAATGACTTCATTCCTCGAAAAATTGAAAAAAAATCGAAATTTTTTTCTTCATGATTTAAACACGATAACAAAAGAATCTCGATCAAGTCTTATAGCCAAAATGATCTATTTTAAGAAAAAAAACTCGTTTGTTTCAGATCAACCGGGTGGCCAAAGTCAAGGGCACCGTCAGGCCCCTCGAGTTTAAAGGTCCTTCACGAGATTGATTATAACTCCTTTAATTATTAATATTTGTAAATCAATTTTGGCCCACAAGTTTGTTAATATACATACAGATGTATGTCCAAACGATTTTTAAATAATCTCACTGATCCCTTCAAAATTCTTTTTTTTTAAATAACTCTGATTTTCAGGTTATCACAGTAGTCTAACCCCTCATTTATCATATTCTTTACATCCACATAGCTTGTTATAATTAGATGTAATATTCTATTTTATTCACAATTATAATAATTCCAATGAAATATCTCGTTTTGCAATGATTTGTACTTAATCGGAATTGAATGGAACACGACAATTTAATTATTGTAAAGTATTGTAAACTTTTGCCTACCGACATGAAGACTTCCTCGGCTTGCTGCAAAATGGCGACTCTGGACCAGCCGAATTTCTGCAGCAATTTAATTCTCGTTGGATTGTGCACCGTTGCCGAGGGATGAGTCCTGAAAAGCGTCGGAAAACGATTCCGATCCGACAACGCAGGCGAGGACGCACCGTAACACAGCTATGAAGAAAAAAAACATTAGTAATTTTTTTCGAAAGAAAACAATCGAAGAAATGTAAAACGTTTATATATATCAGAATAATAATATTTATTATTACAAAGAAAAGATCAAAGAAATGGTATATACATATATAGATATATATGAGGTATTCCAAGTGTTTTCGAACGGCCTACAAGCCTGACCTTCTTCAATCTTTTTCAATGTTGGTGATATTTTGGTATCATATATTTTGAATACGTAGCATTTTTACAGATTTCTATCGGCCCACTAACTCGGCTAACTCGAAGATAAAATTTTACACGTGATCAAATTTCAAATAATCGTATCGTAGTGATCTTCTCGTCGTACGAAAAAATGTCCTTTACAAAAAAGATGCGTTTTTCTATGAACTATTTTGGGGAAAAATTTCACAATTTTCCAAGCCCTAGAACACTAAAAAAAAAGAAAAATCTTTCATTTCTTAATTTTTTAACCCCAATGACTACGTTGATCCTGCTGAAATTTACACTGAATTTTCTTTTGTGAGTGTAAAACAAAGTGTGTAAGTTTCAGTCTGGGCTGGGCTTGCGTTCAGTTAATATTGTCGTCTTAAATTTAATGGGAAATTGTTTTTGTTGAATAACTCGGCGATTTACAATTTTTAAGTAAAGATGGTAATGACTAAACTTGTAGAAAATTGAGTGCTTTACCACTTTGGTCATCACAGTTTTTTCTCTACCATCGATATTTTTCGAATTAAACCTGAAAAAAGCGGCTATTGCATTATCTCGTTTATTTTTAACTTTAGGGCATAAATGAACATAAATAAACTTGTAGAGAATACAGTTTTGATCAATTTTTGTTCTTGCATTTTTTTCTTATATTCAATATTTAAGGTCGTACGTCAACGATAATAGAAAAAGAGCGAATGGTTCCCGAAATAATATTTTCACGCTTCTCGTTTTTTTTCACCGATGGCGTATGACCTTAAATATTGATTCTATGAAAAAAAAAGGTAGAGACCAAAATTGTCGAGAATTTCATTCTCTACAAGTTTGTTTATGTTCGTTTATGCCCTGAAGTTAAAAATGAGCGAGATAATGCTATAGTCGCTTTTTTCAAGTTTACTTCGAAAAATATTGATGGTAGAGAAAAAACTGTAATGACCAAAGTTGTAAAGCCCTCGATTTCCTACAAGTTTAGTCATTACCATTTTTACTTAAAAATGGGAAATCGTCGAGTTATTCAACAAAAACAATTTCCCATTAAATTTAAGACGACTATATTAACTGAACGCAAGCCCAGCCCAGAATGAAACTTATACATGTTATTTTACACTAATGAAAGAAAACTCAGTGTAAATTTCAGCAGGATCAACCTAGTCATTGGAGTTGAAAAATTAAAAAATGAAAGATTTTTCTTTTTTTTTAGTATTGTAGTATTTGGAAAATTTTGGAATTTTTTTTTTAAATAGTTCATAGAAAAACGAATCTTTTTTGTAGAGGACATTTTTTTGTACGACGAGAAGATCACTACGATACGATCATTTGAAATTTTATCACGTGTGAAGTTTTATCTCCGAGTTGGCCGAGTTATCGAGCCGATAAAAATCCGAAAAAAATGCAACGGACTCAAAATATATGATACAAAAACATCGACAACTTTGAAAAAGATTGAAGAAGGTCAGGCTTTTAGGCCGTTCGGAAACATTTGGAATACCTCATATATATATATATATAGTTTTAAATTTTCTCCCTACTCACAACAACCAAATTCCACATTTTGGAGGCTTCAGCAACCGTTGTACAGACGGTACTGCAGCCGGCGAGTAACATCAATTTTTGTGGCGTATTATAGAGCAAATCGTACATCACGGAAGCCCCCAGCCCTTGCTCGCACTGTGGATATAATCCGGTATTTTGGTGAGAAAAATTAGCCGCAAAGTAGGGATTTTCAATTGTAAATACATGAATTGGAGCTGTACCTCGCTGTCGTTGGAGTGCAGATTGAGAGTGAAACCCGGTAGCAAATTCTTTTCCCTATTGACATCCTCCAGGGCCAAATTCGCAGCTGGCATACAAGCCTATTTGTGGAGCATAAATTTACGGATGCACGATTAGTTTGAAGGTCGCATGGGGGAATATAAACAAGAAAAAAAACGTTTATAATACAAAAAGGAAAATGAAGTGAAAACGATAAATAAATAACGATTGGAATCTCACTCACTTGACCTCCCTGCCACCCCCCTTCGCCAGCAATTGGAAATATCCCTCCGATATGTAAAACATTATCGTCCGATGGTGGCAATACTCCGTGGATCGGGAGCGCGATCGACAGGATCACGAAAAATTCTAGCACCCTCATTTTTATTTCAATTTTATTTCCGATTTTCCATTGGAATCTTTAGGCGATTTTGAACGATGAAGCTCTTAAAATAATTTTACAGCGCGCTCTTCGTGCTCTGTGACTTTAGGGCTATTCATCGTTTCTCGGATCATTCGAAATTACGATAGAATAGCGTTACTCTTCGTCCGCGCCTCGCTGTTCCGGAAGTGGCTACTGTGCTGAGGTCGCGAGACTTTTTCCCGAGCACTGTCAACTGTCTCACAAATCACACTCCATTTAAAAAGTTTTTCTCGAATCGTAATTAGACCCGGCGATGGGTGAAGTATTTTTTTTATCGTTGTTCAATTTTATGGAAAAGAATTGACAATGATTTTGGGGTAAAAACCGTTTTTGTCGAGGGAGGCACGTCGCACGCGAGTCATATTGATTCCGTGCTGCCCGAGAACTCGCGTGGTGGGGATGAGGGCGGCGTTCTCGAGCCCCTCGTTGTCAAAATAATCAATAAACAACCCTCCCTGCTATAGAAAAGTTATGCATTGCTAAATAACTATCGTACAATGAACATCCAATTGATTAGTCTTTTTCTTCGATCTAATTTGTACACTTGCTACATGTCAAGAAAAAACGATCTATTGATAACTCAAATATGAAATTTAAAAAAAGAAAGTTTTTTCGAAGATGGCGCGTATCGAACGAAGTAACTGCAAATTTTCAGGGCAAGCGGAAGAAAAGGAACATCATGATGATGCACTAGGACCCAAATCGTTAATTTTCTTATAATCCACTTAGAAATGGGAATAGAAAACGATTCGAAGGATGGCGCCTATGCACGCACGTGGATCAGCTGTCCCACGCATTGTTGACGCAATGGCCGTCGACTGAGCGGCTTTATCGTTATTTTTCCGCAATATTTACTTTTATTTCGGCAACGCGGACAAGAACTTCAAAATGTCAGTCCAACGTGCATTACCGCAGAGCAAAGAGGCTCTTTTGAAATCTTACACGACGAGACTCAAAGACGACGTTAAATCAATGCTCGAAAACTTCGAAGGTGCGTTCCTAACCTCACTTTCCTTTGTATTGTTGTAGTTGACGAGCTTCAGCCGACTAGAATTGCGTGAAAACTGTGATATTTAATTAACTGTGTTGACAAGTGCTCGAAGGATACCGAGATAACGAATTATCTTGATGGTTGAAACAATGCCGCCTGGTTCAAAGATAAGCGCAAACATTTATTTTTCATTTTCTGCGTTATGCGACTATTTTTGTTTTGTTTTTCGAGTGTAAGAATTCTCGCTTGAAATTCGTGGAAAAAAGATGGCGTGTGAGAATTTCCGAAACCCAGAATCATAAAAAGATCATGATAAAATTGGCGTCCACCAAGAAGAATTTTCAAATTCAATTTTTTGTATTCACAATCGGAAAAAAGGTTGGTCTGCGATGGTCCGGCGAACTTTGTCCCAGACTAATTCGTACAGTCTAATCTATAAATAGACTCGTCTATTTCCCGCAGAAAATTATGAATAATTCAGGAATGACAAAAAGGACATAATTCCTGAACGAGCGTGCCTATCAATTTCATTCGCCCGATTTCCGAATGTCTCCGTGTGATTCAACGTGTCGTTTGTTCCTTCTCGGTATGACGACGCAGAGATCGTCAAGCTGGCAAAAGGTGAGAACGATTCGCAGCTGTCGCGAATGACTCAGTGCGAGCAGGATACTTTCGAGATGCACGTGAGGGCGGCGAATATCGTGAGAGCCGGAGAATCCCTGATGAAACTCGTGTCCGACATTAAGCAGTACCTGATTCTGAACGATTTTCCATCGGTCAACGAGGCGATAGCGACCAATAGCAAATTATTCCGCACCAAGCAGGCCGAGTGCGATCAGAAATTGGCTTCTCTGAGGGACGACATGGCTGCTGATCTTTACGACCTCGAAGAGGAATACTACACTTCGATATACAAGTGAACTTTGCCCAGGTGTGACGATTGAAAAGTTTTTCGAAAGTTGGTTCCAGCGACGGCGAATATCGAATCGTACATGCTCAATTTGTGATGGTCCTGGTCTTTGCACTGTATTATATTTATTAGAATAAACAATTTTTGTAATCGTCACTATTTTAACTTATCTCCTTGCTGAGGAAGTAAAAAAGCCGAAGGCTTGGACCTAGTTGGAATGTTCGAGAGTATCGATATTTTATTTTTGCCGGATTCTCAAAATATCGGATCTATATATATATAAGACGGTTCCATAGCTCAATGACTGACTGACATATAGACAATGCGCAGCCTAAACCGCTGAAGATAGAAACATGAAATTTGGTAGATATGTTCCTTAGAAGGTGTAGAGGTGTACTAAGGATTTTTCGAAAATCAACTCCGAAGAGGGTAAAATTGTATTCCTTACGTGTATCGACGCAGGCGAATACAAGTTTCAAAAATATTCTCTGAAAATTTTATGTCGACACATTGAATATCGTTATTGGGCGTTTATAATGACGTTGAAGTTTGCATCGTTGGAATGCAATGAACATAAAGAAATTTAAAAAAAGGAAAAATCGTTGCATTCCAACGATGTAAACTTCGACACCATCGTCTATAGGGAAGTTCCGCGAACGGTGAACTTTAAACGCGTTTTTCTCAAATTGACTTTTTCAAAATTGGTGACCACGATATCTCAAAAATTACTGCAACGATCAACTCCAATTTTCACAAGCTTCTTTTACATATCAAAATAGCAGTGCTTAAACGAATGAATTTCTTTCTTGATGCATAGTTTTTTTTGTTATCAACGAAAACAGCGCTTTTTTTCACCGAAAATCGATACTTTCACTTTGGACTGCGGTCATTTTTTCCAAAATCAATATCTTATTAAATATCAAGCACTAGATGATTTCTTGCAAAAACAAAATACGTCTGATTTTTTTATTTCGGATGACTTGTTTCCGAGAAGCAGTGGTCACCGCGGAGGATGTTTTTCAAGCAGCGCTCTGCACTTACCATCGTATCTACCACGTTTATTAATATTTTTCAATACAAAAATTGTAAAAGATACTTAAGACCATATTCTTTAAGGGGTAACACTACTGTAAACGTCTAAAATTGAGCGATTTTTTTTTAGTGGAACAAGTAAGAGGACTTGTCGTTCATAATATCGAGAGAGGATATTATTAGTCGTATGTTCAAGTGGACAAAAAAAAATTCATATGGAAAAATTATCCAAAATGCTGACGCTGGAGCCATTCTCGCGAGGCATGTTGAATTTAAGACGCTCTGCGGCACGCAGTACAACTGACGCAAATTTGAGTGTGGAAAAAAATAAAAATTCTATTAACTTACATGAGTATAGCTAGAGAAATGCATAGGGGATTGTGAAAATCTCAATTTTTGATAAACTTGCAAGCATTTAAACTAAAAGCTCAATTTTCGACGCACAAAAGGACAATCATTAGTTAGTAAATAATGTTATAATTAACTCGTGGAAAATCCCGTACGTATTTCTCTTCGCAATGTTATTTTAAAGATGTGCTCAAAATTTGGAGTGAATAGAATTAAAATTGTTGGAGTTTTCCAACGGCTGCGTGCCGTTTTGAAAAATTGTGTTTCGAGAAAAACGGTCGAGGTCTCGCATACGGGCCAGCCACTGCCACCGTTAACCGACACGGGCCTTTTTTCTACAGGTAACAAACGTTTTCCTCCTTATTTTAGATGGTTGAGCTCTTAAGTCAATTAAAAAAAAAAACAATTTTTTGAACATTCTAGTGGTGTTCACCTTGTAATTCTTTTCTAAATCCTGCACCCGTTTTCCCACAAAAATTTCACGAAATTTATTTTTTTTCCGGCCAAGAGCCGTAGCTCGTTAAGGGGCTATACCAGTGTGACACTAAAAAAATCGATTTTTTGCCTTTTTCGACAGTGTATACTTTCAAGAATATCCTCTATAAATATCAAGGCCGTATCTCTAATACTCCCCGAATGGCAGCCTTCTAAAGAGCAACCGCTCATAGGTATAAAATGCCTACGAGCAATCTTTAAACGCGTTTTTCTCGAAATGAGATTTTTCAAATTTGCTGGCATTGTAACTCAAAGAGCAATTATCCGATTGACTTGAAATTTGAACTGAGTACTCTTGAATATATTTACTCTACAATGGCGTAGGATATTTTTGATTGGATGAAAATTGACGATTTGGCATTGAAAAAAACGACCATTTTATAGGCAAGAAAACAGACCTTTTTTCATAACTACTCCATTTTGTTAGATTTTGATATTTTTCGAAAATCCTACGTCATTGTACAGGAAATACCTTCCAGTTTAACGACATTTTTCCTTTTTCGTTTTCAGCTACTCAATCGGCCGGAATCATGTCAGCAGTGGAGAAACTTTTTTTTGGCGCCTCCGAAGGCAGTGCATAAGTCGCTTGGATCTCAATATTTTTCTATGAAAAAATTATGTAATATAGGTCAAATATAGCCAAATATATTCTTAATTTTCCGAAACATATAATTGAGTACTTTTCTTCCAAAAAATTCCCGAAAATCACCCAAATTTTCAGCGATCACACTGGTATAGCCCCTTAAAATCTTCACCTACTCGTCCAATCTCGCGACATTCCATGGGATAAATAGTCATCGACGAACAATTCTTTCTCACGTTCACTTTTCTCTTTTATTACTTTGAATATTTCGTAACACACAGAGATTATACATCACACGATACTTCTAGCTCGTAATAAGTATGTATTTGATAAGGGTATTTACTTTTTTTGCTTTTTTTTCGATACGTATACAATATGAATTCAAAGTTTGCGGAATAATAAACGTAATATTACGAATAATACTACTTAACCTGCTTCGCTCTCAAACAGTACCGTCTCTCAATTTTGTTGGAACGTACGAATTTCACGAGCGCCCGTCCCTCTCGCAGGACTCGAACAATGATAGTTTGCAGAGACGACGAAAACGAAAAAAAACAAAACATAAATACATCTATGACGGCCGTTCGTGTTTTATGAGCGAGCATCGAATCTGAGTCCAGTTGAAATTTTGGAATGAACCCGAATAGAGGTATCTCGGCTCGCGAGCGTTTCACGAGCCAACTATATCTCTATCGTAATTTACAAAGCGTGGGCTTTGCGCTTCTTTTACTTCCTCTTTTAACGGTTTTACAAAACAAAGATTCGTGAAAAGCGAACAATTCAAGTGTTAACGAAAATATCACATTAAGGTGGGGGGGATGAGCCCCAAGACGACGAGAACAGAGACGAACGTTTTTTAAACGACACGACCGATCAACCATAATCCCCTTATTTATTCGACCTCGTGACGTTTAACGTCAATAAATTATCTCGGCTCGTTTTCGGCTTGAGCGAATCTTTTGGAGATCCGGTAAACAACATTATTTCAACGCGGAAATGCAATAATAATAATACGAAGAAATACACAGAAGAGAACGAAGAATCAGTTCATTAAAAAAAAAATATATAAAAAAAAAGATTAAAGCCCTTCCGTTCGACCCTTGGAGACCGAAGCGACAATGCTCCTCGCCTCAACAGTAAACACTACGCAATAATTTAGTATGTACACAATTAAAGGTTAACCTCTCATTATTCACGCTTAATATTAAACGGTTATAGATATATCAGGCTTTCCAAGCTCCTCAATCGGCTTTGTCTCATGGTTTCACCCTCTCGCGCGGGCCCTCTACATTCTCCGGCTTCGAAACAATGTTTTGCCCTAATTTTTCGTTTTTTTTTTCATCCTGTTATTTTAATTTTTGTTTTGCTCTTTTGGTCCTCGTCCAGATTTAAGAAACCGCGCAGCTTTCCCCCCCGTCGACGACGAAGGGGCATTTATACTTTTAACGTTTTCGCTCGTTTTTTTTTATCGCTTCTTCTCCGCCTCTAACCAAGTACGATGATGCATACTCGTTTGTGGAACGATTCGGAGATACGAATGTGGAATGATTCTGCGATTTACGAACAGCTGTCTTTTTTTTCTTCTCTCATTTCTCGTTTTCACTATTCCGATTTTCACAAAACGTAGCTCACGTGTGTTACACATTATACGTTAATCTTAGCAGACTTACGCCCTACTTTGGCAAAAGAACAAGTTTTACGAATCTACCGCTTCTTTCCAATTGCGCCACGTGTTGCGCGTTTTTGTTTCGTCGCTCAGTTTCGATACAATTTCAGGGGGGGAACGAACGCAAGATTTTCGCAACGCTTTTCCAATACGCACGAACACAAACACACACTCACGCACACGTTACTTATTTTTAGAGTCTCGAAACGCCTCGTTTTCAATCGCTTCCATTGGCTTCGTTTAACTTTTCATAATCACGTTCGCAGCCTTCGGGTGTGAGCAGGTGACTCGTTTACGGACTGTCTCGGAAAAAAAAAACGTGAAAAAAAGCAATGCTCCCGAGGCGTCTGACACTCTCAGTCCTGTGTTCTTCTTGGGCTATCTTACGTTAATATCCGCATGGTAAAAAAGACGTGGAAAATGACGAAGGCGGCGAGGAAGCAGCACGATGCTGATATGATTTTCGTTATTTTGTACGTCCGTCCGCTTCGCTCGGCGGCGGCAACGAAAAATCGTTTCATTGCAAATCTTTAGGAACCGAAGATTCTCCGATCTTGGCAGTTTCGATGATTTGAGATCTACGATGTCGACAGGAGGTCTGCCCTAATCTTCTTTTTCGCTCTAACTCTACTCCCTAAATTTACGACAAAGAAAAACTAAAGTCGTACGGAGATCGCCCAGTTTATTGCAATTTATCGCGTCAAACTCCATTTTTTTTTTCGTTGTACAATGAGGATTCCGGGGAGATTTTGACGGATTTTCATTTCGATTCATTTCAATAAACTGGACGATCTTCGGACGCCCGTTTACGCGTACGAAGCTCGTAGATTCGATAAATTGTCGATGTTGTTTCTTGTTTTCGAAAAAAAAAAAACGTCGGAAACCCTTTTTTTCATCTTTTGGACATGACTGTACAGCGGTTTTGTTATATGCTCAAGTACTAAGCTGGACAAGCTGAAGTACGCGTTGGGACATTTATCGAGGCTTGTTCTTCGCGTGCTTCATTTTGTCCAGTGCTACGTATATCGTTTCGTTCGTTCGATCGTAAGTCTTCGTTTTCCGTCGGCCCTCTCTCTCTCTCTCTCGTGTTCTCGCTCGACCGCGCGAATGACGCGAAGTAAATGCATCTCACGTGGAATGATACTTGTTTCGCGATCGATGACGAGAAAACGCGAGCGGTCGTCGTGAGCTTGGCGAGCTGTCGGATAGGCTCGGACGAGTTTACGACTCGCAGGATGTTCATGGCCGGGGAACTTGATATCTCGAGTTCCAAGTGTAATCCTGCTAGTTGAATTGGAATTGAATCGACAACGACGAGAGTCGATTTCCTCCCCCATGGATCCTCGCGGAGCTCGACTTCTGGAGAGGCGAATATTTTTCGTTTTGTCTCATCGCGGATTCTCCTCGGGTGGCGCTTCTCGCGAATCCTCGCGAACTATCGACGCTGCACGTCGCGGTATCTCAGTAGAGAAGATCGGCGGTTGCCTCGGCGCCCCAAGCCGCCGCATCCTCGTCGGATTTCAAATATTCCTCGTCTTCTTGAGGTTGCCCGGACGTTGGAGGCGACGTCGGCGGTGCGGGTACCGCGCTTCTCGTTACGCCGAGCTCGAAACCCTCCGAGGCCAGGTCGACTTTGCTGGGCGTAAAACTCGCCAATCCACCTCCACCTGTTTTCCCGAACAACAAAAACAAGCGCTAGCGTTAAGCACACTAAGGACACTACGTAGCGATCGGAAGGGGGGAAAAAAACTCGGCTGAGACTAATAAGGATTTAGCTATTTTTCCATTGAGGCTGCACGTGCACGGTGACTACCGAGAGAGTTTTACTTTAAAATTCTTTAAGGGGTAAGGCCACAGAATTTTCAAAAAATCGATTCTTTTTGCGCTAAAACGGTGCGATATCATCGTAAGAATAAGTTACCATTCGATTTATAGCTAGACATTTTTTTTTCACCGACTTTGTGCGTACAACGTAAATCCACGTCTGGCACGGCCATAGAGTACCTAAAACTTTAACGGGTTATACGCAGTTAGAAATTTCAAAAAAATCGACTTTTTTATTGCATTTTCGGAATGTACAAATGTGTGAGTATATTCCCTGAAAAATTCAAATCGATCGAGCGAATATTATCGGAAATACACACATATTTGCATCTTGAATGTTAAATATGTGTGAACGACTATTGAAACTTCAAACGCGTTTTTCTCAAAACGGTGTTTTCAAAGTCGGTGAGCACGACTTCTCAAAAACGGCTCAACCGATCGGTCTGCAATTTTAACACAACCTTGTCAGATATATTCTTCGGGTATTGATCGAAGGAATAAGATTTCCGATAATTATTTCTATTTTTTTTTCAACGATTTAACGAAAAAAATTTGGTCGAAAATCGAAATTGTTTCTTTTCGGAGCCACCATTTTGTCAAAAATTAACATTTCGACTGTTCCTTCGATCAATACCTGGATTCATCGACCCCCTAAAAGAATCTTTTTGGTTTTTTCATTTTAGATAATCCAAACCGGAGATTCTTTGCTCACCGCCGGACACTTTTTTTTCGGGGACCTCCAGGAGGACTTCCTACAGGAGCAATGTTAATGAATATTTTTGAGAATAAAGAATGCCAATCTAGAGCTAAAAGATGCCACTACACTGCCTAATATTTTTCGTTTTGCCCAAATGAAATCCTTTTCCGGAAAAAATTCGTGAAAAAACGACTTTTTTTGGCCTTGCAACTGCATTTAACTTTTTCCAATTGGTGTGACAAATAACTTCAACAATTTTCACTCGATTTACTTCAAATTTAAAACTTATGTTCCTAATTGCATTTCGCAGAGACGCACGTACGGAATTTCTGATTAATCGAAAACTTTTCATTTTTTGAGCACTTTTATACAAAATTGTTCACTGAAAATTCATTCAAATACCATTCTATTACCTACAAACAATATTTTTTAAATTCCGTACGTACTTCTCTGGGTATTCTAATGTCGATTGATGAGAATTTTTGTTTTTTTGTTCTAGGTCAGAAATTGTGGATGCTAAATGTCACGCCGCGGAGCGCCTAAAAAAAAATATAACAAAAGAAAATATTAGTAGTCGGCCATTTTGTACATCGAAAAAAAATAGATATTTTCTAACAGCTTGATATTCGTACTAAATAGATGTGCAATTAATTTTGAGTGAATCTCTTTTTCATACGAAAAAAATTGTTAAATTCGCACATGATTTTATACCCGTTACTGTGGTCTAACCCCTTAAACATGCCTATTTCGGTATCGAAAAATGGTAATATGATGGAGTATAATTTTCCATGTGCCTGAAGTCACTCGATTCTTTACAAGCTGAGAAATGTTGCAGGTTGAGATGCAACAAGTTTGTGCTCATATTTATTATCCGGGAGAAAAGTTCGGCACGTGAACACAGACGACGTTATGAATTTGCATAATTGAAATCTAACGAAAATTCTTTTTTATTTTTTATATCTTGATTCACGGTCTCGAAGTTTGCATCGTTGGAACGCAACGAAAATGAATTATTCTTCATTGATAACATTTCTTTTCGGCCGATTTAGGCTATGAAAATCATTCGAACGTATTCACGTATTTTTCATAACTGATTTGCGACCTCAAGTTGGGGATATTACGATATCCCTGGCAGCTAATTTGGACCACGTGGCCTTCATATTTCGATCAAAAGAAATACTTTTTCAAGAGTGACAAAAGTTGATATTTGGCTGAGAGGCGCGGAGCCGAAACGACTAGTAAAAAAAAACGAATTGTATGTCATTTCAAAGGGTTTTCGTTTAATTATTTTTCAAAATGTCCCGAAACTTCGAAAAACCATATTTAGAAAAAATGTCTGGATGTGTGTGTATGTTTGTTTGGGTTTGTTTGGGTTTGTTTTCCTATAGGAACTTTAACACCCCTGTTCAACCCCTTTAAGGGTCGAATTTCGATTTTTACCACTCTTGAAAAAAGTCTTGTTATGGTTTAAATATAAAGACTGCGTGGTCAGAATTGGGGGCCACATATATCGTAATACTGCTCTCAAGTTGCAAGAAAAATGTTTCGAATAATATTAACAATGACCCAATACGAAAAATTCGTGGCATTTCAACGATGCAAACTTCAACGCAATTTTTCTTCATCCTCTGAAATCTTGTTGTACAAATGTAGGCTGCGAATTTTTCTTCAAGGTTTCGAAAAAAAGTCTGAGTTTTTTTGTAGCACAAATTTTCCAAATAACATTCGGGTTGCTAAGCTTTCGTAGCGTTTCCACTATGCCAACTCCAATTGCATCAAGACAGCGTGTAAAATGGATTTTAACATAGCAAACTCGTTGCTACACTTTCACGAACGACTGGAAATTTGCAAGTGACTAATTTTCGCGCGAATTTCACGAATTTGATTGCGTTTTCCGTCTGTCCTTACGTGACGACTTAGCACGGCTGATAAATCACTGGTACCGAATTCATAGAGTTATCATCCTGATTCAGAGTAAGTCCTATGCGAGCAAACTGATCGCTGTCGTTAAGTAAAGGATTGTCATCGAAACCATTCCGCAGTCGCTATATTTTCCAATAGCGTTTCAATTCTCGAAATATGTGGAACATTAAGCAAGGCTTCTATGTTTGTATATCAATCTAGTTGCGAGATACAAATCAAGCTGAAGAAGGAAACGGTAAGGAATCACGCGAAACCTGTCGACTTTGGCTTCATTAATTCAGCCTAAATAGCCGGCAAGCTCGCTTGAGTTTTCAACCACACACGCCTATGTGCATTATCTGTAGCGTGAAAAAAAAAATTCAGCGGCGATCTAATCACCAACTAAGTGCTTGTACTACCATATGATAATCGAAGACTTAAGGGGTCAGGCTACTGTGAAAATAAAAAAAAATCGTTCGTCGCTTGAGGTAACTCAAATTGAAGAGGAAGGTCTAATCTTGGTGCAGGGATCGCAGATTGAAGGTAAACTTATGATCATAACGATAGAACTGCTAGTAAAACTTTATACGCATTTTTCTCAAAACTATGTCTTTCAAAACTTTCAAGACGTTTTTCTTCCTAACATTTTTTTTCATTACTTATTAACAATAGTGATGGCTTTTTTTCCTCGAAAAATCGAGAAAAAAAAGTTCAACATTTTTTTAATGTTTGAAACACGATAAAAAAAAGCTCGGTCAAGTCTTAGCCAATATTATCTATTCAAGTGATAACGCCACTCTAGGACTTTGGAAAAATCGTTTTTTTTTTTCTTCAAAAATACTTTGGGGTCATAAAAACAATATGCAATTGGTGCTGTAGTGATTTTTTTTAAGGTTCAGTTTAATTTTTAATCCATATATTATTGGCTATAGAAGTACGCGGGGATTTTTTTATAAATCTAATTTTGTGCAATGGTGCACTTTTGACTTAAAAATTCGACTTTTTCCTGCAAAAATAAACAGATAATGGGTGATAAAATAAGAAGCTTACATTGAATCGAAAAACCCCTATGTACTTCTATAAAGGAGGTAATTGTGAAGCTACCATCAAAATTTCAAACTGATCCATGCAACCGTGTTGAAGTAATGTGTTCGCTAAGATTGAATTAAGTGGTTTCGAGAAAAACGCGTTTTTATCATCGCAGGGCATTATTTAAGCGTTTAAAAACAATCGAAATCCTAGAGTGGTGTTACCCCTTAAACTACACGCACGCAGTTCTGGTAACGCCATCTGTTGGAAAACATCGAGAAATTATTCAGCGTCCTAATGCATACGAATAAATGTCCAATCGATTTTTCAATCCTCTTCCTTGTTCCTTCAAAATTAATTTTTTCAACAACCCTGATTCTCGAGTCGTCACAGTGGCATAACCCCTTAAACTATTCGCACGCTATCAAGAATATGATGTTGAAGTTTGCATCGTCGGAATGCAACGAAAATCAATGCTTTTTAATTGTTCAAATTTTTCTAGCCGTGAAAATCACTCTATTGATTTTAAGTATTCTCATTAAGGGCATGTAAAAGGTCAACATAACCTCACAAATTTTCCAACCCAATTTTCTCATAGATGGTTACATTTTTTAGGAAAAACAAAGCATTAGGCTCTGGAGAATATCCCGACGCAGAGCTTGATGATTTCCTTTTGCCCTAAATATGATTCATCTCTGAGAAATCTCTGTTCGAAAATTTGAGCTATCTCTCTCGCACTCATATGTCACGTGGTAGATCTTCTACTTCGCCTTAAGGCCTTAGGCCACAGTAACGGGTATAAAATCATGTGCAAATTTAATAATTTTTTTCGTATGAAAAAGTGATTCACTCATAAAATTAATTACACATCTATTTAGTATGAATATCAAGCTGTGGGAAAAAATGTATTTTTTTTTCGATGTAAAAAATGGCCGACTACTCGGAATTTTTCGAAACAGCTTTTTTCCAATTGGCGTGACCAATAACTTCAACAATTTTCACTCGATTTACTTCAAATTTAAAAGTTATGTTCCTAATTGCATTTCGCAGAGAAATACGTACGGAATTTCTGATTAATCGAAAACTTTTCATTTTATGAACAGTTTATGAGCAGTTAAGGGGTTACCCCCACTTGCGATTTTGAAAAAATCGATTTTTTTTATTGCATTTTTTTTGAAGTATAAGTATCCGGGCCCATACTTCTGTATGGGCCCGGAATAGATGACTATGTAAGTTTACAAAAAAAAAAATTTTCTTCGTGTAAACTGAAATTGAAACTTTAAACGCGTTTTTCTCAAAATGGCATTTCTGAAGTCGGTGACCAAGATTACTCGAACACTAATGAACCGATCTTCTTGAAATTTTGCAGGCTTATTTAATACATAAAAATGTAGTCTTTAATCGTTTGATTTTTTTTTTTCGAAAAAGAAATGGCCGTTTTATAGCCAAACAACGGCCGTTTTTTTTTCGTTAAAATCGAACCATTAACTTTGACCGTCCGCCATTTTGTGAAAAATGAATATTTTTTAAAATCCTTCGATTAAAGACTAGTTTATACTTATATTTGACTAAATCCATCCGCATTTTTTTTCAGATGATCCACTTCGCCGCAATGTTGGTCACCGCAAACCGTGTATATAAAAACATTATTTCATTGACGGCCATTTGCCACTAAACAATGTAATATTTTTCAATAAAAAAATTACTGAAAGTTCTTCAAGATGTGTTCTTTAAGATGGTATATTGATCGATTAAAAAAGTTTTGTAGTTTTCTTTAAAAAAAATTCATGAAAAAGGCCTTTTTTGCGCTACAAGTGGGGGTAACGCCTTAAAACAAAATTTTTCACTGAAAATTCATTTCTTAAGTTCAAATACTTACAACTTTTGGATAAAACAATATTTTTTAAATTCCGTACGTACTTCTCTAGGTATTCTAATGTAGATTGACGAGAATTTTTCTTTGTTTTATGTAAAAAAATTGTGGATGCTAAATGTCACGCCGCGGAGCGCCTAAAAAAAAAGATAAAAGAAAATATTAGTAGTCGGCCATTTTGTACATCGAAAAAAAAATATATATATATTTTCTAACAGCTTGATATTCATGCTAAATAGATGTGTAATTAATTTTATGAGTGAATCACTTTTTCATACGAAAAAAATTGTTAAATTCGCACATGATTTTATACCCGTTACTGTAGCCTAAGGCCTTAAAGATGTACGACATCAATTTACAAAGAAAACAGCCTTTGGATAAGCCTTTGAATAATAAAGATGGAGAAATAAAAAGTGACCGAAAAAATCGTTGCATCCCAACGATGCAAACGTCAACGTAATATCAAGAATGCTTCCTGCACGAGTTCGAAATCCGTAGAATCATTTCACCGGACAACCAAGAGACGAATCATCTCGTCTTCCAACTGCGTACATAAAGCATCTTCAAACTACGCGAAAAATGCGCCAAAGCAAGCTAAAATATTCTAGCTCGTGATCGATCATAAAAAAGAGACGATGTCAAAGGGGGGGGGGGGGGGGGGGGGGCTACACTAGTGACTCCTGACTGGGATCGTAGTCGAGAAAGAATAGCCGCCGTTTCGAATTGCTTATAGCGCTTGTCGTTTCTGCAAAAGAAAAATCGAGACCAGGAAGAACAATAAGGAAAGTGAGGCGAATTAGCTTTTGCTTTTGCGACTAGTCTCATTATGATACACCAACTGTGGAAGTTTTTTCAACTGAACGACGCGAAATGTGTCCGGAGCGATGCTTACCGAGCAGAGTCGATGACATCGTGGACGCGGAACTCGTAGAATTCGATTTATTGGCGGTGCACGGAGACGACTGCTGACCCGTCGACGAGGAGTCGCCGTCGACGCTCGTCCCTTCATCCGCGAGAATCGAAGCTTCGCTCGGATATTCAAAAGTTCTCGTTGCCCCGTCGTCGAATTGTATCCGGTGCTGAAATAAATATCGTAATACATTAACACAACTTCTTCGTTCGTTAACCATTTTTAATGCTCAGAAGCAAGTGTATTTGTATTTTTTTCATAAGTCATAAGATTTGTTTGTATTTTTTTGATAAGTGTGATGAGATAAGGAACCGTTGGTCGATAATTTTTTTTTATCAATATCTGTTCTTTTATGGTGTCGAAGTTTGCATCGTTCGAATGCAACGAAAATTCTACTTGATTTTTTCACTTCTTTATTTTCTCATAATTAAAAAACTTATTTTTTGCAGCTTTTGGTCAGAAATTCCTATTAAGGGGTCTTCTCACTTTAGACGCTAAAAAAGGCTATTTTCATAATTTTTTAAATAGGTTTATATTATAGATATTGACATAAAAGTGGTTAAACTTAATAAATACACTTTCGAAATATATTGAAAAAATTTGTTATACATTTATGTTACCCAAACAAACTTTAAACGCGTTTTTCTCGAAACAACGTTTTTCGACGGCTTGTTGATAAAATATTCGAAAGTACTGAACCGATCCTTATGAAATTTGAACCACATATTCTTTACAACTATAGCTATAGCGCATATCAAAGAATTTTTTTAAATTTTGATATTTACTATTTTTTGCCAAAAAGGTGAAAAAAAACCTTTTTGTTTTTTTTTTTTCGAAAAATGTCCGCCATTTTGTTATTTTTGCATATATCAAAAATCGTATGATATGCACTATAGCCATTAATATTCTGAATCTAAACCGTTTGATTTTTTTGTTTCGGATGATCCATCTCCGAGATTTCATCAACAGCGTAGACCTACAATTTTTTAAGGACATTTTTGTAACTCCCATTTTCGTCTATAAATAGTGACTTGGATAATAATTTTTTTTAAATGTATTTCGAAAATGTAGGAGTTGTAGTAGTACTTTATTCCGTGTATACCCTTGCGGGTGTTCACAATCTCTCCCGTCTTTACATACACTTCACTTAATTCTAGATGTTTTTTGTTCTTTTTTTTAATATACATTCTTTCGTGCGCACTTTGTCTCCCTCCTTCCGGGTCTATTTACATCCGTATGACACGTCTTTTACATTTACTATTGCGATTACGATTGTTTATGCCTATTGCTGTTTTCCCTTTCGAAGGTCTCTCGTTTCCCTTGCCCTACTTTTCCATCTCCTTTTTCTTCGCGATTTTTTCAAATTGTCTTACTATTTCGCACATTTCCTTCACTATCTCTTTCCTCTCCTGTCACTATCTCTTCCTCCACCTGTCATCTGGTTTTTTCATTTGTCGTCTCTTCCACTCCTCGTATTTCGAAAATGTATTTATTGAGTGTAACAACTTTGATATCAACATCTATAAAATAAACCTATCCAAAAAATTCATGACAATAGCCTTTTTTGGCGTCTTAAGGATTTCTCAAGGACTCTAAAAAATGTTCCAGCTACTCTCGTAGCCTAAACGTGCCACAATAATTTGGGAAGACAGAAAAAATATGTTTTCGTTGCATTCCAACGATGCTAACTTCAATACCATTTCTTTTTTATTTCGAATTGTCGTTTGGCGAAAAAGTCATTTATGTAATTTGTCTTGGCAGTGATAATTCGAATTTTTATACGGGACAGGCCAGTAGACTTGAAACAAAATTTAAATTCACAAATATATAAGTCGAGTAACGATGTTGAAGTTTCCATCGTTGGAACGCAACGAGAGTTTTTTAAATATTTATTTCTTCATTATCTCCATCCAAAATGTTATCCTCCAAATTTGGACTGAAAATTTCTGCTGAAAATCGTCAAAAACGTTCGAGTATTTTTCGTAGCCCAATATATCAAAAAAAGTTCGGGCTACTGAACTTTCGTTGCGCTCCAACGATGCAAACTTCAATATCGTAAGAGAGCATCGCTTGTCCTATATACTTTTTTTCTTCTCAAGGCCCTGTCAAGATTCCCGTAAAGAACAAACGCCAGCCCTTCGCTCGACCCGGCTAATTTACAAGTCCGAGTGTCCGTTCTGTGAAAGGAGTCGAGAGAAAGAGAACCGGAGGTAACAATGCTACGGTTTGTAGTTGCGCATAACAGTAATCGGTCACACTCGTTGATTTTTCGGCTGCCTTTGACTACGTCATCGTTCCTCTCGTTCGCGTGACGCCATCCCGGACGAAAGATTCCGTCTGAACTTCTCGAGGAAATTTCGAACTTGTAGAAACTGGTCTATCGGAACTTTTTCTATTGCCGGTATTATATCAATATCAACTAGTTGTAATATAGGAATTCCGGTATTTCGATATCTTCCGATATTTATGGGAAACCTCGATTAAAAACGGTAGAAGTTTGAAAGTGAAGATGGAAGTTTCAGAAATAATAGAGAATAGCTGATAAGGAACATCACTTAAGGGGAGGGTAGGGGTTTCAGCGTGAAAAAAAAAACTTTTTTTGCCATTTTCTTTTCATCTATATGGATAGAGTAAATTTATTGAAACCTTTAGTACATTGTTAAGTGTCATTTCAAGAATATTCCGTGAAATTTGTGCACGAAAATATCCACAAACAAGCCGGTGCCGCGTTTTTCTCGAAACCACTTTTTCAAAGTCCGTGTTCACTGCCATTTGAAAACTACATGACCGATTTATTTCAAACTTGGTACACACTTTCTACATATAAAATACCCCCCCCCCCCCCCCAACGGTTAGTTTGAGATTTATTTTTACATTGAGGGGTTCTTCCATTCCCAAAATGGCGGAATTTTTCGTGAAAAATAGCACTTTTCACTTTACATGACCACCAAAAATTTAGAAATAAAAAAAAATTATCAAAGACCGTTAGGGGGAGGATTTGATGATACTTTGACTAAATTTTAATGGTACTTGATTTCAGATAATTTCTAGCTGAGATACAGTGAACACCGCAAATCGTGTTTTTCCAAAAGCGTTCTTGGAAAAGCTTTGTCACCGGCCTGTTTGTGGATATTTTTGCGTACAAATTTCACGGAATGTTCTTGAAATGACACTTAACAATGTACAAAAGGTTTCAATAAATTTACTCTATCCATATAGATGAAAAAAATTCGCAAAAAAGTGTTTGTTTTTTAGGCTGAAACCTCTACCCTCCACTTAAGGCCTTAGGCCACTCTAGAGGCCGAAAACATAAGCTTTTTGGAGATTTTTTTTTTTCAGAAAAACTACAAAATAAATCGAGATTACAAAAATGGGTGTTTATCATACATTCAGTGACTGTATACAATAATTTTTTTGAAGCGATTAATTTCAAAATGGCGGCTGTGCAGCGTTTATCTCAGAACTGCATTTTTTAAGTTGGCCGGAAACACAACTCAGACAATTTTCAACCGATTCACTTGAAATGTTGAATATATCTTGAAAAATATATTGTCTATGGAAGTACGTAGGATTTTTTTTTTATATTGCATAGTTTATTTTTTATTAACATTTATCTGACGATTTTTTAGGAAAATTTTTGGAAAGTGAAAAATTTCGTCAGATAATTGTTAATAACAAATGAACTATGCAATATAAAAAAAATCCTACGTACTTCCATAGACGATGTATTTTTCAAGATATATTTAACATTTCACTGAATCAGTTGGAAATTGTCCGAGTTATTTTTCCGGCCAACTTAAAAAATGCAGTTTTGAAATAAACGCCGCTTAGCCGCCATTTTGAAATTAATCGTTTCAAAAAAATGATTGTATACAGTCACTGATATGTATGATAAACACCCTTTTTGTAATCTCGATTTATTTTGTAGTGTTTCTGAAAAAAAATCCCCAAAAAGCCTATTATTTCGGCGTCTTGAATGGCCTAACCCCTTAAGGGTCCACCGTCGATTTTGTTAAAACTCATATATGTGGTAAACCATTCAAAACTATTAGACAAGTATTCTTTTGAACTGCGTAAAAACGGTTTTGCGGAGGGAAAGCACCCCCCAAAGAGGCGTGTCGAGGGGTGGTTTTGCAGTTTCAGCCACGAGCAGTCCACCGATCTGAATGAAACGAAAACCAAAATTCTCCTAATGGAAAGCGATGAAAAAACCACTATACAATAATTTAAGAAAAATTATGGGGTGACACGCCTTTCCTTAAGGGGTCATTGCCCCCCTTGAAGCCGTTTTTCCGCGGATAAAAAAATACCTGTCTAACAGTTTTCAATGCTTCATCGCATATATGAGTTTCAACGGAATCGGAGGCAGACACTTAAGGGGTTACCCCCACTTGCGATTTTGAAAAAATCGATTTTTTTTATTGCATTTTTTTGAAGTATAAGTATCCGGGCCCATACTTCTGTATGGGCCCGGAATAGATGACTCTATGTAAGTTTACAAAAAAAATATTTTCTTCGTGTAAACTGAAATTGAAACTTTCTACGCGTTTTTCTCAAAATGGCGTTTCTGAAGTCGGTGACCAAGATTACTCGAACACTAATGAACCGATCTTCTTGAAATTTTGCAGGCTTATTTAATACATAAAAATGTAGTCTTTAATCGTTCGATTTTTTTTCGAAAAAAATGGCCGTTTTATAGCCAAAAAACGGCCGTTTTTTTTCGTTAAAATCGAACCATTAACTTTGACTGTCCGCCATTTTGTGAAAAATGAATATTTTTTAAAATCCTTCGATTAAAGACTAGTTTATACTTATATTTGACTAAATCCATCCGCATTTTTTTTTCCAGATGATCCACTTCGCCGCAATGTTGGTCACCGCAAACCGTGTATATAAAAACATTATTTCATTGACGGCCATTCGCCACTAAACAATGTAATATTTTTCAATAAAAAAATTACTGAAAGTTCTTCAAGATGTGTTCTTTAAGATGGTATATTGATCGATTAAAAAAGTTTTGTAGTTTTCTTTTAAAAAATTCATGAAAAAGGCCTTTTTTTGCGCTACAAGTGGGGGTAACGCCTTAAGTGATGTTCCTTGTAAGTGACGCCACAGTATTTATTAAAAATCACCGGCTTTTATTGAGATCTTCATTTATTATACATTTCTAAACATACTGGGCTATGTTTTCAAATATATCTAACCCAAAATGAAATGAATAAACAAACGTAAAATAAAAAAGGAACTTTTGTGCAAATGAAAGTATAAAAAAGTAAAAAATGACGGTGAAGTTTGCATCGTTGGAATGCGATGACTTTTTGTTCTTAGTTTTTTATTGCTTTATTTTTGTCATTATTCAGTCTTTTTTCCGTGATGAGGTATAGCCAACTCTACTCAGAATGGGTACAAAAATTCGAGCAATTCTCACAGCCATATTTGGCCAAAAATATTTGAGCAGTTTGAAGAAATGAATTTTCGTTGCATTCCAACGATGCAAACTTCAACGTCATGAAATTCTTAATGTAGGTAATAAAATTTTTAAGGCTGTTAAACGGAGTTAAAAAAACATATAAAAGTAAATCAAATGAAAATAATAATTACAATGATATTTTTATGTTTGTAACTTTGATATTAAAATATCGGTATTATTCGAGTCGAATATCGGATTTCCGGTTCGATATTCCAGTTTTGATATCGATGCTCTATAATGGAAACACAATAATGAGGAAACAAAAAATCGTCACGATTCGCCCAAATACACGATGTTGAAGTTTGCAATCCCGGATTGCAATGAAAATTCTTTTTTTTACGATTTTAACTCTTCAGTTTCTTTGTCATCCGAAATCTTACCCTGCAAATTTGGGCTTTAGATTTCCCATGACAATCTTAAAAAACGTTTAGGTGATTTTCGTAGCACAAATTTGCCAAAAAAAAACTTTGGTATACTGAACTTTCGTTGTTTTCCAACGATGCAAACTTCACTACCATACGAATACGTTAAATTACTCCGATAGGATAAGAAAAATGCTTCAATGACAATCGTACAATTAAACCACTGGCCTTTTGAAAATTTTGTTTCACAAATTAAATTTAAAAAACCGACGTCGACTTCTGAGTTAAAAATGTTCTCGAGAGAATTTATTTGATCGAAGTCCGCCGCTATTTGCAACGATTTATGATTCGAAAGAATGCGCTCCGAGTCTCGCTATTCGATCGGAGCGAGTGTCCCGTTGTTCCTCGGATTCCGTACCGAGTTCACCGGGGTAAAAATGCATCGGAGGGGAAGAGACGCCCCGGGGGCATACAAGCGTAAGATCGTGAAGTATGATTGATGTTAATTATAATGAATCATCGCGTCGAGTGAATATCTTCGGCATTGGGACAGATAATGTTACATCGAAGCGTATGATACGTTCCGGTTGACCGTGCACGGGAAAACGGGTCCGTATATGTTCGTGTTCGTTTCAACGATCCGATGATCAACTCGTCCAGACGATTCTGGATGTCGAATAGTTTCTCTCTCTCTCTCTCTCTCTCTCTCTCTCTCTCTCTCTCTCTCTCTCTCTCTCTCCCTCTCTCTCTCCCCCTTTCTCTCTCATTCCCGTCAGTAGTTTCTTCTCTACGTATTACTCTTGGGCTTGATCATAGGTGACAACCGTTCATTTAACCGGCACGCATCTTGCTCCGAGGCAGATATACGATTCAAGAAATCACTTTTTCTAAGTCAGTCGTTCACGTCGAAGCGTCCAAGATCGATAATTCCCAGCGCGGGCTTTCTTTGATGTCAGATCCTTTTTTTCGGAAATGATCTAGGCGAGTCGGTTTTGAGCGGGCGTGATCGGAAATGCACGAATCGAATTGATTTATCCAAATATCTCTCTTTAAGGGGCTATACCAGTGTGACAATTTGAAAAAATCGATTTTTTTTTTGCCTTTTTCGACAGTTTATACTTTCAAGAATATCATTATCATTTATATCATTTATATCAATATCATTTTATCTTGCAAAAATCGATAGTTAACGGGGTCCTCTAGTTTCTCGGCTGTTTTTTACGGCTTTTTCAATAATTTTTTACGGGCAAAGCATCGAAATAATCTCATTGTTTTTGCATAATCTTTATTAACATTTAAATAAGCTTTACAATTTTTTTGAAGTCAAAATATATAATAGAATAAACGTGATAGTGGCCGACAGGAAGACGTCAAGTAAAAGAGGTGCTTGACGGTGACCAAGATTGCGGCTGTTCTGCTTATCCGAAATCAAAAAACCAAACGGCATTTTAATCTTCATATTTAAGACTAGCGATTGAACTAGAGTGAGTTCTAAATTACAAAAATTGACTTTTTTATACACTTTTGAAAATTACATTCTATTTTTTACTCATTTTTTCTTAAGTTTTTCGCTCGTACAAAAAAATATATCGAAGCAATCATGATAATCCTAGTTCAATCGCTGGCTTAGAACATATTAAAGATGCTGTATAAATTTGAACAAGATCGGTGCAGTGGTTTCTGAAATATCGTGGTCACCGTTTCGAAAAATGGTATTTCGAGAAAAACGCGTTTGAAAGTTCGCGCACGTGATTTATACTTGTGAACCACTTCGAATATCGAAAAATCCTTTGGCACACATTTTCTACACATGTTGTAGATGTGATTTATGAAGAAAAAAAATCAATTTTTTCGACCCGAGAAACTAGAGGACCCCGTTAAATCTTTAAACGTAACTAAACTTAAACTTAAATCTTTAATTGTAACTCAAAGAGCAATTATCCGATTGACTTGAAATTTGAACTGAGTACTCTTGAATATATTTACTCTACAATGACGTAGGATATTTTTGATTGGATGAAAATTGACGATTTTGCATTGAAAAAAACGACCATTTTATAGGCAAGAAAACAGACGTTTTTTCATAACTACGCCAATTTGTTAGTTTTTGATATTTTTCGAAAATCCTACGTCATTGTACAGGAAATACCTTCCAGTTTAACGACATTTTTCCTTTTTCGGTTTCAGCTACTCAATCGGCCGGAATCACGTCAGCAGTGGAGGAACTTTTTTTTTGCGCCTCCGAAGGCAGCGCATAAGTCGCTTGGATCTCAATATTTTTCTATGAAAAAATTATGTAATATAAGTTAAATATAGCCAAATATATTCTTAATTTTCCGAAACATTGAATTGAGTACTTTTCTTCCAAAAAATTCCCGAAAATCATCCAAATTTTCAGCGTTTACACTGATATAGCCCCTTAAAGCGAGCAAACTCGGCGGTGAGAAACTTTTTCTTTTCAGCCGATTTTTCGGATCTCAAAATGCTTTTTAAGGTTTTTTTTTCAATTGTCCACTTGTTTTATTTTATGTTATATTTCGAGATTAAAATGGTTTAATTTTAATCGCTTTTTTTGAGATTTTGTTAAGTGTCCACTGGTCCTCTACTTCGTCTGTTTGTGTCACGCGAACGTTAAGGGGACATCAAGAAAGAAAACGATTTCTATTTGAATTCAAGAAGGATTGCTATGCGACGTGTGTAAGCATCTCAATTGTTAGCATTTCATAAATAAATTCCAGATAAAGTGGCATCCCGTATAGTTCCACAATTCTTGATAAGTTTTAATAATAGTTTTTTGTCTTCACCAAGAAAAAAGAATTTTTCTCATCATGGTAATACGAAATACGATATTGAAGTTTGGATCATTAGAGCACCACGACATTTTTCTCCCTTCCTCACATTTTGTTGACTATTTACGTTACAAAAATCACGAACTCGCTTTTACGTATCCCTGTTGGAGATACACAAATTTAATCCGCAACAAAATGGTACGTGATAATAAAAAAAATAATAATAACAATTGTAATCGTTGCACACCGACGATACAAACTTCAACGCCATAAATAATGTGAATGAATCTCTTGTCCACTGGCTCATCTGTTTGTGTCACGCCAACGTTAAGGGGAAAATCAAGAAAATCGATTTCCATTCGAATTTAAAAAAAAACTGCTGTGAGTGGAGTCAATTCTGCGACGATTATTCTTGTCTTCACCGAGAACGAATAATTATCATCAAGACGTGATTGGTCGAAATATAATATTAAAGTTTGCATCATCAGAACGCAACGGAATTTTGTTCTCACAAAATGTGAGGAAGGAAAAAAATTCCAGGATCACTAACGCGTTACAAAAATCACTAACACTTTTTTTGCGGTTTACTTTTTTTACATTCACGTTATAAAAATCACTAACACGTTTTTACGTATCCCTGTTGGAGATCCAGAACTTTAATGCGCAAAGAAAAGGTTGTACGTAATAATAAAAACAAAATAAACAGAAATTGTAATCGTTGCATTGCAACGATACAAACTTCAACGCCATGTCCACAGGTGAAACGATCACCCGAAAATAATTCCAAAAAATTCCACCTCCAAAATATAGAGATCGGTAAAAATTGCAAACGCGATCGCGAGGTCCTGGGAACATCAACAATCCCGGGTGTCGTTACAATCGACTTACTCGCGGTCCGAATATCGCGTACGCGTAAGATTCGAGGGCGACGATCGCGAGCCCCCGGAGTGAAAACAAAAAGTCGTCCCACGGGACGCGCGTCTCGTCGGGAGGAGAGAATTCCCGAGAAAGGTTTTTGCCTAGCATCGCGGCTGGTCAATGCAGAGTTACCGACCCTGAGAGACGTCGCTCCGTAACAGTACACACGCGGGACCGATTATTTCAAGCACGAAGAGGATGAAGCCGAGCCGTCTAATTGCGCGTATACCGTTCGCTACCGGTCGGACAGATTTTTGCGCGTTCGAAGTTTATCGCGAGCGATAACAGAAAGAAAAGAGCAGCGCGCGGATGGCTCCGATGGATCCTGAGTCCTTCCGGTTAACGGGCTACATCAACCTAAGTGGGTCAAAAAAATTGCATCTTCCAAAAATATTTTTTTTCCGATGGTATAAATAAATTTCATTGAAATATTCCGAAAATTGAATGAGCTGCAGCTTCTAACAGTCGGCCGGGCGAGCGCTAGCAGCACTATACTTCAAACTTTAAGGCGTTAGGCCACAGTAACGGGTATAAAATCATGTGCGAATTTAACAATTTTTTTTCGTATGAAAAAGTGATTAACTCGTGAAATTAATTACACATCTATTTAGTATGAATATCAAACTGTGAGATTTTTTTTCCGATGTACAAAACGGCCGACTACTAATATTTTTTTTAGGCGCTCCGCGGCGTGACATTTAGCATCCACAGTTTTTGACGTAGAACAAAAAACAAAAATTCTCGTCAATCTACCATAGAATACCTAGAGAAGTACGTATGGAATTAAAAAAATAGTGTTTTATTCAAAAGTTGTAGGTATTTGAACTTAACCCTTAATAGTCAAACTGGGTCCACAGGACCCAAACAAATTATTTTGATGCCGTACAACTTTTTTTTCCAATAAAACATGCGTTTCATTCTCTGCTTCTAAATCGCACCTGCGTTTGATGAAATAAATATACCTACTTTTTGAAAAGGCCACAGCAACCGCTATGTCTATTTCAAAGTACATTGTTTCCAGATTATAAAACAATTTTTTTGTCAATAATTACAAGAGTTACAGCAATTTTTGTAAAAAGTCATTTTTCAAGGTTTTTTTTGCATAATTTTTTTTACACGTTTGAAATTTAATTTTTGATTTCTAACCAATATCCTTGTGTTAAACAAGGTTCACATTATACCTCACTATTTTTTTTTATCGCACAATGCATTATTTCATTATTTATAACAATTTAAAAACGCCTGGGTCCCATGGACCCCGTATTACTATAACGTGATTCTAGCTAAGTGTGACTACTAAGGGTTAAGAAATGAATTTTCAGTGAAAAATTTCGTTATAACTGCTCATAAACTGCTCGTAAAATGAAAAGTTTTCGATTAATCAGAAATTCCGCAGGAACTACTCTGCGAAATGCAATTCGGACATACCTTTTAAATTTTAAGTAAATCGAGTGAAAATTGTTGAAGTTATTTGTCACGCCAATTGAAAAAAAGCTGTTCCGAAAAGTTTCGGGTAGTTGGCCGAGTAGTAGAAGTTTTCAAAGTCGGTGGACACGATATCTCGAGAACCACTTGATGGATTGTTTCCAAATTTACAGGAGATATGATGAGAAACATTTAAAGGTCGTTGACGATCTCACTTTTTCAAAAACGATCTTCATTTTTTAATTGTTACATAACAATGACGATTTTTGTCACAGATTTTGTATGCTCGAGTTTCAATTCGTCGCGACGGTGTTGAAAAAAATGATTTTAGAAATCGACGATCGTCAACGACTCGCGTTTATTGTTAACTTGAATAATCTCTTTGGTTTTTATATTTTGGAAGGACCGTTTGAGTCGGAGAGTGTCCACCGCCAAAGGTCGCGAAAAAATGTCATCATCTCTGCCGGCGGCCATGTTGTTCTGTATTTGTTAGTGATTTTTTTAAAAGGTTCTCAATATACAGGGCGTCCCTCTTATCTCTGCCACCCGAAATAACTCGGTAATTATGGAAAGTTGTGCGGTATGAAGTACGGTACGCCATAAAATGTGACCAATTTTTTTTATTTCGGTGGATTTGCTGACTCACAGTGAAGGTCACCTCCACTTTTTTTAATGGAATGGTACATTTTTTTCAACCATCTTGTGGAGCCCCTCAAGCCGCATAAGAAACATTCGGGGGTCAAAGTCGTTCAAGGTCATTCAGGGTCAGTATCGATGATACAAATCTAAATATCTCGGATCACTACCAAATATTTGATGGTGATCCGAGATATTTAGGTTTGTATTTCATTTCAAGAGGTGACCTTGGATGACCTTGAACGACTTTGACCCCCTAATTTTGTCTCGAACATTTTTTTGTGACGTCGATAATTACAGAGTTATTTCGGGTGGCAGAAATAAGAGGGATACCCTGTATATTGAATATATATGTGTATGTATGTATGTTTGTATGTATGTACCTTTGTGTTGAAAGAATGCGTTTTTTTCACCAAACGTTTCCCAGAACGAAATTCGGAATTTGGCTATTTTTGTTCGGGCCTCTAGACAGATGAAGCCCCTTACATCTATAATTATTGGATATATTTTGTATCGTATGGACGCGACAAAAATTCACCATACAGCCCCCCCCCAAAGCGCAACGAGTCTCGACGCTCGCAAATTCCAGTCGCCCGTGTACGAGATTCTCGTAATCCGAAGATCGAAGGAATCTCCGTTGTACGTGCACGGTAGAGATACACGCGCACTCGCGGCTAAGAGGACGAGCTCGTTTTAGCGAAACTCGGAGACTACCGGTTCGCCCGAAGTTCCAAAGCGAGTCGGTAAGGCTTGTTTAAAGAAAAAAAAAAATTTTTATCGTTTCGTCTCAGTCTTAGCTTTTTGCTTTTTTTGCGGTGATCATCGTCTCGTGGATCCTTGAGAAAACGGCTCGGTGGTTTCTCGACGGTGGTCGAGCGAGGTCTCTGGATCGTGTTTTCGTAGAACCGAGACAGATGTCTTCGCTCGTAGACAAGAATGGACCAGTACATTTATATGGGTCCTTCATCCACGATACAACTATCAGAGAGAGCGCCCAAGTTTGTGGCACCCCGATCAACGTTAAGGGATTAGGCTACTGTGAAAATGAACGCTCGTTGAATTGAATAGGAAGGTCCTATGTGTGGTGCAGGTCACGCGGGTTGATGGTAAACTTATGATTACAACGATAGAACTGCTAGTGAAACTTTGAACGCGTTTTTCTCGAAACTACCATAAAGTGGGGTTACTTTGAACAGGTTTTGGAAGTTTTTTGTACTTAACTTTTTTTTAATATCCTAAATTACAAGATTTTTTGCTCCGATAGAACAATGTGTTCTTTGGCTATCAACTGCATTAGAAAGTAAAGCCCCACCAAAACCCCACAATTTTATATATTTTTTTTGTGTTAAAGTAACCTCGAGTGTGGGGTTTCTTTGACAAGGCATTGAAATGCAACTGACGTCGAAGATTATAAGGTTACTTTGACATCATTTTGATAAAAAAAAGTTTAAGGGGCTATACCAGTGTGACGCTTTAAAAAAATCGATTTTTTTGCCTTTTTCGACAGTTTATACTTTCAAGAATATCATCATTTATATCAGTTATATCAATATCATTTTATCTTGCAAAAATCAATAGTTAAATCTTCAAACGCGTTTTTCTCGAAATGAGGTTTTTCAAATTTGCTGACATTGTAATTGAAAGAGCAATTATCCGATTGACCTTAAATTTCAACTGAGTACTCTTGAATATATTTACTCTACAATGACATAGGATATTTTTGACTGGATGAAAATTGACGATTTGGCATTGAAAAAACGACCATTTAATGGGCAAGAAAACAGACTTTTTTCATAACTCCGCCATTTTGTTAGATTTTGATATTTTTCGAAAATCCTGCGTCATTGTACAAGAAATACCTTCCAGTTTAACGACATTTTTCCTTTTTCGGTTTAGGCTACTCAATCGTCCGGAATCATGTCAGCAGTGGAGGAACTTTTTTTTGCGCTTCCGAAGGCAGCGCATAAATCGCTTGGATCTCAATATTTTTCTATGAAAAAATTACGCAATATAGGTCAAATATATCCAAATATATTCTTAATTTTCCAAAACATTTAACTGAGTACTTTTCTTCCAAAAAATTCCCGAAAACCACCCAAATTTTCAGCGTTCACACTGGTATAGCCCCTTAAGTCTCACGTTCACGCGCAAGCACAAGTCGGACGCGATCGATGAGTTCCCGCGGCCCGTTAATCTTTTCATTTTTGTAGACCGCATCGTAAAAAAAAAACTCGTCCGTCACGACGATGCCGATCCGTAGATTTTTGCGGTCCAGGTCGCGAGAGAGCCAAAACCCGCATCATCATACAATTATCGATTTCGGCGTATCCCGCGACATTTCGTGCCTCGCATTCCGCTTGTTATAACGGAATGTCGATTTGTGAGAAAAATGACGATCTCGAGTCTCTCGAAACGGTGCTCGAAGGCAAGCCTTTGCGCGGGACGACCTTGGAGTCGGTAACGATCGATGGATCCTTTCGAGCCGTCACGCGAGACCGTTGGCGTTTACAATGTGACGTTACGAACCGGTCGCGACCGATAAGCTCGACCTTTGTCTCTCGTGTGGTGGCTTTGTCGATTTTTTTCACAAATCCTCCGTATGCGTACACTTGTCAACAAACGCGAGCAAGCACCGTAAAGTATCTCCAGACCGAACACCACCGACATCCATGGGATCACAAATAGAGAGAAAAAGATCGAAAAAAAATTATCTGTAGAGAGCGAGAGAGAGAGGAACGGAGGACAGATCGCTCGGGATATCGTAGTACACGGGAGAAAAAATAGAGAGACACGGGAAGTGAGAGCACGAAAAAGAAAGAGGGAAAGAGATCTAGAGTTTCTTGAACGGCGCCACGACCAACAAAGTCCCGTTCGTTCAGGCTTATCCTCCCAATGAGAATGTTTATGATGTACGCGCAAACACACACACACACACACACACACACACACACACACACACACACACACACACACACACACACACACACACACACACACACACACACACACACACACACACACACACACACACACACACACACACACACACACACACACACACACACACACACACACACACACACACACACACACACACACACACACACACACACACACACACACACACACACACACACACACACACACACACACACACACACACACACACACACACACACACACACACACACACACACACACACACACACACACACACACACACACACACACACACACACACACACACACACACACACACACACACACACACACACACACACACACACACACACACACACACACACACACACACACACACACACACACACACACACACACACACACACACACACACACACACACACACACACACACACACACACACACACACACACACACACACACACACACACACACACACACACACACACACACACACACACACACACACACACACACACACACACACACACACACACACACACACACACACACACACACACACACACACACACACACACACACACACACACACACACACACACACACACACACACACACACACACACACACACACACACACACACACACACACACACACACACACACACACACACACACACACACACACACACACACACACACACACACACACACACACACACACACACACACACACACACACACACACACACACACACACACACACACACACACACACACACACACACACACACACACACACACACACACACACACACACACACACACACACACACACACACACACACACACACACACTTGCGTATATCTCAAGAGACTTATGTCAGCCGATATTGCGAGCAGACACGTGGTATACAGTCCGCGTCTAAAACTTTTCAGCCACCCCACTGCACCGTCTTGGAAAACTTGCAGTGACAGTTGTCTTGATTATACTGAGAGCTCAGCGTTACAGGACTTGTGTGAATTTCTTCCTGTTTTGTCCCACTCCTGTGCCTCTATCCGTTTATAGAAAGGTGTATCGAGTTCTCTGGCGACAAATCGAGCCACGTGAAATTATTACTGCAAATGCTAGCTAGTTTGTCTCCACGCACATACCACACGCATACTACATGAAAATATACCGCGAATCGGCTCGGATACGTTGAAAGTATACGTCAGGAATGTCCGGTGCAAATTTCAATTGAAAGTTCGTAAAAATGACGAAGTTATAGCCTTTGATAGCCCGCGGCTGCGAGGGCGTTGCGAGAGCTGGTCTCCGAGCCTGAAACTCGATATCGACTCGCAGACTAAGGCGGAAGTGAATGGTAATTATTTTTCTGGACGAGGATAATAGGAACAACGACTATGGGAACGGGAACATGATGATAGTAGTGATAACTATGGTAATGATGATAATAACAAAATAAATGTCTTGACACTCGATCAGAGCCTAAAAGTCAATAGCAATGACTTTGAGTCAATGATACCCGAAATTCGTTGGGGAGTTCCCGGATCCTATAGCATTCTTATAGGCATTTGATAGGGACATTGTCTTACGAAATTCGATAATTCCCCATCGACGGCGTTTGAGAATTTTTTACTTGAAATTCTCAATCAGAATTTGTTGGACCTCCCAAAAATATCCTTTCGTGATCCCCTGCACAAATTAGTTGGCAAATCCCAAGATGCACCCACATCAATGCGACGACCCATTGGATCTTATGAGGGAGTGGGAACAAGTATGGGAATCCAATTGGATACCTACCACTATTTCGGCCCGGGTAGTTATTTTTTCAGCCATTAATAATAGGAACAACGACAACGATCACGATGATAGTGGAAACAACGCTGATAGTGACGATAACAACGGTAATCACAATAATAACAAAGCATGACGTTGAATTTTTCATCTTTGGGATGCAACGAAAAGGATTTTTTCCCCCCAAATAATCTTTTGACAGCTTTGAGCTGCGAAAATTACACAAATGTTTTAGGATTTTTATCTGGCGATCTATAACCTTAATCTGTATGATTTTGGGTCGTAATGAAACAAAGAGATTTACAAGATTTTTCGTTGCATTCCAACGGTGCAAACTTAAACCCAATAACAAAACGATGTCTCAACAATTGTATCAAAGCCTAAAAGTCAATATGAATTCGCGGACAAAGGCGGTAGTGGGTGCTAATTATTTTCTTTTGACGATAATAATACGAACAATGACGATTGCGATGATAACAATAAGGATGACGATAACAAGAAAACGATGTCTCGTCATTTCTAGGAAGCTACAATGTTTTTGTCTTCCTTCGTTGTCGCCGCCACAAATTACACTCGCCTTCACATGCCGCGTGCAACACGAGTAGTATTTTGCACGTTTTCGAGTGCTTTTATTTCCCAACGGAAAACAAATTAATGACAACGTTGGAGGATCTCACCTATACACGCGAGTGTGTGCACGAACGTACGCATTTCACAATATTCGGGTCACAATGTTTTGCTGCGATACGTGTTTTTTTGTTGTTGTTTGCTCCCTTTCTTTCTTTTCTTCGCCATTGCCACGAATAACCGAACGACGATGCAAATTCTCGCTGGCGTTGTTGTCATCGTTACTTTTTTTTTCCTCGTGGCTTCTTTCGTTTTTCTTTGTGCGCAGTAAGGATTCCCGTAAGAGGTGGAGAATGAGGCTCGTATATGGGCAAACGAATTGTCGGACTCGCGAGAGTTTATACTATCGGCACCGTTATTACCTGGAAGCGCCGAGGATGCGTTAAATCGCGATGTGCTACGTACTTACTCCCCCGCCTCGTGTATTCGGTCGACCCGTGGGATCGTAAATGAAAACTAAGCACGGCTGTACAAATAAATAAACGAGAAAATGTATGCATACGTGCGTACGCGTATGTGCGTATATATTAGGGCGATGAAGAAATAATGTTGACGTTTGCATCGTTCGGAACCATCGCATAATTCGGTGCATGTATTTTTTTTTGGCGAACGGGTTACGAAAATGTCCCGACCATTTTCCAGGGTTCTCAGAGATAGAGAGCCTAAATTAGCCCGAAAAGATTTTGGATGAAAATGAAGACATCAAAAAGGAATTTTCGTTCTATTCCAATGATGCAAACTTAACATCGTGAAAAACTTCTCGCGCAACGTGACTCCTATAATTTAATTTTATAAAGTAGCTCAAGTAATGTTTAGGTACTTTTATATTATCTGCTTGATATGGCGATTCTTAGCGTGATAATTTAAGGGGGGAGATACCTTTAGGCGAGGACAAAATCGCTGATTTTAATGATTCTTCTTTAAAAGGAAAGATTTCTTCACTATTTTTTAGACTTAGGGTATGTTTTATTGCTACTTTTGGCTGTTACATGGTATTTTTTAAATTCATATTTAAAAATGGCGGAGCACGGTCTTCTAAACGGGTTGCGGCGGATGTTGTCAGACGGCGTGATACGTAGCGTCTGCGGGATCAATGCGAAAAATAACCAACGAAAATTTTTCTTTCCTTAACACTCATACGCAGAATATGAACCAAGAAAAAGTGATAAATGATGAAAATCGATGAAATAGTACGTTTTAAAAGAAAAGGATTGAATTTTCCGACAAAAATGGCTACATTTGGCAATAAATTAATACTTTTTTTTTCAAAAACATTTAGTTTCATATTTTAGGCAATAAGGTTAGAAATATGTATATCATATTTCATCAGAATCGGTCGATTAGTTTTTTAGCTGTATGCCACGCGCCAGTTTTGAAAATACAGTTTAGAAGACCGTGCCATATCTCCGTCATTTTTAAAGATTGATGGAATGAAAGTAGAGTAATAAAACATGCCCTAAGTCTCAAAAAAGGTGAACAAATTCCTTTAAAAAAGTTTCCTTACAAATTTTGTTTCTAAATTTCTAAAAAAAAAATCCTTAAAAAAATCATGAAAATCAGCGTATTTTTTCCTCTCTCCCCCTTAAAAAAGGAACAGTTGGAAAACGCGTCGAAAATATTACCACCCCATCTCTTTCATCAGTAGCCCAAAAAACATTTATTTTTTACTTCACTATAGGGAATGGCATCACGCGCTCTGCCCGAATTTAAAGAAACAAATGATTTTTTTTCGACGAACCTGATTTTTGCTTAAAATCATTATTTTTCACGTTATGCGTGGAAAGAATAGTTAGAAAACGTGTTGAAGAAGGTTACCATTCGATCAGTCTTATGAGCAATCGCAAAAAACAATTTTTTTTATTCTACTAGCGAGTGGAAACACGCGCTCTGTTCGAATCAAGAAAATAAATTTATTGATTATCGAAGATAATATTCATTCACTTTCGAAAACGTTTTGTCAGCTTCCTTTCTACTTCAGGAGTGAAAACGAGGACTTTAACCCCAAGTGATGAAAATACCTAAAAAATAGTATGATTTGGAATTTTGCATCGTTGGAACGCAACGAAAGTTTAATAGCCTGCGTTTTTTAAAGCAAATCTGGTCTACGCAAAACAACTATTTTTTAGAATATTTATCATAAATCTACAGCCCAAATTTGCAGGAAACTATTTTGGATGAAGAATTAAGAAGAAAAGAATGAAGAATTAAGAAATAAAAAGAAAATTTCAAATGCTCGTTGCTTTCCAACGATGTGAACTTTAGCGTCGTAAAATAGTGTACATCTTTCGAAATTGACCTTCGAGACTCACTTCTCGGGAGAATTTTGTTTTATCCTATACTAATATTTCTTTTCGTGGCCGCAAAGAAAAAAATGTCGATTATCTTTCCATCCCCCTTAACAGGGTCCTCTAGTTTCTCGGGTCGAAAAAATCGATTTTTTTTTTCATAAATCACATCTACAACATGTGTAGAAAATGTGTGCCAAAGGATTTTTCGATATTCGAAGTGGTTCACAAGTATAAATCACATGCGCGAACTTTCAAACGCGTTTTCCTCGAAACACCATTTTTCGAAACGGTGACCACGATATTTCAGAAACTACTGCACCGATCTTGTTCAAATTTATACAGCATCTTTAATATGTTATAAGCCAGCGATTAAACTAGGATTATCATGATTGCTTCGATAGTTTTTTTTGTACGAGCGAAAAACTTAAGAAAAAATGAGTAAAAAATAGAATGTAATTTTCAAAAGTGTATAAAAAGGTCAATTTTTGTAATTTAGAATTCACTCTAGTTCAATCGCTAGTCTTAAATATGAAGATTAAAATGCCGTTTGGTTTTTTGATTTCAGATAAGCAGAACAGCCGCAATCTTGGTCACCGTCAAGCACCTCTTTTACTTGATGTCTTCCTGTCGGCCACTATAACGTTTATTCTATTATATATATTGACTTCAAAAAATTTGTAAAGCTTATTTAAATGTTAATAAAGATTATGCAAAAACAATGAGATTGATTATTTCGATGCTTTGCCCGTAAAAAATTATTGAAAAAGCCGTAAAAAAACAGCCGAGAAACTAGAGCCCCCCGTTAATATAAGAGCAAGCGATACGACACGCGAAAATCGTTCGCTCGTCAATCGATATCAACCACCGCAGGTAGTTGAGGTCTCGAGAGGCTGCGCCGCAGATGCCACGGAAAACTTCGCACAGCGATAAGATATAGTGCGATCAATTTCTTTTTTTTTACAGTGCGTCTGTTACTTCGTTTTTTATCATTGCAGGTAGCAGTATGAAGCTCGGAGATTGCCATTGAAAGAGACACAAGAGGCGTGTAAAATTATTTTTTTTCAAGAGCCAGGAAAAACTGTCAGGTACTTGGAGTTTGCCAAGATAGAGATCATCACGTGCGTCGCATGTTATCAATTGGAACTTATTACTCGTGAACATATCTACGATTATTTATCTATGCAGATACATATCAAAATGTGTAAAAAATGGGTGCACTCTTATTCGTTCGAACAATATTGCTAGGCAAAGACAGAGATGTATGTCACGATGTTAAAGTTTGCATCGCTAGAATGCAACGAAAATTAATTGTATTTGTTGAATTTTTTGGCTGTAAAAGACTGTAAAAATCCCCGAAACCTTTTTACGTATTCTTATTGAAGATTCGCGACCTCAATTTGGAAAGAAAAGGCTTCGGATGATGATAAAAATAAACAAATGAAAAATGAACCAAAAAGATCGTTGCCTTCCAACGATGCAAACATCAATACCATCTACTACTTGATATCCGAATAAAAATGACGTTAAAATTTGCATGATTGAAGTGCAACGAAAGTTTTTATTTAGCTGTCATTTCTTCATTTTGTTCATCATCCAAAATCTTATACTGCAAACGGATGCTGTAGATTTCTTATAATGATCCTAAAACACGTTTGAGTGATTTTCGTGACGCAAATTTGCCAACAAATAAATCGGTCCACTAAACTCTCGTTGCGTTCCAACGATGCAAACTTCAAATAAATAAAAAAATCCTCTTCACGTTCCAACCCTAATAACTCGCCAACTCATTATAATTCTTTTTAACCAAGCTTTTTTTAGACTGAGCGGTCACCACTCCGAGTATCGGCCATTCACAAGGCTGCACCCGAATATAAATATTTTACTCGCGTAATACACACATATACACAAATAATAATGTTGAAGTTTACATCGTTGGAATGCAACGAATGTTAACTTTTCTTCCACCGCTCACATTTTTTTCGCCAATTCAGAGAGCAAACATCACCCAAACGATTTTTCTTCTTTCACTAGAGATCCGCGAGCATAATTTGAATTAAAAAATTATAGATCATTATAAAAATGAAGAAAAGAGAAAAAAAAGGAAAGTACTTTCGTTGCATTTCGATACAAACTTCAACGTCATCCCAAACGCACACACATGGAGGTATTTTCCGTGAAGGAACGATGTCAGTCGGTCACGTCTCCGTTAACGAAGCCGCTCAGAATTTAGAGCTGGCGTAATGGAACTCAAACTTTTAGCGGATTACGCGATGGCGGCCTCGCTCTCTACTCGGCTGACGAGCAAGCAGACGTGTAACGTTAAAAAAAAAAAGCTTTGGGTGTGAACCGATGGCGCAAAGAATACCGTGCTCTTCATACTCGTGATATTGCAATGCTCGAAATGATGTTTTCCCATACATTTGCTCGCTCCATTAAGGGGTTATATACAGTTAAAATTTTCGAAAAATCGATCTTTTTTCAATTTTATTTTCCTAATGTAGATATATATAAGTACACACACAGAACATTTCTTGTCAATCTGGCAAATATTCTCAAAGTTACACGCACATTTGTAATGACGTGTCAGAGCGTTTGAAAGTGCTCTTGAAACTTTGAACGCGTTTTTCTCAAAACTGTGTTTATAAAGTCGGTGAACAAGATTTCTCGGAAACGCCCGAACCGATCAGTCTCAAATTTTAACACAATCTTTTCAAGTATATTTTTTAGTAATTGATCAAAGGTTTTTTCTCACCGATAAATATTTTCCATTTTATAAACAATTTAAGGCCTACATTTTTGTCAAAAATCGATTTTTTTTAGAAGCAGCCATTTTGTCAAAAATTATTATTTTGCTTATTCCTTCGATCAATTACAAGATAATCCATTATATTAACGAAATATTTTTGGTTTTTTTTTCATTTTAGATGATCCAGTCCAGAGATATCGTGCCCACCGCAAGACGCCTTTTTTTAGAGGTCCTCCCGGAGATCAGCTATAGCAGCTTTCAAAAAAAATATTTTTACAAATAAAAAATGTTATAATACAGTTAAAAGTTACCATAATATGTGTAGAAATTTTTGCGCTCAAAGACTTGTCAAGGTCTTCTCAAGAAAAATTCTTGAAAAATCGATCTTATTGGGTATATAACCCCTTAAGGCCTTAGGCCACAGTAACGGGTATACAATCGTGTGCGATTTTAACATTTTTTTTCGTACGAAAAAGTCTCATAAAATCTCACAAGTCTCATAAAATCTCATAAGTCTCATAAAATATGAATAATAACTCATAAAATTAATTACACATCTATTTAGTATGGATATCAAGCTGTTAGAAAATATATATATATTTTTTTTCGATGTACAAAATGGCCGACTACTCGAAACTTCTCGAAACAGCTTTTTTCCAATTGCCGTGACAAATAACTTCAACAATTTTCACTCGATTTACTTCAAATTTAAAAGTTATGTTTTTAATTGCATTTCGCAAAGAAATACGTACGGAATTTATGATTAATCGAAATCTTTTCTTTTTATGAGCAGTTTATGAGCAGTTATAACGAAATTTTTCACTGAAAATTCATTTCTTAAGTTCAAATACCTACAACTTTTGAATAAAACAATATTTTTTAAATTCCGTGCCCACTTCTCCTGGTATTCTAATGTAGATTGACAATTTTTGTTTTTTGTTCTAGGTAAAAAATTGTGGATGCAAATGTCACGCCGCGGAGCGTTAAAAAAAAAGATGACAAAAGAAAATATTAGTAGTTGGCCATTTTGTACATCAAAAAAAAAATTCTAACAGCTTGATATTCGTACTGAATAGATGTGTAAACAATTTTGTAAGTGAATCACATTTTTATACGAATAAAATTGTTAAATTCGCACATGATTTTATACCCGTTACTGTGGCCTAAGGCCTTAAGGGGTTATGCTTAGTTGTAAAAATCGGAAAATCACTGTTTTCATAACCAATATATTTCGACAGTATATCATCTTATAAATGTTTCCTGAAAATGTCAAGGTGCTCGGATGAAAATTGACAGATTTATAGGCTGTTACGTTGACGCCCGTCAGAACGTTCGGAGCGTTCTGCGAAACTTTAAAAGCTTTTTTCTCGAAAATACGTTTTCAGAGCCGGTGAGTAAAATATCGGGTTTTAAACTTTATTCCCGCCGTTTTTATATTAGACAGCGTAACTAGTAATTATTTTCATAGAAGTAACACTAAAACAATACTGTGTTGAAGTGTTCCACATAACCTACAATATTCAATGTACATGAAGTTTGCATCGTTGCTATCCAACGGTTTCATTTTTTTTTTTCGATTTTGTAATTTCCTATTTTTTCTTGGTCAGTTCGGCTCTAGTTGCTAAAAAAATATGGTAAAATGAATAAAAAATATTTACGGCCACCGGGACCAACCAAACAAAATCGAAAAAAAATGAAACCGTTGGATAGCAACGATGCAAACTTCATGTACATCAATATTCAGTATTCGAGAGTGAATTCACTTGTACACACTCCTTTTTTTTATACTATCGAAAGTGTCAGGTTTCGAACCACCAAAACAGCATATGCGGGAAGCTTTGCTTTTTTGCTTCAATTTAAGAAAAAGTGCCGCTGAAGGTCATCGCGTGCTTCAAGAAGCTTATGGTGAAGATGTTCTATGTGAGACAACGTGCAGAGATTGGTTTAGACGATTCAAAAGTGGCGATTTTGACCTTAAAGACAAAGAACGTCCAGGACAGCCGAAAAAATTTGAAGATGATGAATCGGAGGCCTTACTCGATGAAGATCGATGTCAGACTCTTAAACAATTCTCTAATATGTTAAACGATACTGGAATGGCTGTTAGCAAACTTTTACACAATCTCGGACTTATTAAAAAAGCGGGAAACTGGTTACCACGTCAAAAAAATCGGGAATTAAGTTTGAAACCAAATATCTCAAAAACTACTGCATCGATCTTTTTGAAAATTCTAGGGCTTCAAAAAAAAAGCGGGATTTAAGTGTGAAACCCAATATCTCAAATACTACTGCATCGATCTTTCTGAAAATTCTAGGGCTTTTTCTACATGTAACAATATATCATTTGATCAAAGGATTCTTCTTCCCGGTGTTTACTCTCGATTTGATGAACGAAAAATGCCAATTTGTTTCGCAAAAATCAAGACTGACTTTCAACACGCGTCATTTTTTTTAATTCGCTATTTCGGAAATTCCCTCGATTAATCATAGGATAAACTAATATACCAACGAAATCTATTTGATTTTTTTATATTAGATAACCTGGTTCGGAAGGGCTCAAGGCAAAAGACGTGTTTCTTTTACACTCAAAAATTACAGAGTGTTCTTCAGAAGATACTTTTCCAAATACCTAATTTTTGTACAAATTTATCATCACGATTTCGCGAGAAAAAAAAGAATTAAAAAAATGAGCAATTTTCGGCTGTTGCAATTAGGCATATGCCGTTAATGCCCGAATTTACGAGGATATACCGCCGACAACTTTCATTCCATATTTTATCCGCGTCTGCTCGAATCTTATCTCGGAAGATCGGCGATGCACGCGCTTCGTAATAGCGAACAAACAATGCTTCAGTAGCGCAATAATCGCGGGTGTCGCGAAATCTGTCGACGTTAAACCGAGTCCTCTAATGCCGCGTGCGCGTGCAACGAGAGCAACGACGATGAAAAGAGCACCATCATTGCGCATTATCGTTACCGGGGAAATGAGTCGCGCTCGACATACAGATATATATATATATATATATAGAGGCGATAAAACGAATTCTCGCGGTAAATATGAAAATCGCCGAGCGATTTACGACGCCCGCTGAAACAAGTGAATCGTAAATATAAATATGCGGCAAAAATTATTTTCCAACGGTGCTGAACGGAAGTGCCCGAGGCGGATAAGACTCCGAGTCACGGTAATTTTCATCGCCAATTCTCGGAATTTGTGAACTTTGACTTGGTCATTAAAAAAATGGAAAAAACTTATGAAAAAGATGAAAGTGAGAGAAATGAAGAAGAAAAAAATGAGCAATCAATTATTTTTCATTATTCTGTGGCATAACATCCTGAACTAGCTCGCCATTTCTCTCTCTTTGTTTCTTTTTCTCTCTCTCTTTCTTTCGCAATCTTTCTCCCGGTCTGTTAAGTCGAACGTTAAGATTTATCGGCTATTCGTCGAGCAAACGACACGAAATTATACTTTGCGCGAAGTATATGGAAAAAAAGAAAATAAGCGAGTGCCGTCGTTGCAAGGCACGGAGATTCGTTGAGAGGGAAATAAGCGCGATCCTCTCAAATTTACAGCTGCCCCGAGACCAAGAGAAGTTTATGGGCTCGAATGGTTCATCTCCCACCCTCTCTTTCACTCGGCTTATTAATATTTGTCATTCGGTGGAATTGAAAAAAAAATGATGAAAAAATCGACTAAAAACGATTTCTCCGCGATTCGAGAGTCGTACAAAACGAAAAGGGGGAGAGAGAGAGAGAGAGCGAGAGGAAGGGAGATTCGTTCGAGGCTTCGAGGTATCGAAGCGTACACATTCTGTGCATATTATGTGTGTATGTATGTATGTATGTGTATATATATATATATAGATGTGTATACATACAGTACCGGTCAACGATATTGAAGTTTGCATCGTTGGAATGCAGCAAATATTTTTCTTTTTTTGTGATTGCGAATTCTTTGGCCAGATCAAAGCCACGATGCACTTTTTTTAGGAGTTTAGGCAGCTGAGGAAATTTTTTAAAATCGATAATCGCTTGAGGCGAGCCACATTGAAGAGAAAGGTCCAACATATGGCGCAGGAATCGCAGATTGAAGGTAAACTTATGATTACAACGATAGAACTGCTAGAAAAACTTTAAACGCGTTTTTTCTCGGAACTATTTTTTGCAAACCGGTGTACACGATTTCTCGACATCTAATGAACGGATTGACTTGAAATTTGGTACACTTATTCAGTGTAATCGTCGTTTAGTCTTGACCGACGTTTCGCTTTTTAAGATTTTTTCATTAGTTATTAATAATTATATGGTCCGCGGAAAATGGGGAAAAAATTCAAATTTTTGTTTTTCGATGATTGAAACACGATAACAAAAAAAAAGCTCGGTCGAGTCAGCCAATATTACCTATTTTGAGGAAAAACTCAGTTTTTTTAGATCAACCGGGTGGTCAAAATTAAGTACACCGTTGAGCCTCTCACGTTTAAAGGTCCTTGACGAGATTGTTTATAACTTCTTTAATTATTAATATTTTTAAATAAATTTTGATATACTAATTTGTTAATTTACATACAAATAAATTTCCAAATAATTTTTAAATCATAGTTCTGCCTTCAAAATTAATTTGTCTAAATAACCCTGATTTCCGGTAGCCTAATCCCTCAAGATCCTCATTAGAGACCTACAACCTAACTGTATCGAAACATTTTTTAAATAACAATGAACATGGATAAAAACGAAAAAAAATGTGTGGCTTTCTACATTCTTCTAATGATGCAAACTTCAACAGCATACCGGTCAGAGCTTTTCCATCCCAGTGGATCATTTAAAAATTTACAATCACTATGAACAATTTCAAAATTACATTACTCTAATATAATTTGTTTTATTTCTTATTTTACAAAAATACCATATAACTCTATAAAATGAATTATAACATTCTAATATAATTTTTCAGTGATCAAAAGTGACGAAACTTTGCAATTATCCAAAGTGATGGAAAACTTTCGACCGATACTGTACATACACAAAAAGTTATACGTCCGTAGCTCCTGTAACGTTGAATAATAATACAGGCCCGTTTGATGGTTGAATAATAAATTATCGCTAGGAATTCCGCGGGCCACGTAGAGCGCGTTCGCTTGGGAAAGATTTGTCGGGTGTGCATTCGAGTTCCTCGGTGCGGCATAAATTTCCGTAATGCCTCTTCGACGGAAACTACACACGCGCGAAACTATTTCGAGAAATCGGCGAAAAAATGGCCGGGAAAAAGAGTAAAATAAAAATAGGGGGGGCGTAGGTAAACATATGTTTATAGTTTGTAGCGGAAAGGGGAAAGGGGGGAATAACTGGTACGCGAGAATGGTGGCCGATTATAGACGATTAATTCGAGGAGAAACGGTAGATTGACTATCGGAGCCACGGAGATGGTCCCGTGAATATCTCCCGACCCGTAGAAAATACGGAGAGAGGAAAAGCGCGCGAAAGAGGGCGAGAGCAAGAGAAATGGAACTTCGGAGAATCTTGGCTGGATCGAAACCGTTCTGGATGCGTTTCCGGCTCGATGGACCGTAGGAACTTTTACTTGCAGATATCCCTGCGTGCAACAATCGTCCAGAATCCGCGACATGCAGAAACATTCAAATTGGTGTGAATATTTTAATACCAACCACGATAAAAATTCATTTTATTTCATTCCTCCCGTTTCTTTCCGGTTTTTATTCTTTCCTCGCGAGGTACTTGTGAAACGCGTTACAAAATATTCGCATCTTGTTGCGGACCGACAATGGAGTCTCTCATGGGAAAAAAATGCGTGGGTGGAGTGAAGAAGGGAGCGACGCGGCGCGGAAAAATTTGATACGAATTTGGAAAGGAAAGCAGGTATATATGCCTATTAAGGTGTAGTAAAAAGAAATCCATTATTTTTTTATGAAATTGAAGGCTTTATTTTACATAGAGAATGATCCAATTTAGGTAAAAGATGCACCGTTTTGATCGATAACTTGTTGCCATCCGTCACCATCCGCTTCAGAAATGGGTCCATTTTGTTGCTATTCAGCAGCGATTCGCAGATGGAAATTCGGTCCATGAGGTTTTTTTGCGTTAACTCGCGTGGCACCCATACATCGAGCTTCTTTTTGTATCCAGCCTTATTCAAGTGGTTCCAAACGGTTTATCGTGCAATGTTTAGCTCCTGGGCAATCGAAACAGTGCTTACATGACGGTCGGTCTCGACGATTTCCATTATTTTATCGACATTTTCGACAACTGGCCTCACTCAGAAAAAAGATTTATTATGTTTCAATAAATTGGCACATTAGAACATAATTTCTTAGAAATTAATAAACGTTTACTCGTATGGAGACAGTTTTTATGTGATTGTAACCACAGAATTTATTCGGCGTCACTAAATATGTTTCTTTACGTGCCGATTTTTCACATCAATTAAAAGCCATATTTAAAATACAAAATTTGAATAAATATTTCCTCAAATCAAATAAATACTACTTTCCAATCACGAAAACCTCTTATTTCGCGACTATGATACTAATGCGCGCATGCGCACTTTGCCCTTCAACGCGACGGGCCCAACAGCAGGCCGCTCGTCAGATGTAGCTCACGCATACGCTTACCATGTAGCTTCTTCCTATAGTCCAGTCAAAAGTGGCCAAAGTCGAAAATTTTTGCGACCGCTTAGTGAAACACGTATTCCTATGTTAATCGACCCGGGGAATCTGAATTTCTAGGAATTTTAACTATTAACAGTGAAGAAAAGGGTTAAATACCGAAAAATATGCATTATTTCGAGAACGAAGAGGAAATCGCAAAAAAGTTTCGAACAAAAGTTGTAGAGGGGAAGATTTTACCCAATAGGTGTATATGATGTTTTTTCTCTATCTCCAATAGTTTAGCCGTAAAATTGAAAAACAAATTCACACCAATACTATCAACGCGCGAGGTACACGGACGTGACGAAATCGAGAGGTATGAGCATCGCTGGAACGTCCTCTCTCTCTCGCTCTCGCACGGCCGCTACCGCGCTTCGTTCGGGGGTCCCCGACGTTCGATCGGGTATTTTCGGCAGCCCATAGGTACGTCCGCGGCTTCCCCTCTTGACGGCACAGCGCGCCAACCGGCAGCTCGGCTCGAGAGTCGCCGGGACCAATCAGGTGTTTTCGCGGGAGTTAGATAGGACATTTAAAAAGACAAATCCGTTACCTGCTAATATTTCGTACACTGAAATAAAAAGCGCGAGAATAGAGCATTTCGTTGAAACGACGTACAGAAAAGTACCTTTTTTAAAGGGCAAGCTGTATTATTGGAAACGCCTATATGGAAAGGATGGTTATGAGAAATTTTGTTTAATAATGATTTTAACATAATTTGTTTTCTTTGTGTATAAAGTTTTTAATACAGTAAAGACATAAGATTGAATGATAGAAACTCTAAATTCTAATATTGATAATATAATTTGTGTTGAAATGATAACGTATCATAAAATTATTATTAATGAAATAGCTGATTCTTTTATTAAAGTTAAAAGTAAATATCCTGCAAATATATTTGCTGTTCATCGAATTTATCAAGTTAAAGGACAAATAATATTTCTAGTTGTTTCAATTTAAACTATAAAAGGTATTAAAAGAAAGGGGGTCTTTTGGGGGATTACATGCGCAAATGCAAAGTTTGTATTGTTTAATGAAAGGAAAATTATTAAACTAAATCAAAATGGGAGGGAAATATCAATTGAAAAAATTAAATGTCTTGAACTTGTAAAAATATATGGGACTTGTGAAAAAATATATAAAACTATTTCTTAAAATTAATATAAGTAAAATAGTCAAATCAATTATATTAAAACAAATAAATTTGTTCATTAAATAATTTTTAATTCTTTGAATAAAGTTATTGAAATAAATTTTTTTTAATTAATCGAGAATCAACTATTCGGAATAATATTTGAATAATAACAAAATTTGAATAGAATAAATTCAATTTAAATCAACCATTGAATTGGTACTAGAATAAAAAATAGAAAATAAATTTCTTATCATTTTAAGATACATTTTTTCTAATTTTTATTATTATACGAATTAATATGTTTTTCAATCTAAATAAAATTATATTCAAAGTTAATCAATTGTATAGTGATACTTGTGGAATATAAAAAATATTAATTTTAATGATTTAAAAATTATATTTTAATGTTATATTTTAACTCATTTCTTTCATTAGAGGTAATTTTAATTACTATATATTGATTTAAGAGATCATAACTTTAAATTCAATTATCCAATGAAAATGGATAAGAAATTCATTGTATAAAATTTTCATGATTAGTTCTTTCAATTGCAATAGGTATAAATCTATGAGTTATACCACGCATTCATTTTCACACCTAATGATGGAACAGTTCAGGAATGAATTACATCTGAAGAATTAATTAATATACGAATTTGATTTTTATTTGGAATAATTATATTATTATCAACATCTAATAAACGGAAATTATTTATGTTCATATTATTATTTTTAATTATAAATAAATGAAATTTAATTTTATTGAAATCTGAATATTCATAAGATCAGTAACATTGATATCCAATAGATTTAATTGTTAGAGTTGAAATATAAATTTAATCTGTTAAATATAAAACGTTGAATGCAGGAATTGCTAGATAAATTGAAATTAATATCGGAATTAATGTTCAAACAATTTCAATATTTTGATTTTGTTAAATACACTTATTACAGTAGAACCTCGATTATCCGAACCTCGATCATCCGAACCCTCAATTATCCGAACGATGATTTAGTTTATCCGAACGCTCAATTATCCGAAAGTTGGCGCGAAAGATACATTCTTGCTCGCTGCCACCGCCGTGAGCAACAATGAGCAACCTAACGCAACTTCTCCTTCTCAAACGGCTGCGAGACTAAGCCGCTCAAAAACGCGTTACAGCCGTTCGTCACTGAAAAAAGGACGATTTTATTTTTAAAAAAATATTTAAAAAAAGCATTCGACTTTTTTCAGGTGTTTAAAATACATATATATTTCAACGTTAATATGAATGTCAAATTTTTATATATATGTATGTACTACTTTTATATAAAAAGTTGTTGTTTATGATCTCGTCCCAAAAAACCCACGTTCCGATTACCCGAACTTTTGATTATCCGAACTAGTCTCGGTCCCAATTGGTTCGGATAATCGAGTTTCTACTGTATTCAAATTATTAATCAATGAGGAAAAAATAATATGAATTATTATAATCGTAATTAGCAGCAACATTATTAATAAATGATCATAAATGTGTTTTAAGTTTTCTGTAAATTGTGAATTAGCATCTTGTATATTAATGATGAATTAGGTAGAAATTGCATTAATTTAGCGTGAATTAATTATGATATATTAAAGCAGTTTAATTAAATCTATGATTTAATGGGGGGTAAAATATTCTTAATCATTCAATTGAAGAAATGGTATACATTGAAAAAAGATTTAATAGTTGAGGTGATATTCGTTCTCATATTAGAAAAAGAAAATATATAATTTTTAATATTGAAATTAAAGATCCCATAAAAGAAAAAATATTTTAAGTTATATATGAATCAGGATAATCAGAATATCGTCGCGGTATTCCATTTAGACCCAAAAATCGATGGGGGAAAAAGTTAAATTAATTCGAAAAACATTCTGTACAATTGAATTTTTAATAATTTTTTATGTAATCTTAGGCCGTTTATTAATGGATATCGATAAATAAAAACTCCGATAATAGCAAATACAGCTCCCAGAGATAATACATAATGAAAATGAGGTACTACATAATAAGTATCATGTTAAGTAATATCACATGGTGAATTACCTAGAATTACTCCAGTTAATCCTCCAATTACAAATAAGAATACAAATCCTAATCTTCAAAGGTTTGAAGGATTAAATTTTATTTTTGATCCATGGATGGTAGCTAATCATCTAAAGACTTTAATTCCTGTAGGGATTGCAATCATTATAGTTGCTAAAGTGTAATAAGCTCATTTATGTCAATTGTACATATATGATGGGATCATACAATGAATTCTAAAAATCGAATAGCTAATATTGCATAAATTATACGAATAGAACAAAAAGTTCCTTATTTTTCCATTTTGGTAAAAAATTATATGGGAAACCAAATATGGGAAATTATATGGTATAACCAAATCCTGGTAAAATTAAAATATAAATTTCACGATGTCCATAATATCAAAATAAATGTTGGGATAGAGATGGATCTCCTCCACCTGATGGATTAAAAATTGTATTTAAATGTCGGTCTGTTAAAAGTAAAGTGACCCCTGCTAATATAGAAACAGCTCATAATAATAAAGTTGTTCTAATTAATATTAGTTGTTCTAATTAATATTAATCATGAAAAAAAACCCGATGAGTTGGTCTGGTGGTTAGCGTTGCGGGCCAGCGGATCGGGAGGTCGCGGGTTCGAATCCCAGTCGCGTACTTTCGTCAGGAAATGTTTTTCTTCGACATTTTCTCGGCAAAAGACTAGTTCCGTCACTGGGAGGCGAACTTGGGACCGACTGTATCGGTATAGGTTTTTCGGCAGTTTCTCTATGCCCATGACTGGCGAAAATATGAGATATGCATGGTGAATACGATACGGACGAGGAAGTCGGCTGTGGACGCAAGGGGGGGATGATGGAGACAAAGAACAAGTGTAGAGCGGTGGACATATGAGTAGTGGAGCCTTGTAAAAAGCCGAAAAGGCTGTGCAAGTAAAACTTGAAAAAAAATATTTTAATCATGAAAATACAATAATTTGTTGAAAAAAAATATATTAATCATGAAAATACAATAATTTGTTCAAAAATAACAAATAACAATATAACATTTTTTATATTTATGATTGTGGTAATAAAATTAATTGCTTCTATAATTGAGGATAATCCTGCGAGATAAGAGAGAAAATTGCTATATCTAATGATCTTCCTTCATGATATAAATTTAATGAAATAGGTTTCTTATAATTAATCAATTAATAGAAGGATGTAAAAGTCAAAATCGCAAATAATTTATGCGTGGCAATGATATATCTGGGGCTGCTAATATTAAGGGAATTATACAATTCCCAAATCCTCCAATTATAATAGGTATAACTATAAAAAATATGATGAATGCATGACGTGTGATGATGGATTTATATAATTGATAATTATTAATGAAGTAACCAAGATTACCGAATTCTATACGAATTGATAAACTTAATGAAGATCCTATTAAACCAGATAATATTCCCAAAATAAAATAAAGAATTCCGATATCATTATGATTAGTAGAAAAAAAAACATTTTCGAATGATTTTTTAGTTAAAAAAAATTATTGTAAATTTAAAGATATATTAGTTATAAAATTTTAAGTAATGTGTCCGACTTAAGTAGTAAATTGTAAATTCATTTGAAAGATTAATTCTTTACTATAACATTATCAAGATTTAAAAGTAAATTTTTATTCTTATTTTGAAGATTAATAGTTTTTTTAACTTAAAATGTTAAATAATTCAATTATTTAACATTCATAAATGTAATGAACTGATAAATAAAGTTATGAATAAATTTTTTATATTATTAATATTAAAACTTTATAATATAGATTACTTTTTAAGATCATTTTTTCATAAGCCTAAAGAAAGAATAATACGTGTGTAAAATAAAAATAAGATTGATATAATTATTGAAATTAATAAGATAATAAATGTAATTTATTGTTAATTAAAATATTAATTGAAGATCAGGAAAATAAAAAGGGGTTGGGGCCACGGCTTAATTTTTATTCCTGATCATAAATAAAAAAATCATATTTTGGTATAGCAATGTTTAATTGATATATATAATTAACAAATTGATATACAGCGGTATTTCTAGAATTCCTATCCCTCATTTTCTGGTTCAGTCTGTGCCGAAGAGCCGGGGAGCTGTCAGGTGAAAAACTCAGTCCCGATGGATTTCGTGCGAAAGGAAAAATAGCCGGTAGCGGAGTCTTCACAATCCGACAGCTTAGCTATATATACTAGGCTGCCGAAGATACTCGTTCGACTTTCGGAGACCGTCGGCCCAAGCACGTTCAGCGCGCCGGCAAGAGAGTAAGGGGCGGTTAGGTACCAGTGGTCTTCAATCTCCTCGATTTCGTCACGCGCGCGTTTATAGTATTGGTGTGAATTGGTTTTTCTTTATTTACGGCTAAACTATTGGAGATAGAGAAAAGAATCGTATACACCTACAAGGTAAAATCTTCCATTCTACAACTTTTGTTCGAAACTTTTTTGCGATTTCCTCTTCGTTCTCGAAATAATGCATATTTTTCGGTTTTTAACCCTTTTCTTCACTGTTAATAGTTAAAATTCCTAGAAATTCGGATTGCCCGGGTCGATTAACATAGGAATACATGTTTCGCTAAGCGGTCGCAAAAATTTTCGACTTTGGCCACTTTTGACTGGACTACTATGCCAATGCTTTTGGCACAAGTGTCAGTGTTGCGTTTCGGAAGTGAGAAACTCGACAGTGAGGAATGATTTGAGTGTAAGTAAGAATATTAAGTGAGAAAAAAACGATCAAGTGAAAAAATAATGACGGACGAAATGACACAATTCCTCGAAGAAAACCAGCTGGGGGATTATGAAGAATCCTATTAGATGTTAAGAAAAACTCTATTTGTCGGACATAAAAGACCTATTTCTTCTAACTTATGTATCGTATTAGATGTTAAGAAAAATTCTTAGTAAATCTTAAACATAAAGTTAAATAAAAAATGTTCTTAGCTGTTAATACAATCGTAGTAGGCCGACATACGAATAAGAAAACTTATTCGCCGGGAGACAAAATTCTTTGTCCTTAATAAATCTTTTTTCTGAGTGCTTCCAGAGCGTGGTGCATCTTTGACATCAAAATTACCGGAACGGAATCGACGAAACCAAAATTGCGCGTGATTGGCTGTTACAGTATCAGGACCATAAACACTATTCACATTTTCAGCCGCCTGGCTTGCGTTTTCGCCTTTATCGAAGAAAAACTGTAAAATATGGCGTATTTTCACGTCGCTGGTGGCCATCTTTGACGTGCGCTCAAACAATATTGAGTCAAGCAATCACAAAACTTTCCGAGATGTTTATTTAGTACGAAATCTTATCTTTCTAACGCCATCTAGCCTAATCCGACCGCACTTGTACAACGCGAGATACAGATTACTAAAGCCATCTATTGCAAAAATAATCGATTTCTTTTTAGGCGAATAAACCGTGGGGGGGCGAGAGAGAGAGGGGGAGAGGGGGAGAGAGAGAGAGAGAGGGGAGAGAGAGAGAGAGAGAGAGAGAGAGAGAGAGAGAGAGAGAGAGAGAGAGAGAGAGAGAGAGAGAGAGAGAGAGAGAGAGAGAGAGAGAGAGAGAGAGAGAGAGAGAGAGAGAGAGAGAGAGAGAGAGAGAGAGAGAGAGAGAGAGAGAGAGAGAGAGAGAGAGAGAGAGAGAGAGAGAGAGAGAGGAAAAACAAACAAAAGCACAAATAAGAGGGAGACGAGTTAACGTGTGACGTAAGCTCTCCTCTTCTCACCGCTATCTGGATCGACCTCGACGCGAGATGAAAAGACCAGACAAAAAAGAAAGAAATACGAAGGCGAGGGAGGCGGCACGAGAGAATAATTATTCTTTACTGCAAAACGGGACAAAAAAAAAGACGAGAGGGTATATGGAGCGTCGCGAATATCGAGTCTGTCGTGTGCCAACGATCGTTCGTTCCGCTCTCGAAGGCAAATGGCCGAGAGAAGTCCGCGTGTAACGAGGGAACGAGCATCCCCCTGCGAATAATCCGCGATTGAGATAATCTCCGCCAAGTTGCGCCGATCAGCGAGCGAGTAATAATGAAAGGTGGAAGAAATAAAAATAGAGAAGAAAAAGTAGGCCGCTGCACGAGTAAATTTGAAAATTGGTTCGGAGAGTGAGAATGCTCGGAGGATCGACGTCGCGAATTTCTCGTATGCACGCGCGCCCGTGCCTTTTCAGCGCCCGTATCTTAACATTGTTTCTTATCGCTGCACCGTTCCGCTCGGAGGAGATACACACTTTTTTGTTCGTCGAATAAGTCCGTGCGTCTGTGTCGATTAGATTAGACGGGAATACGGAAGGGTGCGGATGTGGGGGAGGGGCAGGAAGAGACGGAAAGGGATGAAGGAGAGAGAGAGACGGGGAGAAAAATGGCCTTTTTAGGGTTTCGTAGTCGAACAAAAGACGCTTAAGGGGGAGGTACCGTTAGGCGAGGAAAAAGGTCGATTTTCATGATTTTTTTTTCGGGAAGATTTCTTCATCATTTTAGAGACTTAGGGTATGCTTTATTGGGAGTACAAATGAGTCTCCGCCGTTTTTTAAATGAAAGATTGGATATTTATTGTGAAAGAACGGTACTTGAGTGCTCGCCTCAATCTCATCAATTGTGTTCGGTAGAGAGACCCAGTAATGGTTTCGTTCGGTTTGAGCAACCCATAATACACGACACCAAGCTGATCCCACCAAATACACAACATGAGTTTTTTTTTCCATGAATATAGATCTTCTCTTCTTTAGGTTATCGTAGTGGATCCATTTTTCATCAGCAGCGACTATCAGATGTAAAAAACGGTTTCACCTACGCCTGGCAAGCAGCATTTCGTTGATTACCATTTTTTAATATTTTTCCATTCAAATGGCTGCATCTTTGGCAAGATTTGACGTATTTACATTCGTAAAAAAACGAAAATGTGCGTCTTTTTATAGCCATCCAGAAAAAAATTAATTTAGATTTCATTGAGGGAGTCGAACGTCCGTTTCAGGGCAGAATATGCAAAAATATTTTTTTTCTCATGGAAAGGCACTCGTTATTTTATTTTTAAGAATTTGCCCGAATTGTGAATACGAAAAACGGATTTTTGGTATTTTTTATATTGTGGGATTCGTAAACACCGTGAAGTAACAGCTATTTTAATATTTAAAATTTTTTAATTAATATTCGGTTGAAGAGTGTGGAGCACTCCAAGGCTCGTATGATATATGTCATGTGATATATGTACATATGATATATGTCATGTGTATTTCAAAAACCTGGTAAACATACATAGTGCTCCACACTCTTCATTCGAATATTAATGAAAAAATATTTAAAAAATAAAAATAGCTGTTACTTCACGGTGTTTATGAATCCCATAATATAAAAAATACCGAAAATCCGTTTTTCGTATTCGCAATTCGGGGAAATTCTTAAAAATAAAATAACGAGTGTCTTTCCTTGAGAAAAAAAATATTTTTGCATATTTTGCCCTGAAACGGACGTTCGACTTGCTCAATAAAGTCTAAATTAATTTTTTTTCTGGAAGGCTAGAAAAAGACGCACATTTTCGTTTTTTACGAATGTAAATACGTCAAATCCTGCCAAAGATACAGCCATTTGAATGGAAAAATATTAAAAAATGGTAATCAACGAGAAAAAACGTCAGAAATTTTTAAAAAATGTCGACACTCGGTGAATATTTTTCAATAAAGTAACTCGATTTTTCAAAATTGTTTGTGGATTTTTTTTTATTGGCTGAAGTGACGTGGAATGCCTCATATATATATATATATATATATATATATATATATATATATATATATATTTCGTCCTTCCATCGCAACGCCCTATTATTTTTTTTCCTTATTTTTCCACCACGCCGTCTTGTTCATTTCTTTTTTCTCTCGTTTCTCCATAGAACAGCCTTATTTTTCCTTGTGAGGAAAACGTGCAATGGGTGCGGGAGAATTCGCAACGGTGGCTTTCCCAGGCGTTTCATTCGCATTGCCGACAAAACGCTGGGCTCCCTCGCTTTGGATTCACTGCTCAGACCTTCCCCTCTGCACCTTCTCGCCCCTCCGACTGTTGCATTATCCCTTCCCTCGCCTCGCTTGCATTGCGCAATGTCGTGTATACACATCCACCGTACGTAATTATGATAATAAATAGTTCACGAGCGAGTCGCGGCGTTCGACTTTCTTTCAACGACGCGAGAAAAAAAACGGCTGCGTCGCATCTTCCTATGTATGTGCATACAGACACCCGTCTCTGTGAAATACAACACGCGATTTATATTATTTGAACGAATGATCGTTTCATTCACCGGTCTGTTGAAAGTTTATCAATTGAGGGGGGAGATAGCTTTGGGCGAGGGCAAAAATTTGCTGATTTTCGGATTTTTTTTTAAGGTAAGATTTTTCCACCATTTTTGAGACTTAGGGGATGTTTTATTAATACTTTTGGCTGTTACGTGGTTTTTTTGTCAATCTTTGAAAAAATAATCGACCGATTCTGAAGAAATTTTGTATAAATTTTTCTAACCTTATTGTCTAAAACATGACCCCAAATGTTTTTGAAAACAAAATGTCGATTTTATTGCAAAATGTAGGCATTTGCTTCGGAAAAATTCAATATTTTGGTTTCAAATTGTACCATTTCATCAATTTTAAACATTTCTCACTTTTTGTGGGTTCATATTCTGCGTATGAGTATTAAGGGGTTATGTACAGTTTAAATTATCGAAAAATTTATTTTAAAAAAATCGTAAATATTTAAGTACACGCACAGAAAATTTCTTGTCAATCCGACGCGAATATTGTCAAAGTTACACGCACATTTGTAATGACGCGTCACAGCGTTCGAAAGTGCTTTTGAAACTTTAAACGCGTTTTTCTCAAAACTGTGTTTTTAAAGTCGGTGAACAAGATTCCTCGAAAACGGCTGAACCGATCAATCTCAAGTTTTAACACAATCTTTTCAAGTATATTTTTTAGTAATTAGTCGAAGATTTTTTCTCACCGATAAATATTTTCCATTTTATAAACAATTTAAGACCTAAATTTTTGTCACAAATCGATTTTTTTTAAGAAGCCGCCATTTTGTCAAAAAATATTATTTTGCTTATTCTTTCGATCAATTACAAGATAATCCATGATGTTAACGAAATATTTTTGGTTTTTTCATTTTAGATGATCCAGTCCAGAGATATCGTGCTCACCGCAAGACGCCCTTTTTTAGAGGTGCTCCCGGAGATGAGCTTTCAAAATAATTATTTTTACAAATAAAAAATGTTAAAATACAGTTAAAAGTTACCATAATATGTGTACAAATTTTTACGTTGGTAGATTTAAAGGTCTTCTCAAGAAAAATTCTTTAAAAATCGATCTTTTTGCGCCTCCTGACTGTATATACCAGGTGTGTAAGTATGAAACCGGAATTTGCCCATAGGTGGCGCTAGATGTCGATGCAGTTACCGACACATCACGTCAGCGGTGTCTTGTTATTGTATTGATATCCGACAAAGATTTCCAACTCACAATAACACGAGTTTCATTCAGTAGCATTAGTTTATTAGAGATAAACATGTCGAGTTTTGTGCCAACAAATTACGATTTGCGGACAGCACTACTTTTCTGTTTTCATCTGAAGAAAACCGCAGCCGAATCGCATCGAATGCTTGTGGAGGCGTTTGGTGAGCATGCTCTCGGTAAAACAGTGTTTCGAGTGGTTCAAACGGTTCAAAAGTGGCGATTTTGACGTGAGGAACGAAGAACGTGGAAGACCACCGAAAACGTTTGAAGACGCTGACCTGCAAGTCTTGTTGGACGAAGACGACGCTCAAACACAACAACAACTGGCGGATCAGTTAAAGGTGACCCGAGAAGCCATCTCCCTTCGGTTGAAAGCCATGGGAAAGATACAAAAGGTGGGGAAATGGGTTCCACATGAACTCAACGAAAGACAGCAGGAAAACCGCAAAACATCATGCGAAATGCTGCTCGCCAGGTTCAAAAGAAAGTCATTTCTCCATCGAATTGTGACTGGCGATGAAAAGTGGATATATTTCGAGAATCCTAAGCGCAAAAAGTCATGGGTTACTCCGGGTGAACCATCAACATCGACGGCAAGACCAAACCGCTACGGACGAAAGACAATGCTGTGTGTTTGGTGGGATCAGAAGGGCGTAATCTACTACGAGCTGCTGAAACCTGGGGAAACTGTCAATACTCAACGCTACCGACAACAAATGACCGATTTGGATCGAGTTTTGCGTGAAAAACGACCAGAATACCAACAAAGACAACACAAGGTGATTTTGCTGCATGACAATGCACCAGCACACAAAGCAAAACAGGTCCAGGAAACGATAGAGTCGTTCCGTTGGGAGATTCTTCAGCACGCGCCTTACTCACCGGACCTTGCCCTATCCGATTACTACTTGTTTGCATCGATGGGACACGCACTTGCTGAGCAGCGCTTTACTTCTTACGAAGATGTACGAAAATGGCTCGATGACTGGTTTGCCTCAAAGGAGCAACAGTTCTTTTGGCGCGGAATCCACAAATTGCCAGAAAGATGGGAAAAATGTATAGATAACGACGGACAATACTTTGAATAAGTTACTTTGTATCATATCATTACAATAAACGTGTTTTTTCTGTACAAAAATTCCGGTTTCATACTTACACACCTGGTAACCCCTTAATGAAAGAAAAATATTCATTGGTTTTTTTTTCAGATTAATCCCACCGACGCTACGTGGCACGACGTCTGACAACATTCGCCGCAACCCGTTTAGAAGACCGTGCCAAACCTCCGCCGTTTTAAGGGGTTACCCCCACTTGCGATTTTGAAAAAATCGATTTTTTTTATTGCATTTTTTTGAAGTATAAGTATCCGGGCCCATACAGAAGTATGGGCCCGGAATAGATGACTCTATGTAAGTTTACAAAAAAAAATATTTTTTTCGTGTAAACTGAAATTGAAACTTTAAACGCGTTTTTCTCAAAATGGCATTTCTGAAGTCGGTGACCAAGATTACTCGAACACTAATGAACCGATCTTCTTGAAATTTTGCAGGCTTATTTAATACATAAAAATGTAGTCTTTAATCGTTCGATTTTTTTCTCGAAAAAAAAAATGGCCGTTTTATAGCCAAAAAACAGCCGTTTTTTTTTCGTTAAAATCGAACCATTAACTTTGACTGTCCGCCATTTTATGAAAAATGAATATTTTTTGAAATCCTTCGATTAAAGACTAGTTTATACTTATATTTGACTAAATCCATCCGCATTTTTTTTCAGATGATCCACTTCGCCGCAATGTTGGTCACCGCAAACCGTGTATATAAAAACATTATTTCATTGACGGCCATTTGCCACTAAACAATGTAATATTTTTCAATAAAAAAATTACTGAAAGTTCTTCAAGATGTGTTCTTTAAGATGGTATATTGATCGATTAAAAAAGTTTTGTAGTTTTCTTTAAAAAAATTCATGAAAAAGGCCTTTTTTGCGCTACAAGTGGGGGTAACGCCTTAAAGATTAATAAATAAATAAATACCATGTAACAGCCAAGAGTAGTAATGAAACATACCCTAAGTGTCAAAAATAGTGAAGAAATCTTTGCTTTAAAAAAAATCATGACAAATCAGCCATTTTTTCCTCGCCTAATGGTATCTCCCTCCTTAATGAGGGGGGGGGGGGGGGCGAGAGAGGAAGGAAAAAGCAGCCGTACATCGATAAGATTCGATGATATTGAAGTTTGCATCGTAGGAAGGCAACGAAAGTTTCGTAGTTCGTTTTTTTATGCTATTGGAGTTTGCATCGTTGGACTGCAACGAAAATATATATTCTTCGTATCGCCGATTTTAATTTGGCTCATTCAGACTACGAAAATGTCCATAGTATCGTTGGAATGCAACGAAAATTCTTTTTGATTTTCTTAATTTCCTTATTTTGATTATTATCGAGACTTTTTGTTTGCAAGTTTTTGTTACAAACTTGTAAAAACGATCCTCGAAAATGTTTCAGCAATTTGTGCAGTCTAAATGTGCCAAAAAGAAATCGGCAATGCGAAGAAAATATATTTTCGTTGCAGTCCAACAATGCAAATTTCAGTACCATTTTTTCGGCTCATTCAACGCTCTAAAATTCTTCAAACTTTGTTCAGAATTCTTATTAGAGATCGTCAGCCCAAATATGAAAGAAAAGATTTGAGATAATGAAAATGAGGAATAGAAAAAAAGAACTTTCGTTGCATTCCAACGAAGCGAATTTCAACATCGATGAGATTCCTACCTTGTGATTTCTGGGCTGCTTCGAGAGATTGCTGCGTCCGTTTATGAGAACGTTGTCGTTTACGAATGAAACGTCGCAGGGCGAGGGTGGCCCACCGGATATGTCCCAATCCGTGTCGTCGGACGACGCGGTATCGAGGGTCGAGTCCAATACGATTACACCTCCATCGCCAACCTGAGAAATAAAAAAATATCACTGTAAATGTTTGTTGCCAACGATAGTTTTTTACGCTGGAAGGGTCATTGATATTAAAAATCCCTTGGATCAGGGGAATTATTCATTCACAGGTGGAAAACGAAATATTACGATGCTGAAGTTCGCATTATTGGAACGCAACGAAAATTCTTTTTTAATTTTTATTTCCTCATGTTCTTCATCGTCCAAAATTTTATCCTGCGAATTTAGGCTGCAGATTTCTGATTAAGATCGTAAAAAACGTTTGAGTATTTTTCGTAGTCCAAATTGACCAAAAAAAAGTGCAGGCTACTGAACTTTCGTTGCGTGATGTTGAAGTTTGCATCGTTGGAACGCTTTACATTTTATTTCCCATATTTTTATTGTTATAGACATCGTTCCGTTTTACATTTTATTCCCCATATTTTTATTGTTATAGACGATCTTGTTTGAAGATTTATAATGTAGATCGCTAAATAAAATTCTTATAAATGATTGAAGGACCTTCGTAGGCGAAATCTGCCAAAAGAAGTTAAATTCGGTGCAGCCCAACGATGCTAACTTCAGCATCGTTTCGTTGCGTTCCAGGTAAGCAAACTTCAATATCGCGACGTATTGAGATAAAACACCAAAACATTTTATTATTTCGAGTATTCTTTAGTTCGACGGAATAAATCATTCTCAACGTAACCTAATGTTCAATTTTTTCAAAAAATAATTAATCAGTCCGATTTTTCCAACTATTGTAGTTTTAATTATTTTAATTGTAATACATGATAATTCGATGGGATTGAAGATTGCATCGTTTGGAGGCAACGAAAATTCTTTTGAATTTCTTATTTCCACTCTTATCCGAAACCATATTTTACAAATTGTTGTAGATCGTTAAATAAGAATTCTAAAAAATGTTTGCGTAATTTTTGTATCTTAAATCTGCCGAAGGAAATTTGGGAAAAATAAGGAAAATCATTTTCGTTGCATTCCAACGATGCAAACTTTAACGTCATATAATTCTTCGGGAGCGCTTTTCTCGACATTACTCCTTTCAGACTGACTGGAATTTTCGGTTAGCTTTTTTCTAGCCATTATGCACGATTAAAAAAAAATATTACAGCACATTTTTCGTTTTCTAGTCTTTTGTGCACGTAACAATCAAGATGTCACCGTAAAAATCGATAATTTTTTATTCAAACTCTATCATTTCTGCTTTTTTATACTTTTTTCGACTTTCTCTTAGTTCGTACAGAACAAAATACCGACCGCATGGAAAATCTTTTTCAGTTTCTTTGCTCCCGTCAAAAAATGACAGGCTGCGGAATTCGCGACAATATAAAGCTCAACACGGACGCCGAGTCCGAAATAAAAAAAACCTATCATTATTATTCAATAATAATTTTTTTTAACCGGTTTCATAGCTGGCTTATGAAAAATATTGTTTTAAGGGGTTACCCCCACTTGCGATTTTGAAAAAATCGATTTTTTTTATTGCATTTTTTTGAAGTGCAATTTGAAGTGCAGTTTTTTTTGATGCCCGGAATAGATGACTATGTAAGTTTACAAGAAGAAATATTTTCTTCGTGTAAACTGAAATTGAAACTTTAAACGCGTTTTTCTCAAAATGGCATTTCTGAAGTCGATGACCAAGATTACTCGAACACTAATGAACCGATCTTCTTGAAATTTTGCAGGCTTATTTAATACATAAAAATGTAGTCTTTAATCGTTCGATTTTTTTTTTTCGAAAAAAATGGCTGTTTTATAGCCAAAAAACGGCCGTTTTTTTCGTTAAAATCGAACCATTAACTTTGACTGTCCGCCATTTTGTAAAAAATGAATATTTTTTAAAATCCTTCGATTAAAGACTAGTTTATACTTATATTTGACAAAATCCATCCGCATTTTTTTTTCAGATGATCCACTTCGCCGCAATGTTGGTCACCGCAAACCGTGTATATAAAAACATTATTTCATTGACGGCCATTTGCCACTAAACAATGTAATATTTTTCAATAAAAAAATTACTGAAAGTTCTTCAAGATGTGTTCTTTAAGATGGTATATTGATCGATTAAAAAAGTTTTGTAGTTTTCTTTAAAAAAATTCATGAAAAAGGCCTTTTTTGCGCTACAAGTGGGGGTAACGCCTTAACGTTAACATACGGTACGCGTGTATATTCGAATCAAACTATGAAATAAAATGATATTTCATATACTTTTTTTCGCCGTACACGTCTATGCATCGAAGCCGAAGGTGAAGCTTCGATTGCATCGCTGGAATGCAACGAAAATTGTCGATTTTTTTATTTCTTCATTTTCATTATCATCTTACATTTTTTTGCAGCTCCTAGTTATACATTTTTGACAATGATTCTCAAAAATACGAAAATAAAATATTTTCGTTGCATTCCAAGTATGCAAACTCCAATACCATACTCCGATGACGTTACGAATAAAGCGCCTTTCATTGTAAAGCGAAATTTGGAGAGAAAAAATCCTAAAAGTACGCGACGATGTGTCAATTCAAAAAAAAAAATCAATTAAAATAGTGAAAGAAAGAGAAAAGTGCGATTCGAGACTCCACGATCGACGAGGACGAGTACGATCGTGCGGCTCGTGGCTCGCAGAGGTTGACAAACTCTCCGCGCGGTTCCCAGCAGCGAGATGTGTCCGGAAACTGGTTTTTTTTTTTTCTCGAATGAGTTTATACGCACGGTGTGGTGTTTTAACAGAGTCTCGTTTAAACGCGCGACGCCAGACTGTACCGGAGCATCGAGAGGCAGAGCACGAGAGAAAAGGGACGGACAGAGAGGAAGAGAGGAGAGCGAGAGAGAGAGAATATGAGGTAGACAG